>NW_004624770.1:6699772-6727013 GCF_000247695.1 Heterocephalus glaber | reverse complement strand
GATTGGGTCTTTAAATTTGGGAGGTCTGATCTTTTTAAGTTCTTTATAGATTTGCGATAGTAGACCTTTGTCTGAGGAAGAGCAGGTGAAGATTTTTAGCGCATTGTGGGTTGTCTCTTCACACTGCTGGTGGTTTCTCTTGCTGTCTAAATGCACTCGTCCTTACTGTCTTTTGGATGAAGTTCTGTCTCCTCTTGTGAGTTGGTCTAATGTGATGTTATGGGGAATTACATGATGATAGGTCAGATACTCTGAAAATCCTCAGATAGGTTGGCAAAGGCCATAAGAGAAGAAAAGAATATATGTCTACTTAGTGAAAATAAAGTGATATTCCTTTAAAATTGAAGAATTTCAAGATACTTACCTAGCTATCAAGTATTTCGTAAAGAGATGGTGCCAAATTAGAAAGTACTAATGTGGTTTTGGTTTATGTTGCTGGCAGCTCAGACTTTCAGCAGTGGCAGGAGCTAGATCAGTTTTGATGAGGAAGAGCCCAGGCCATTGGACCCATGCATAGCTCCCATGCCTGTCCCCCTGGCTAGTCATTCAGATACCCACTGTGTCTGCACTGGAACAGCCAATGGTAGATGCTAGGTCACATCACCTGAGCAAGCTATTTTGTCAAGTTTGTTGGTTGGGCCTTCCTCCATGGAGATGCTTCCTACAGACAGGATTGTATAGTTAGATTTTTCATATTTCATGCTCATTGCAATTTGATAATGTATATACCTCTACCCCGGGTCGTGTTATTCATATCAGCTCAGCATTCTCTTTCAGGTCCCTGATAAACTAGCCATGTCATTTGCTATTGCCATGAGTCCGAATATACTCAAACCTTGGGCAACTTCCCCTACATAAAGAAGATGACCAGGTATACTACCCAAAATTTAGTCCATTTGTAGGATTTCCCCTCACTACTGCATTTTCAAGCCATCTGTGATTGGGTTGTGTTGCAGCTTCTGTTCCTGTTGTCTATTGAAACATGATTCCAATTGTAGTGACTTAAAACAACACTTGTTTTTCTCAAAAATTAAATTTGAGTAGGTCTTGGCAGAAGTGGCTTGCTTCTACTCGGTCTAACAGGTGGGACACCTGATGGCTAGGGATGGAATCATGAGAAGGCGTCTCACTTGAAAGTCAGCAGGTTGAGGGTGGCTAGTTCCTTGGGGCCTCAGCTGTTTCTGGGGCTAAAAGACCCGGAAGTGGCCTTTTAATATGGCTGTTTAGCTTTCCAGAGCATAGTGGGTTGGTTCCAAGACAAAAGCATCTCAAGAAGGAAAGGCAGGAGGGAAATATAGCACCTTTCATGGTGAAGCCTTGGAAATGACTCAGTGTCACTTCTGCCTCATTCTGTTGATTAGAAGTGAGTTAGTCGGGTCAGCCCATATTCATGGGAAGAGAACACAGACTGATTAAAAACTATGGTGAATGAGCAAATTAAAACAAAATTATTAGAGTAAAATATACCTTGCCATTAATCCCTCTCAAGATACCCCTCTCACTTCAAACACTTATCCCATCATTCTTGCCACTTTCTGAAGCAGTTCCAGAAGTCCTTTCTCATGAGTATGGTTAGTTGTGTTCTTGTGGCTCCCTCAATTCCTGAATTCTTTTGAAATGTGTACCTTTCACAGTCATTGTGACTTTGGGGAAGTGCCAGAAGTTGCATGGTACCAGATTTGGCAAATAAGGAGGTTGAGAACACCATAACGTTTGTATTTGTCTGTCTTTCTACCAGATGGCACTTGGCATCAGCATTCACCACTTTTTGGTCATATTGTGTAAAGATACTCATGAAAGAGGACTTCCAGCACTGCTACAGAAAGTGACAAGAATGATGGGATAAGTGTGATTGAAGCAAGGGGGGATATTTTGAGGGACATTGATGGCAATGTGTCTTTTGCTGTATTGAATTTTTTTAAAATCAAACATTCAAGCTATATATTTTGATTGTCTTAGACTATCTTTTGATGGAGGCAAAAAATGTCATAAAATGTCAAACAATTTTCAGATATGCTTAAAACCACCAGAGCTTGCACATATACCAAGGCAACCCTTTGGTGGACCAAGCTCAGATTTTCTCTTGCTTCGTCAGCTGGTCATGAGGGATATCCCATTTGGCCATGAGTAGAAGCTAAAGGAGAGACACTAGTACAGCACTATGGATGACATTGCAATCTGAGCCACATGCTTGCATAACTTCCTTCTGCCCTCTGTGCTACTTGGGCTGGATGAGCCATTTCCCTCTTACACTGGGTAGCTCAGGAGCTCATCCAAATTTATGACTAAGTAGGTCTGATTAGATATATAGCCTATGTGGGAAGTTCTGACCGCATGGTCACGTAATGACCCATAGCCAGGTATGTCAGGGACTCCATCCCTATCAGGGCTCAGTAGCTGGCCAGGGGCTAATTTTTAAATGGCATATACTGTATTTTTAATTGACACATAATATTGTATGTAGGTATAGGGGACAGTGTGATAATTTGATATATGTATACAACATGTCATGATAAAATCAGGATGCTTACCATTTCTTCTTCTTAAACATTTACCATTTCTTTGTGATGGGAAGCATCAAACTCCTCTCTCCTAGTTCTATATAAAATGAATGATAAATTGTTGTAGACTATAGTCAGCTCAACGTGCTGTAGGATATTAGAACTTAGTCTTCCTATGTAATTGTATTTTGATACCCATTATCCAATCTCCCTCAATGGTTCTCTCTCTCTGCTTCCTAACATCTAGTGAACATTGTTACACTCTATTTCTATGAAATCAACTTTTTGAGATTCTAAATATGAGCAGAACATGTAGTACACCTTGCTGTGCCTGAGTCCAAGTTCCTTTTCTTACTTCATTTCCATATGCCCATTTACCAAAGGGCCATGAACTCTTCAGGTCCCCTCAAGGAAACCCTAGGGAAATCATTAGCACATACATTGCTCTAATGATACAGGATTCTTCCTCCTGGACATCTGGTTTTTCCCTTAGTACAATGGGTTTCAGGCCAGAAAACTGACTCAGTTTAAGAAATGGTACAAAAAGATTATATATAGCCATTTGTTCTCCTAATCAACTCTCCTTAGTTTCTTCTGCTTACATAGATTGAGCAGTTCCCAAGTTGACTTCCCATCTAGCTTGCTCTTAGAGAAAACATGCTCCTTCATTATCTCCAGAGTTCCTTATAGGTCATGGTTCTCTGGATGCCACTCTGACAGGTCACTTGGATCCATCACTCACTGCATAATCACATCTGACTCACTGCAAGCACCTCAGTGTCTCTGACCAAGCATCTTGTGCCTCTTTTCTTTAGAGCTCCTACTAACAGACATTCAGATTCTGTAGTATTCTAGTTATCTATTTGTTCACAGTGACACAAAACAATAATAATTTTATAATATATCATGATATTTTGAGTTGAGACCTTGGATAGAGCTCGGCTAGGTGATTCTTCTATTCCAAACAGTAACAAATGTGGCCCCTCAGAGTCATTCAACTGTCTTCTAGACGTGTCAGAATGGAGCAAGATGCACAGGCCTCTATCCAAAACAGGGATGAAAGGACCTCCTCTTACCTATTGCCCTAAAGTGTTATTTCTATTGCAAGGTAACTGGATGTCCTACCTACTACTAGCTCAAGTTTCTACAAGCAGGAAGAATAACCTGCAAGATTTTTTGTGACCTAGATTTGGAGGCCCCAGAACTTCATTTCTTCTATATTCTAACCAAAGGAAGGGTCTTTAAGGCCAGTCTGCATGCAAAAGAAAGGGAATTAGACTCTAAGTTTCAATCAGTGCAATAGTTAAACATTTGAGGCCAATATTAATGTATCATAAATGGCATCTCTTATCAATCCTAGATCAGAAAAGAAGACCTCTTTGGGGTGACAATTTTCTATATATCTCTAAAGATTCTGTACATCTGATGAGCAGAGGTATTGACTGCCTTTGTTCTACACTACTTTTTGAAGCTTTTTAAAAAATATCAAACAGCTTTGCAACATAGAAATAATTTCTCTCTCATTCTCCCTCCCTGCCTCCCTCTCGGCAAAAATTAGGCAGGTTTACTGTCCATTAAAAAGAGGAAGCCTAAGTTCAGATTTCCTCTCCTATAAAGCTACTTTCTAGATGTGCAAGTGTCACCAGGTCCTTTCTGCCTTGCCCTGAGAGAACAGTAAAGCCCTTTGTCTCTGACCCAGGGGTCTCCTATCTTCTGCAAGCACTCGTGACTCTGTGATAGGCTAGCTTATTAGCTTGCAAAAAAGGTAAAATCTCAGACCTCCTTAAATTTTTGACACCATTATGGATCTTCTTGTAAATACTGGCACCCCTCTCAGCAGCACATGCTTTACTGCTTTGATAAATGAAGTTTTCTCCAGGGCCAACAGTTATAGTTTCAAATCTTTCAAAGACTACTTACTCAGTCACCTCTATTACTCTGTTTCTAATCTTCTTCTGCCTTCTTCCATGGCAATTCCAGTGTTGTCTTGCATCTTAACAGTATATTAGAACCATCTTCAAGACTCTTAGACATGTATTAAAGTCCAGGTTTCAGGAGAATGCTCCCATGTTAAGAAGTCTTCCTTTTCCAACCTATGCTCTGTTTTTCAAGCCTCTCATTCTCAGAGACCTGTACCATATGAACCCCCTCAGTTCCTGCTAGTGTATATTAGTTGGATTCTACTTCTCCTTCATGAGTGGGTCCTTTTCTCCTTTTATAGGTCCAATATTTCACCAGCTGAGTCATTCTGTAACTTTATCCTAATTGTGGTTCTGGTGGCCAGGAAGAGAGGAGGGGGAAAATCCTAATTGAGAGGCTGCTTCCTTGCATGGTCTAGGCCTTTGCATAGTCTCCAGTTGGAAGGAAAGAACTCTAGCTCTGACATGAAGGTGTGGGTCAAGCCAAGATTTGCAAGTGCACCAATCAAGGCACTTCAGCGTTCTACTCTTTCACAGTTAATGCTGTAATCTTCCCACAATAGCCCACCTAGGCTGAGAATTAAAATGTCTCTGGAGATTTTCCATCTTATGTTTGAGTTGAGGCCTAATGTTTGGCTGTCTCTGCTCCCTTGACACCAAAAAGGTCTTCTTAATTTCAGATCTAGCTTTAGTTGTTGATCCATCTTCACCATTCAATATCTTTTTCTAGAAAGCATTGATTTCCCCTAGAAATTGCTATCTAATTTCAAGTGTGTATGATTACCATCCACCCCATGTATTTTTGAAGTCTTGAGAATGGAACCCAGGGCTCATGAGTGCTACCCAAGTGCTCTACCACTGAGCTACACTCCTCCACCAACTCCTTCACCTTCTTAAATGTTGGATAAATTATACTCATTAGAGCTCATTTTTTTCATTGGAACAGCATTT
The DNA here is from genome assembly GCF_000247695.1 of Heterocephalus glaber. The sequence goes on along the minus strand of NW_004624770.1, from coordinate 6,721,642 downwards.
TAGTTCATGGCTAATGAAAATTTTAACAGTGTCATGACTCTCTCTTTCTTTCTTTTTTTTTTTTTTTTTCTGAGGCAAGTTCTTACCGTACAATCTAGGCTGGCCTCAAACTCACTATGTAGCCCAGGCTGGCCTCAAACTTGCAGTGATCCTCCTGCCTCACCCTCCCCAATGCTTGGATTATAAGCATGCACCAAACCATGGTCCACTTACTACTAGTATGAGATACACTGAAGCCAGTCAAAGATAATCCAGCTCTGTAATCCTCTCTTAACATCTTCTTCCTCCAACCAACCTCCTAAAACCAGCTGTTGGATATTTTATTCCCAATAGGCAATTCTGAGATAGAAATGGGCACAAAAAGTTTATTAGAGAATATTCTCAAGAGCAATACACGTGAAACAAAAGAAGAAAGTAGGATTGGGCAGAGGGAGAAGGTGGGCTCCAATATAGACTCAGTAGAGGCTTTATCTGACTCCACAGAGAAGCTGATAGCTGAGAAAGTCCTCTCCCAGTTAGAGAGAGAGTACTGAAACTACATCCTTAGACCAACCAGTAATTGGATGCAGACATTTCTGGAAAGGTGCATAGAGTGGCCAAGGAAGTTTTCTTCCTCTAAGTGTTATTCCTGAAGAGGGTGACAGTGGAGAATAATCAGCCAGGGGCATTTCCATCTGCCAGAGGAATAAGTAATTCCTAAAGAAAAGTCTACAACACACACCACAGCATCCACTGAATAGTACAGAAAAACAAACACAGATTCATCAATAACCAGAAAAATATAAACTTGAACCATTAGCTTCCTCTTATAGCCATCAGATTGTCAGCAATATGAGGAAACAGTAATCTAAGGACAGGTATTCTACGTGCAATCAGAAATACTTAAGAAAATTAGATAAACATATATCCCATGACCTTGCAACCCCATAAAGCTTTCACCTAGGTCTGACAAGTTACATAACAAGGATACTTATGACCTTTGTTCCTGATAAAGGGATAAACTAGGTGTGCACCATGTGGGAACACATCAGCAAAGTGTAGGGGTTGTAACTGCTGAATTCTGTGAAGCATTTGGAAGCAAGAAACTAGATAAGCATACAGAAACATGAAAAGATGTAGACAGACAGCAACAAAAGATTAAGGGAAGAATATGTTTAAAAGAGAAAAGTGTATGGTATACTACCACTGATGTAAGTGAAAAACAGAAACCACATAGCATGTTTTACAATATATGTATTCACACAGCCAAGGATGTATATCAAACATATGAGAGTGAGTGCCTGCAGTGAAGAGTGGCTGGGTAATGGGAACAAGGAAAGGAAAGGAAAATGGAAAAATAAATAAATAAAGAGGGATTATGCATGGGCAAATGAATAATTTAACCTTTTGCACTTGATCCAAAATGCAAACATTAGTAAATACATTCAACAATGGGGTATAAATGTGCTTTTATGTAAGTTTGAAATTACAATGCACTAGGAATAAGTAATTCCTAAAGAAAATTGTGACTAGAGTGGTCCTAAAAACGTCTCTCGATTTGGAAAGACACCTCGCAAGGCTTCACATATCCAATGATGCAGCTTCTTGCCTAGATATTCATTGTCTAAGTCAGATTTCCATTGTTGATATAAAATGGTTGGGAATAATAACTTCAAGGAGAAAAGATTTATTTGGGTTCATGGTTTCAGAGGTTTCAATCCATTCATTTCATGGTCAACTGTCTCCACTGCTTTTAGGCCTGGAGTGACCAGAAACATCATGGGGGAAGGGAGTGGCAGAGGAAAGCTGCTCACTTGATGACAAATGACAAAGAGAGATAGGGAGGGAGAGGGAGAGGGAGGGGGAGAGGGAGAGGGAGGGGGAGAGGGAGGGAGGGAGGGGGAGAGAGAGAGAGAGAGAACAAAATATTGTCCCCAAGGTCATGCTCCCATGAACTACTCCTTTCAGCTAGGCCCACCTAAGTTGCCATCACCTCCCCAAAATCCCAAATAATCAATCCATCCATGGATTAACCCCCTAATGAAGTCAAAGCTCTTCTTCCAAATGGTGATTCCATCTCTAAACACATGAACGTTTTAGGGGACATTTAATTTACAACTATAACATCCATGGATATCCCAGTTCCTAGGACATTCTATAAATGGTCAGTGAACACATAAAGTTAATGAATATATAATGAATGAAGGGAGTTAATAAGTGTTCACTGGAATAAACAAATGAAGATGAGAGAGTGGCAAAGGTTAAACAAGGTTAAACCACACTCTGGAAGAAAAATTAACGGACAGTAATTTCTTCTTTATACAAAGAATGTAGAAGATGTAAGTGAGGAATTTAAAGAAGAAAACTCCCAACTAGTTGTCCTTATCCTTCTGAGATGAGCTTAAACTGAATCTCAGACCCTAGTCAAACTCAATTATAAAAGGTTATTGTTTGCCTATTTAGTAGACTCCAAGAGATTCTCTCTTTAATTATTTCATAGAAGAAAAGGGACATGAGCACCCCACTCTAGTCCCCACCCATCCAACAACACAATTTCATAGGAGAATATATAACACCTCTAGTTTATTTTCTGGCCTGTGAATCATTTTTAGTACACTCATTGCAAACCCCTCATTTCCACAGTTCTCCCAACACACACAACCTACAGGGTTGCTCTCCCAAGCAAGTTACCCATCTTTGATAGCCCCAACCATTTTCCACTGGAAAGAGCATATGTGAATCATCTGTACAGACTAACAAGAGCCTCTGAACCCTAAATCAGCAGGAACTGGAAATAGAAACTACTATGTGCTTTTCAAGGACCAAGCCTAATAGGGATTCTGACAATTCTCAAGGCCTTCCAAGGCACATTTCTAGCCCCTCTTCTGATCTTATCTCTCTGGATCTCCAAGATTAATGGTCTCTAAGATAACCCACTGGGCTGCAAGAAGAAAATCAAAATTTTTTTACATTTATTTTATTCACAATTTTTTTTAAAAAAGAAAAAGGTCTATACTTGCGTATATTTTATATTTTAATACTATATTGTTACTGTGGTACAGACATAAAACTTATAAATAGATAAATACGTATATATTAGCAAAGTATGCTCAAGCAATTTTACTGACAGAGCAAGATCCAAGAGGTCTAAAGCCTCTGCCCTTAGTCCTTCAAGATTGGACAGTGCCTTCTCTGCTCCCCAACCCAGGTGGCCAAGGACCCCGACTTACTCCTGACAGTGCCATTTGTCAGGCATTTTATGGCTTCTCTTTGCCTTGATTCTCTTCCTCTATATCTGATTCATGGTTATTTCCCTCTGTCATTGAAGCTCTTGTCTCTTCCCCAGACTGAAATCTTCTGGTTCCCAGTGTTCCTTCTGAACCTACCAAGGACCTGCCCCCCTCCTTTGGGGCTTGGCCTCAGATCACCATTAGTAGTCAGATGGGAGGGGACAGGCAAGATGAGGGGACCCCAGACCTGTGTTCACTTTCTTGTACCCCTACCATCTGCCTCTTAGCTCCTCCACCTATTTTATCCATCCACTATTTGCCCCTGAAGTGCTGCAAGGAAAAACATTACAATCACTTCCTGAAGGAAACACCCCTTCCACTGTTCCAGGGGTTCTCTCCTTTCTAGATTTTATAGATGCAAATATCTTTATTTTGATGAATCATGGAACTACCACCAACTTATCTTGTGCAAGGTAGAATAAATAGAATCTAAGCAGACAATTGATGCACGTTTATTATAAGGGAGATTCTATTTCTAATATTTAAAGGAGGGCAAGGAATGAATATAAACATAAAGGCAATAAAAATCAGGATCAAGTATTACAGGCTGATCAAAAGCACTAAACATAAGTGCTAGTATGAGCAAGAAACTTGAGAATCTGAATATGCTACCTTACAATAATAGGTGTTCAATAAATATTGATTATTTCTGATTGAACATTATTCATCCAGACTAGAAAAATAATTTTTCCTTCATACACTTCCTCTGTCTGTATTTTCATTTTTTTAAAAAAAATCCATAAATGTGTCTCCTATGATTTTCTTATAATTAGCCATGGAGCACATAGTACAATCAGGTAATGGGAATTGAGCACCTTCCAATCTGAGCAATGAGAGATGAATCTGGAAAGAGCTTGTAGAGGCTGTGTATCTGTGGCTTGGAAAAACCATTTCATTTCCAAACTGGGATACTTTTGAGAGTAAAAGAAGATAGTACCAATAAATATGACATAATAATTAGCATGACAGGCTCATCCCAGGAAAACCAGACATCATATGGTCGTTCTATCTAAGACCTGCTAAATTAAAGAGAATAGTGATTTGGATCCAAACCTGCAGTGATTGGTTTCCATTGCATGACTCACTGTCATTTAGCCAGTGAAAGGCCCAATACTTAAAGGTTAGTCATCACCAAATGAACAAGAAAAATTTAAATTTGAATAAACCACTGGAGGCCGCCATCATGTTTCTATTAATCTGTAATTAGAATTAGGTTGTAACAAATTTCTTGCTCTAAGTTAGTCACCCACTTTATTACCTGATTCCACTACTAAATTTTGCAATGGCTTATCAGTCTTCATTTTTTTGAACCTCAGCATCTTTAGAAACCAGTAGCCATTCACTACTTTTCAAACCATTGACTTTCCCATTTTCCAATCCCAAATTTCTGTCCCCTCCCAGCCTGATTTCTCTCCTTCTCCTCTGAACCCCAATATTATTCTTTCTCCATACATTCCTTCTCTCCTCACCTTTAATACACCCCAAGGAGTCTCTTGGCTCTTCTAGCTTCAATAGCCATCTATTACCGCTGACTCTCAAATCTTCATCTCTTGTTCAGACCTCAAATTTTTCCGAAGCTCCAAACCTGTCTAAATGACTGCTATTGAACTTTTCCATTAAAGGAATGCTTCGAAACTGAATAAAATTCAGTATGTTCAAAGCTGTATTCATCACCTCTCCAAGGCCTCAATCTATCCCTCTTTCAGGACTCCTTGTCTCAGTAAATGGCACTGCCATGAACCCAGAAACCCAACATTTTTGTGACTCCTTATCCTTTCACTCTCCACAGTCAGTGGGTCAACAAGTCCTGCTGATCATTGTCCTGAATGATCTCTCCCTTCCTACTATCACCCTCTTAAATGATCCAGTCCCACTACCCAGACTCTCCAACAGTGGCTCCACCTCCAGACCTGTCTCTCTTATCCAGTTTGTATTTTGCAGCAAGAGTAATTTCCAAACACACAAATTAGTTTAGTTTACAAACCTACTCCTTGGCTTAGCTTCAGCTCAAACATGACTTATATCATGTCCCCATGCTGTCCGGCCCTGACCACTGCTCTGGATTCCTCTGAAACCTCATCCCTTTTGCACTCCATGCTGCCATTTTCCAGCACAATCAGATTTTCATTTGTTTCTGGACTTAACACATCCAGCTTCCTCCTACTCATCCCTCTCCCAGGGCTCAACATCATTTCCTCAAGGGCCATACTAGATTCCTTCCTATGGGCTCCTATAACAAGCTTTCTCTGTATTAGGTTGAAACACAAGAAATTGCCTTGTTGTAAGTCAATAACAGTCAAATAAAAGAAAGTTCATAGAGTTCAAGATAATGCTCAGATCTGCTAGACTGTGAATTCCCTGACAGAAGGAACTTGGTCTATCTTGGACACTGCTTTACACAAGTCCTGGCACATGGCAAATAGTCAGGGGATGTTTGTTGAAATGAATGAATGAATGAACAAATTCTTAACTATATTTTCTAGAAATGGTCTGTCATTTAAATTAGCCTAGCTTAAAGCTATAGATTTTCTTTTTATACTGATACATGTTTAATACTTGCCACTTTTATCTAGTTTGATTAAATACTATGTAAGTATATTTTTCAGTTTTTAGAAGTTTGCAATCATGTGGACCAATAATAAGCAGCATGTTGATCCACAGAGCACAAACCTGAAGTCATTTTATAATGGTCACCACTCTTCACAATCATGAAAGAAGGCAAAGAATGAAGAGAAAACTGGACCCTACTTGAGTAGCCTCAAAATCTAACAATCTTATAGTGACATCTTTGAAAGTGTGACACCTGAGGTTCAGCTTTGAAAAAGACCTTAGGGGTGAGGATACTTTCAATAAGTATCATCCAACAGGTGTATCACTTTGAATATTTGATAGGCTCTCAAAAACTGAATATGGGCACCGTAGCACTCTGCTAATTCCCATTAACTTCGGTAATCCTTTGTGAATTGCTGCATTAATGAGGGAGTCATTGCCTATACAGTACCTGCAAACCGAGGAGTATGTCTTTGCTTCAGTTCTTCTGACAAGCATAGTTCTGCTTTAATTATTTATGATCATAACCACAGCATAGGAGTGCTCACGAATATTTTGTATGAGTAATGAAGTTTTAGTAATAATAGCCTTCACTCCATCTTGCTGCTGGTAAAGTTTACAGAGGAGTGGGGTGAGAATTTAAGGTTTTTGTGGATTCGCCATTGGAATGAGCAGGATTCCCTAGGATAGTGTTCTAAATAGTACAATGAAAATAAATATCTACAAGTACGATTCTTATTCTTTCAAGCTCCTTAACAGCCCTCAGAAGACCCTTGATGAACCACAAGGAAAATGCTATAAAGCGTCTAATGATAATAATAATTATGATAATAATATTGCTTATATAATAACTCTGTGGATATGTCTACACAAACATGTGAGATCGATGTTGAGACGATTTCTAAATAATTTAGAACAAATAGCTTGTAAGTATGGGCAGAAGGAGGCTGGGAAGAAGAGAGTTTATGTGGTCAGAATTCTCCATTCTATGTTGGTCAAATTTGCTGAATGATTTATCATATCTCTCCTTCAAAATTCCAACTCTACTCTTCAATCCCAACTCTCCACATAGCTTACTCTCGACTAAGGCCACGCACGGTCTTTAATCTCTCTGAGAACAAACCCGTTTATGTTGAGTGGAGAGAGATCCTCTTCAGACTCTTTGCAACATAGTTCTCAGCCCTTGTGTTTCTGGTTCTGTGACATTTTCATCATTCGAGATTCATTGTCATCCACTATTTCAATAATAATTTACTGAACAGAGCCTACCACATAATAAGGACCAAGGAGAATTTTATTCACAAGATTGTTTAAAGACAATATTAAGTGTTCATGACAAACCTTTCCTCATCTCCAATTTTCTAACCCTGATTTCATGTGTGTGTGCATGTACACACACAAGTGCCTGCACATGCACACACAAACACACACACACACACAGATATACACACACATAATCATAGGTGTTTTGTTTGCCATTTGTGTTCATCAGGATCACAGAGAAATTTGAAGAGAATTATAGCATGTCATAGATTTGAAACATAACATATGAAGAATAAGCTTCCTTTTGTTTTTTTATTCAGCTTTATTAAGATTTACAGGACAAATAAACTTGTGCACAACTTGAAGAGAGATGCAAAATAAATACAAAAAATAAATATATAGTTGCAATTAGGAAAAAAAAAAACTTGGGTTTTCCAAAAGCATGTGATGGGGATCGAGGCAGGGAGCATCTAATTAAAGAAAGACTTCCCTGAAGAAGTGACAGTTGATCTGAGATCTGGGGAATTCGATGAGGTAGTATGGGAGCCTAATTAGGACACATGTGAGCTACCAACCATGCCGGTGTCAGAGCAGGTTCAGAATACAGAGAAAAGTACCTACATGTGCAAACAGATTTATACTTTCAAAAAGTTGCTTTATTTATAGAAATAACATGACTTGGCCATCTTCAGACAAATATCTACTAATGAGGTGAGAATAACTCCAATTGAACCTGAAGGGTTTGGCTTGCTGTCAAGGACAAAGGATTCTTCTATGAGTTGAGAAATACCTGCCTGCATCTAGATATTTGTCTTATTTCATATTTAATTTAAAAATTATATCTACAGGCCTCCAAAGACTTTTTCTAATCCCTTTTTAGTAGTCTAATACTAAACTACCCTCAGTGCCAATAAAGTTCTGTGTTTATTTTATTTTGGGGTTTTTTTTCAGTACTGGAGAATGACCTCCTAGGTGCTTCACACTGAGCACATCCTTCGCACATCCATATCTCCTTTTTTAATTTTGATTTTGAGACAGGGTCTCGCTAAGTCACTCAGTTGTCTGGGATGAGCTTGAATTTCTGATCCTCCTGCCTCAGTCTCCCAGAGTCCTGGGATTACAGATGTTCACCATCACATCTGGATAATAATAATAATGATATATATGTGTGTGTTTGTATACACATTTACATAATCAAATATAACCATTACTAAATGATAAAAGACTTGTGGATATTTTTGAAGATTATTACCAAGTTTTCCTTTCCTCTTCCCTAGAACATATTATAGTCTTTATAAGTATAGAAAACTATTCTGGACTATTTGCCCAGCTTCTGTTTCAATCTTCATTATTTGAAGATCAGCATCTTATTGATACATGTATTATACATACATGATCATGTGTATACATGTGTGTAATATATATATAGCATACACATAATGTAACATTGGTTCAAAAAAAGTAAGACAATGAGGTTATTAATAAGCAATTCCTTCACAGTTTGACCTGTGAAATGGGCACAGATCAATTGCAAAGCCACTGCAAAGCATTCCTGCGTCTCCTCCCTCAGTTTCCTGGGGGCTCTTTTTTCATGCCTCTCCCCTCTGGCCCTGTGGTGCCACATTGGAACTGTCGCATCACATATCTATTACTAGCCTAAACCTTCTGGTAATCTCCTTTCTCTCTTCTCAGGAATTAACCGCCCACCCTATGCTCTCCATCTGAACATTTTCCTCCTGCATTTATTCATTATCCTTTCAAAGGCCCCCTCTCATTTAAAACTGAACCTCTACCTGAAGAACAGTAAATGGAAAAGAGGTGTTATTGAAATGTAATAAGGTTTTGATATAATTACAGAACTGTATGTACATCGTGTGTGTAATTCTTCTGTATGTGTATGCCTGTTCAATTTCCATCCTGTTTCTCTATTACCATCTCTGCAACATGCTCATAAAAGCTGTCAAAACAACACAACATATAAACTCAGAACAGGTTCAGTGAACTGTTTCAGCTGGTTTTTCTTCTCATTTCCTTCCACCCGCTTCAGGAATCCTTGGGCTTTGACAGTGGGAATTGCAAAACCCTCAGGGCAAGTCCCTTTGTGGCTCATTCTGCATCTTATTTAGTGCTGGTATCCAGAGGCTGTAAGTAATTTTGAACAGGCCAGTGTCACCGCTGGCTCCCGTGACTCACGACATCATTCAAATGTGTCCATGTTCTCCCTAACTTCACCAGAGTAAGGTGTCAGCCATCAAGGACTAATATAGCAGGCGGAGCAGCTGGGGTGCAGCCCCTCGGCCAGCCCCAGTTGTGAGCTCGGTGAACTCCTCTCTGTGTTTCAGGTGCAGTGAGGTAGACTCAAGTTAGATGCAAAGATAAATCCCCTGAGAACACAGATTGGTAAACACTGGAATATGTTATCAAAGGAGGCAGAAGAATATGTTCTCCCTGGCAGATGTCGTTTATTTTTCTTAAGTGCATTTTCTCCCATGTCCGGACTTGCTGACAGATGGGCCTACCTGAATCCAGGAAAACAACCTTAATGACCTGTGATGTTTATGTGGCTTGTCCAGGTGGTTTTTCTTTAAATGTCATGCCATAGAGAGGACTTTCCCTCCTATCCCCCGTCTCTTCTCTCTCTCTCTCTCTCTCCTTCTGCACTGAGAATGGAACCCAGACCCCTTGCACTGTTACATCCTCAGCCCTTTTTTCATGTTCTTACTTTAGGTCCCAGATTGCTGAGACTATAGTCAGAGACACCATGCCCAGCCTCCCTCCTACCCTTTCTAATTAGATTTTCTCTTTATCTTCCTGTTATGACCCTGTTATTTCTCTTTTCTTATATAAATTATAACTCTGCATCTATTTGTTCGGTTGTTTTCTTTGCAGAGGCAGTTGTTAAACATTTGCCAGTGCACTGTGGCCCCCACTTTCCTTCCAGCTCCCCTCTTGCCCTACACGGGACCCAGGTTGAACCTTTAAACCCTTGAAAGAGCTCAGGCCACTTCTCTGCTTAAAGAGGTCCAGTAGCTTCTCGGTTCCCTTCAAACCAGAATTCTCACCACAGCTAGAGTGCTGTACCGTGTGCCAAGCTCCTGGTCTTCTGTGTTTTCCTGATCCTGTCCTCCTTGGGCTCTCTGGACCCAAGCCACCCCAAAGCCCTGTGGTTCCTCAAACTTCACACCATGCTTGAGTCATGCAGTCGCTTCTCTGCCTAGAAAACTGTACCCCAGACAGAAAAAAGCTCAGCTCCCTCCCCACTCCATGCACTTCCTCCTTCCAGACTTCCTCCTCTTAGACTCTTCTATACAAAACAATCTCCAATCTCTACCACCATGCTACTTTCCACTCCCTCTACCTTCCATGTGTCTCCCTAAGGCAAGGGCCATTGTATAATAGTTTGTAATTGACAGATAACATTGTATGGTTTGACCATGTTCATGGAGTATGTTCATATACACTGTGGAATGATTAAATCTAGCTAGTTAACAAATATACTATTGCACACCATTATCATTTTTGTGGTTTTAGCACATCTTTATTTTTTCAAGAATACAAGACAGTGTCATTAACTAGAATCACCTTGCTATATACAACAGATCTCTTGAAATTTATTTGTCCCATCTAACTACAACTGTGAATCCTCTGACCAATGTCTCTCCATGGCCCCCAACCACCCCAGCCTGTGAGAGCCACCATTCCATTCTCTACTGTTACAAAATCAATTTTAGATTCTGCCAATGAGTGAGCTTATGTGGTATCTATCTTTCTGTACCTGGCGTATCTGATTTAACATAATATAGCTTGTGTGTGGCATATTGATTTGTGGTTTTGTCTTCACCTCTGAGATCCATTTCCCACCTTCCCTGCCTCCTGAAAACTACATTTTCTTTGTTACCATTGCCAGCTGATTTCTAGCAAAATATGGTCACCAGAGGTAGATATGCTAAAGATTAGAGGGAGGACTATCTCACTTTCCTTCTCCTTCTCCTCCTCCTCGCCCTCCTCTTCCTCCTCTTCTTCCTCCTTTCTCCCACTCTTGCTCTCTCTTTCCTTTCAGGTACCATTGCCAGCAGAAACCCAGTCTCCCTATGACTTCCAACTCCCCTGGATGACTTCTCCTCCTTGCCGTCTGCTGCCCAGGAATATCATTGCTCCTGGGCTCTGGTAACTGCTTCTCCCTATTATTCCCCAGAACTAAAAATGATAGCAGCTAATCTTGGGGCTAATGCCCAATCTCCTCTAAGATTTTAAAATATTTGAAACACATTCCTCATTAAATTCTCTGTTTTAGTGCATGGTGAAAGATATAGGTATAGTTTTAATCTTAAATTGAAATGTATCAAAGATCTAAATATTAAAACAGAAACACTAAACCAACTGGAAGAGAGGTTAGGTAGAACTCTTGAAGACATTGGTGTAGGAAAAGATTTCATGAACAAAACCTCAGTTGCATGGGAACTAGCACAAAAAAATCAACAAGTGGGATCTCATCTTATTAAAAAGCTTCTGCACAGCAAGAGAAATAACCAGCAGAGTGAAGACAGAACCCACAATGTGTGAAAAAGAATTACCAGCTGTTCCTCAGACAAAGGTCTGCTATCTAGAATGTATAAAGAACTTAAAAAAATCAGGACCACCCCCCCCCAAATTTAAAGACCCAGTACAAAAATTGGCATCTGAAATGAACAGACATTTCTCAAAGAAATAAAAGCCGCAAATAAACATATGAAAAATTGTTCAACATCACTGGCCATTTGGGGGATGAAAACAATGCTGAGATTTCACCTCACCCCAGAAAGAATGGCTGCTATCAAGAAATAAACCAATATCAAATGCTGGGGGAAAAGGAGCACTTCTCCACTGTTGGTGGGAGAGTAGACTGGTGCAACCACTATGGAAATCAGTATGGAGATACCTCAAAGAACTAGGATTAGAGGTCCCATTTGACCCAGCTATTCCCCTGCTGAGTATCTTCCCAGAAGAATTATAAGAATCATACCACAGCGATATATGTGCACCCATGCTTATAGTGGCACAGTTTGTAATAGCTAAAACTTGGAAACAGCTCAATTGCCCATCAACTGGAGACTGGATAAAGAAAATGTGGGGTTTTTTTTTATAAAGTGGAGTACTACTCAGCCATAAAGAATGAAAAATTAGAGACATTTATAGCTAAATGGATGCACACTGAGGTGATACTCAAGTGAAATAAATAGGACACACGTGTATAAATACTGAATAGTTTCTCTAGTGTGAGAAACTGAAAGTGTAAATAAGGATCAAAACATATAATAGATAATGTGAAATAGGAAGAAAAGATCCAAAGAGGAAGGGAAAGTGGGAAGCATAGGGGAAAGGAATAAATATGAGAAAAGAAAAAATGAAAACAAAGTCTTTGTAAGTAGGGAGGGATGGAGGGGTTGAAGGGAAGGCAGGGGAAGGGGGAAAAAATAAGAACCAAGGTATATCATGTAAAGGTGCGTATTTGCAATGATGAATGTCATCATATTGTATACCTAAAATGTACCAATAAATTTAATGAATAAAAAAGAATTCCTTGTTTCAAAAGACCTGGAGTGAGTTCAGTTTCTCTGATCAGCAATTAATGATACACTCATTTCTCACTCCCACTACGCCCAAGGAGGGTAATATCTCCCCCAGGAACACCCTTGCTACCACCTTTCCCCCCTCCCTTACCGGGGATGGAACTCAGGACCTTGTGCTTTCTAGGCAGGTGGCAGAACCACTGAGCTAAATCCCCAGCCCTCTTGCTACCACTTCTTACAGGGCTTGTTTTAGGTCCTTTCTTAAATGTCACTTTCTAACAGCAGTCTTTCCATTCCTCCCTTTCTATTGAGATCTCCTCTCTGTCTTTCTCTTATTTCCTTGTTGTTTTCACTACCATATTTTATAACAACTTATAGTTATAATTTGCTCACTGGTTTGTTTGTGTAACACTATCATCCCCTACTAACTATATGTAAGGACCTCACCTCTCTTTCTCAACACTCTTTCCCCAGATCTTGCTACTGTGTCCAACCCATATTTTGCATTAATTAATGAGTAAATTTGGACTGGACCCCAGAGTAACATTCTAGTACTTTGGACCTAGTTTGTGCCCCACAAACATCCATAAAGTTGATCAGTACACATGACTTTCTCTGAAAAATTCACAAAGATTGCCAGTATATGGTTTTCCATAAATCCTGGAAGATGTATCTTCCATGGTATTTTCCATATGACTGCATACTCATTTATACATTATTCCATGTTCCCATCAAAGTGCCTTCATCTGCAGTATGCAATATAAAAGCAAATTAAGTAAATGGAGTCTATGATTTAAGCATATTCATTTGTGAAATTTGGAGAGCTCAAACAATTCATACATCCACTTTCTTCATCTGAGTTTTTGCTATTTTTGTCTTTTTACATGGTTTGGTGTTTTCTTGGAGGCAGGTTGGTAATTTCATGTTTATTTTCTCTAATCTAAAGTAGACTAAGCTATCAAAGGGCAACATTACATTTGTGCTTGATATTTTCCTTTTGTTTTAAACAGTTACCATCTTTGAGTTGCCTTATGGATGTTCCGCCCAGCCCTTAACTGGTCTTTGTAACACTTTACACTTTGCTCTTGTTTCAAAAGTAAAGAGAAAACCTCAAACGAACACGGGGAAGTCTATCATGCCTCACCTTTTTTTTAACTTTCCAATTTCTATTTGCTCCTTTATTCTCCATACTTCTCTGTCCTCTCTTTTGTTTAAAATCTCATTTAGCATTCTCTTGAGGGGAGAACACAAGATTACAATCTAACAATTGTAATGAGAATGGGTTAAGTTGGTGCGTTTCCCATTTTCATTACAATCTTGGTGGCAAAAATAATGTAACAGAATTTTTAATGCCTCATATATTCCATGAACATTTTCCCGTGAGCTCCTGATCCTTTTCCATGGACAGCACTATGGCTGTGTGCTGCAGGACTTTGATCTTTTTATATTCTGCATTATAATCAATTGGCCATTTCACCCCTTCCCCATAGATTACAGTCAAACAAGTGAAAAATATTTGAGCTATAGCACACTCCTGCATCTCATGACTGTAAAATCCTATCACCTGCAGACCAGTACCTGCAAACTCCTTGGAGCAGGGACTCAAATCAGGCAGAAGGCACAAACCAGGAGTTCTTGCAGCCAGGCACTTCTCTGAAAGGCACTCTGAGAATTGTAGTTTTGTCAGTTAGAGCATGAACACGCAGTTTGTTTATTTATGTATCAAGTGCTCTTGGGGAATTGGACTTTGAACTCTAAGCTGCTGACTTTTGACCTGGGAAACGTTGCAAATTTTGCTACACCAAGTGTATTCCTCAGGCCCGCAGTATGGGCAGAGCCAGGGAAGATGTGAAAACTTTAGATGCGAAAAACTCACCTCTGCCAGTCCAGACTTCTGGAATCAGAATCTGTATTTTAACAAGGCCTTCCAGTGACTGGTCTGCACTGCAGAGCTTAAGAAGGGCTGCTGTAGTGTTTATTAAAGGCCACACTTAGTGCAAATAGTCAAGAAGTGGCTCTTTCTCTCTACATGGTTCCTGGTCTTAGTGGTTTATCCCAGACCACAGGCCCCATCTCCACACCACAGAGCCCTCAAGGGCGATTTTCCAGAATCCATCTCGCTGTGATGTCATCTTCACTTTAGCATTTTTCTAGTCTGTTGCTTTTCATTACCAGCCTTTCTGGGTTCCATTTTCTAGCAAACTCAAGACTCTTCACTACCTAATTCTGAAACAGCCTCTCAAGTAGAAACATCTCACCAAGTCTTAGCTCTTTTGTTAGTGTTGTGGAGAAACTCCTTTATATACTCTCTGCCTCAGCTGCTTTGTTTATTAACTGGGCATAATGATATTTATTATGTTAGTTAAGATAGTGAGAAAAAAACCATTGTCATAAAGAGATTTGCATCTCCCAAAAAACACACAATAGCTCAAACCAGAGAGAAATGTCCTGTCTCGCACAGTAGCTCATGATGGAAGTCAGCACAGATATCCCCACTCTTTCAGAAAGTGAGTTTCTCTAGTATTGTTCTCAAGGCATTGAGTGAGTTTCTCTAGTATTGTTTCAAGGGCATTATCCTCATCTGCAGGCTGAAGCTTCATTGCCACAGGAAGAAAGGGACAAGGGTCCTGATGGAATTTACCTGATCCCCCAGCTGAAAGAGGGTGGGAGGTGTGGCCCTTCCCTGGCTGTCCCACTCCAATTCCACGACAGTCGCATTTGAATAGACGCCAACAGTCCCAAGCGTTATTTTCAAAGTTCATGGATTTACAGAGATAAATTTTATAGCACACCTGCTGTGCACCCTTACACATTACATAGTCAATAATGGCAACTACTATTCTTATCAACTTATTAGCCTCTCTACGCACACCTTTGCTGGTTATCCAGGCTGTTCAAAACTTCAACTCATGGAATGTGAAGTGAATTTCAGCCCACTTCCCGAAAACATGCATAGATGCTTCGGCTCAAACCACAGTGGGCTTTACATCAGGTCTGTGTGACTTTGGCACAAACCTGGACGTGGCCTGATGTCTGGAGAGTAATGAGCAGCTCTTCCAACTGTCCCACTTCTATCCTTTGAGCCTCTGTTACCCTGAGTGGAGGCAACGCCCAATGCAGGGAGTTCAGCACCCACGTTTCGTCTGTGTCAGGAGGGCTCTTGGGAGAAAAGGTATGAGGAAGTCTTACCCCACAGAGAATTCCTGAGCAGGAGCTGCAGGACAAAATCAGTAGGGTGCACAGCAAGTGATGATGCAGAATAAACCTCTAGCTCTAGCCAGCACTTGACCACCAGGAGATCATAAGAAATATGAGTCACTCAATGTCATCTTTCCCTATGACTGGGAAAAGGATCCCTACCACATCAAGGAACAAGATGTTTCCTGCAAATATGCATCTAAGCTCTGGTTCTTTATCCTGTTAATGCAGTACCACTGTTTATAGGCATCCTAGGCACTAGAAATAAATTGTCTGCCCTCAAATAAGAATAAGTCGATCCAAAATCATCACCTTTATCAGGTCTTCAAATAAGCCAGTAGCCAGTCTGAGTCTTTTGCTTATAAGTAGAAAAACAAACACAAAAATAAAAACAAACTCTGCATCTAGTAAAGTCTTCTTTGGGAATAATTTAAAGTATTCTTAATCACCATGTATTGTACAACTGCCTTTATAACAGCTCTTCTATCCAAACGTACTTCTACCTATCCAAGTCCACTGTCCAAGACCTTGTCACATCACACCTAGGTCACAGTGTCCACTGTAGCGTCCCCTGGCCCCTGAATCTAGGACCAATTGAGTACAGTAGCTCCACTGCTGACTTTGGCCTAGTCCCAGCTCCTGGGCTTTGTCTCATTCTCTGTTTAAAATCCCACCATGTGCCCTAGTTCCACTAATTATATCCGCACCTTCTCCACTGCCTGGCTTTCTGCTTTAGTTCCTGCCCTGATGCCCCAGGTCCCTCAGGACTGGGTCCTTGTATCCCTTAGGAGATACAAGCCTTATCCCCTGTCCTGTGACTTCCTGCCACTCAGTGACAGATTCCCTGGGCCACCTGCCACCTGCTTACCCACCTGCCTGCCTGCATCTGCACCCATCATCAACTGCCAGACAGCTCACCTCCCCGTGGAATGGACAGAGCAGATGGAATAGTCTTAACAAAGTGGTGTAAAGAGAAAAAATGCCAGTTGAACTGCTAGAAAGAATTAGGGTTAAACTCCATTATTAGGGAAGGAAGTTGCTTCAGATGAAGGCCCAAGAATGAGGAGGCTGCCTTCTGTGGTCTGGATGGCTACTGTCAGATTGGCACAGCATGAGGTCGAGAGTTGTGTCATGGAATTAGACCTGCTGTGTATCCCTGCCCACCTGGAAGACACCGAAGAAGAGACTTCACTTCCCACTATCTGACTCAGTGCCCTGTCTGTAAAGCAGGAGTAATGACTCCCTGGGCATCATCTACTGCTCTCACTGTGGTTAAAAGAGACATTACATGTAAACTCTCTCACAGTGGTTTCTTAGGCATCAGCCTGGTGCACAGCAAATGCTCAATAAATATTAATGTGCCTCACTTCTAGAAGAAAAGAAACAGATGGGGTAGATTTGGGTTAGGAAGAAGAAATATCATGAACATAGAATAAAACCTGAGACTAGATGAGTCACCTTGTAAAAGATCAATAAATTCAGAAAGTATGGAAGTGACAGGAATCAGTGAGATAAAAACCAGGGGGGAAATGGGAGTCCAGACCAAGAGGAAGTGGTAGGGAAAGCGGCAGTCCTGGGAGGAGAGGCTAGGGAAAGCTGTTGAGCAGGTCCTGGTGGGGAGCTGGGACTGAACCAGAGGGGCCTGAGGGCTATGGGGAGTGGGACCTGGGCTGCAGTCTAGGGAGTTCAGGCACCATCAAGTGCCCACCAGCCACAGAGGCAGCCAAGAGAGAGGAAGTAAAGAGGAATCACAGGACATGACGCATTTGATTGGAAGGGCAGTGAGCGGAGGGACAAACAGCAAAGTATTTGGAGCAAACTTGGAGAGGGAGAGTGGTGGGGTAGTCCACAAGGGAGAGGCAAGCAGGCAGCTGTGACAGAGAGGAGCAGCAATGAAGAAACATAATAATATAGCACGCTATTTCAAAACAACAGCTGGGAATAGGGAATTGATCTCGAAGCAATAAATACCAGCAGTGAGGGAACTAAATACCATTAAAATGCACAATAGTTAATAACGATGAAGCTGAAGTCTGGGAAGCAATTAATAAATTAATAAATAATAACAAAGTTTAAAACAAATAAAGGAAAAATGAAGATATAAAAGGTGACCTTTTAGGGAAAGAAGGGCAGGCTCGCGTGGAGGAGGGACAGGAGGATCCCACTGGATGGCAGAAGAGCGTGCTGAGGCCCTTTCTGGGGAGGGAGGAGCTGTCCCCAGGGAATGTGTTCTGCTGAGCCCACAGCTACTCACCCGCCACCAACAGAGGACAAGAAGCCTCAGGGACCAGGGACCGACTGCCCAGATTGTGCCAACAAGGGTGCACACGTGGGTGAAATTCACTCTAGAGGTGGTCTCTGGACAGAACTACTAGAGAACTGGCCTAAAACTGCAGGTCAGGCACCAGGTCAGAGACACCATTCTTAGATTCAGCATCGACCTGGATGCATCTCTCTGAGCGGTACTGGGAGAAGAGGGGGAGGGGAAAACAACGACATGTTGAGGCTTTCCAAGGAACGGGCTATTAATACCAAGACAATATTAGTTTTGCATTTGCATGAAAATGTTAACGATCATTCTATACAACTAGAACTTGATTATATTTAACATATCCAGATACAAATAATTCCTTTCTTTTTCTTCCTTCCTTCCTTTTGTCTCTCTTCTTTCTTTTCTCCTCTCCTCTCCTTTTCTCTCTCTCTCTCTCTCCTCTCTCTCTTTGTACAAGGCATTGAACCCAGGGCCTTCACAATGAGCTACAGCCCCAGCCCTTTATTGATTTATTGTAAAGCAGGCACTCACTAAGTTTCTAAGTTGCCCACACTGGGCTCCAACTTGTGGTCCTCCTGCCTGAGACTCCGAGAGTTCTGGGATTGCAAGCATGCTCCATCACTCCCAATTTTCTTATTATCTGAGATGCACGATATACAAAGTAATATAAGAAATATTCAGTAGCAATAAATGTGAAAGCATATTTTCCTTGAGTCTACTGCTATAAAACAAGTGCAACCTACCTCTCTTAAAGAGTGCTAAAATGATTCATTGTGAGGCAGAAAAGAGACGTGGGTTCTTATGCAGAAATGCTAAAACCCCACTCAGTACAAACAGACATATTCCAGGCGAGTCAGAATGCACGAACCAGCCTCTAACCCGGGACTGGCCACTGGCATGAATTCTTGCCTTGCTTCCAACTTGCCCTATCAGAGGCTTTCTTCTGTCCCCCTTCAGTGAGTCCTGCACTACTTCATTTTAGAACTACCTAATTCAGGAATCTTGGCTTGAGCCAACTCTCCAAATTTTTCGTATGCCTTAGTTTACCTTTTGACCAGCAAGAAATATCTTGAAATAAAAAGAGGAAAGTCCAAGGATGTAGGTTACAGCTCTACCATTCTGATTCCTGTAAGGAAAACTTTCAGCTCAAAGAGCAGAGGGTGGCTTTGTGCTGGGCCCGGCACAGGAGTCACACAGGACAGAATACCCACCATGGTCATAATCATTAATATCAGTTCCGCTGGGACTTAATACACAGAGAGGGTGAGCTTTTCATTTTGGAGCCTGAATCACTCACTATAGGATAAGCAATTTGTTTCTACTGTGTTGGATATTAATTAAATTCATTCCAAATATTTGAAGTTTGAAACCATTGATGAGCTACTGTATTGTCTTCTAATATTAGTGTGCTTGTGTATATTTGACTTCCGTATTGCTACAAAGGTGTTATTTCCTAACCTTTCTTCCTGAACAATTTTACAATGAAATCTGCCCTTCAGGGAGTGAAAAACAGTAACAACAACAAAAATAAGTAGTTGTGTTTTTTGGAGTACTGTTCTGCCACAAAGAAAGATAGCCTTCAGTCATTTATAGAAAAATGGATGCACCTTGACACCACAAGGTTAAATGAAATAAATCAGACACACGAGTTTAAATATTGTGTGACTGCTCTTATATGAGAAATCCAAAATATACATAAAGAGCAAAATAAAAGATAGCTAATAGGAAGTAGGGAAATAAATCATTTTCAAATGGGATTAAGAGAAGAAGGAAAGGGATAAAAAGAAAACCAAGATGTGCTATGAACATGTACCAACTCCTCACAAGGAATGTAATCATTATGTAATGCAAATACTTACTAATAAAAAAAAAAAACTGAACAAAGAATTTAATAATGGTCATCTGTGATCTGCACTATTCCTTCGGAGAAACACAACTACAAAGAATAAAAATGAAGGCCAGAGACCCCTATCGCAAGGGTGCCACACCCCACTGGACCACGCAGCATGGACACTGGGCCATGCAGCATCTGAATCTGCACAGCGGGGGTGCCAGGGGGGACATAAAGGCCATGGTTGTGAGCCCCAGAAGATAGAGCAGAAGTGAGCAAGAGAGAGGGCCTCTCTGAAACTCCTCGATGAAATTGAAGCTCACTGGGAAAGTGAAGAAAAACTCTTCAAAAAAAGCACACTGGACCATAGTGGTTGGTAAGTTGGTGGAATCAACACCTCCATTAGAAACTCGGACTCTCCTCGGGGGGAGGACAGCTGGAACCTGCAGGAGAACCTTCCAGAGTTTCATCCTGCAGGAGGTCAGGGACCTCACCTTGGACCTTGCAGCCAGAATTCAGCCTGAATCTCAAAAGACTACAGCTGGCTTGCTGAGACTAATGGACTTAGACCCGCACACTGCTACCCACATTGCCTACCAGGACAGCGGAGACATATCCTGAGGGAGACCTTTATATATCTCGACTGTCACTTTTTTAGGAAGGTGAATACAATTTCTAGCTTCCCCATTGTTGTTGGTTTGTTCTGTACTTGTCTCTGCTCTTTCACTCTGTCTTCTCCTCCTGTCTTCAACTGATCCCCACAATTTGCGTGATCTTCCTGTGTCTTCTAGTCTCACCTCTAACCTTTCCCTCCCCCTCTATCTCTCTACCTCTCCATCCCGAACCCCTGCTAAATCCTTATCCTGAAGGATAATTTGCCATATTGAAGGGTTGTTTACTTACTACAAACATATTTTGGGCTGGCCCTAGATTTTGATCTAACTCTCACAGTTAAAGGTGACAGATTAATTACTACTACAAATTGTTATTTTCTAAGCTATGTTTGATTCTGATTGTGTCAATTGGGCTGAGGTGTAGTGATTGATCTAATCAGTTGTCCTCCCTGGTATACTGAAAATGAGACTGCCTAAGAGTCATTAGAGACTCAAAGCCTAAAATGTCCAGCTATACCTGGAAGATATCTCTGAGAAGCAATCACTCCATAGGGGCTCTAAACACCAGTAATAAAGATACTCAAGATAAGAAATGTTGGAGTATCAGCCCAGGAATTAAAGCAAGAAACAGCAACAACAACAGAATTAAAAATGAGAAGATACCTTGGCAGAACACAAACACAGACTTCCAGCTCAACAAAGGCAAATTCTGGGGGAAATGAGGTGGAAAAATATGATAATCAACCACCTGGATACCCTGAACTGGTAGCACAAGAAGTAACAAAACAGATGAATGAGGCTCTAGAAAAATTCAAAACAGAAATAATTTCCCAGATAACTACAGAGATGGTGAGCAGAGAGAAAGACATGATTACAGGTTCTAGAACAGAAATAGATTTAAAAAAATAGATGAGCTCAGAAACACGCTGGAAGCCATGAATGCCCAGCATAAGAAGGAAATGGAAACCATGATCGCCTAACATAGGAAAGAAATGGAATCCATGAAACAGATTCAAACAGATATCTAGGAGATTAAAAGCTCCATTGAAAGTATTCACAGCAGATTTTTCGAATGTGAAGATAGAATATCAGATATAGAAGACAGGATTGCAGTTAGTGACCATGAAAACAGAGATTTCTTCAAAATAGTAAGGACCATGAGAAAGCAATCGAGCAGCTGCTAGATGATGCAAAGAAGAATAACATAAGACTGATAGGAGTCCACAAAAAAACAGGAGAAAGTACAATTGACATAAAAAAAAACTGGTCACAGAAGTAATAGTTGAAAACTTCCCAGACAAAGGTAGAGAATTGGACATACAGA
>NW_004624770.1:6646593-6688045 GCF_000247695.1 Heterocephalus glaber | reverse complement strand
CATATTGAGGCCACCCTCTTAAGTGAAATAAATAGGACACACATGTGTAAATACTGAATAGTTTCTCTGGTGTGAAAAACTGAAAGTGTAAATAATGATTAAAATGAGTAATTGATAATGTGAAATAAGAAGAAAAGGTCCAAAGGGGCAGGAGAAGTGGGAGGCATAGGGGAAAGGAAAGAAGGGAAAGGAAAAATTATGAGAAAAGGAAAAAATGGAAACAAAGTATTTATAAATAGGGAAGGGTGTAGGGGGTGAAGGGAGGACAGGAAATGGGGAAAAATAAGAACCAAGATATAGCAAGTAAAGGTACAAGTACTCAATGATAAATGTGAATGTATTGTATACCTAAAATGTACCAATAAAAGAATCTAAGGGAAAAAAAGAATAAAAATGAAGTATATCAATCAGTCATTATGTGCTAAACAACTATAATATTAGTTTTAAAGATCCACATGAACATCGTATGCCCAGAGTACAAATCTCTGAGTCCTACATAACGTATAGACAGATATATGGTCACCTATGCTAATGTCCCCTTTCATGAACACATGGCTCATTCTTCTGCAACCCGTGACAATTATTTAAACCACTTGATGCTAGAAGAGGAAGTAAGGAATCATGAGATCTAGTTGCACTCCTGACACTGTTTTGTAAACTGGACATATTGCATCCATGTCTTGATCCTGGTGTCCCCACCTGTGAGATACTCAGACTGCTGTCCACCCTCCCCACTGTCTTAAGGATTAAATGAGATCACGAAGGGAAACATGCCCTGAACTGACACCCAAGCACCTGATGCCTTCACAGTGAATATTAGTCAGAGAATAGCCAAGTCAGGAGGGAATTAGAGACCATCTAGAGTAGGATGCTGCTTTGACCAGTGGATCCTCAGAGAGCACAAATCCAAGGTCAAACATAAGCCAGTTACAATGATCTAGGACCAACATCAGGGCTCCGATTCCCCAGTCTGCTCTCTGCACTCTGCCATTTACTTGCTAAGTATTGGTTATCCCGTGTTGCCATTATTACACAATTAACTTATAATATGTGTTAAATAGCATTTCAGCATCAACACTACATTAGAATTAGAGTAAATTAGTCTAATTATGTCACTAATATTTCTTACAGCAAATAGATGCTATAATATATTTTAGAATACCAAAAATGTTAACGTTCGCTATACGGAGTATCCTTAGTTAGGTTCTCACTGTTCAGTATTGCCAGGCTTGTTGAGCAGTCACTGTGCCACACTGCCCTGTGGATTTTCCACACTGTTTCCACAACAGCCCCATGCAGTTCACACTGCTTCTCTTTGTAGTATGGAGGCTGTCCAGGGAAACTCAGCTTCCTAGACTTGTCTACCAGGGGCTGCATGGTGGCTCTGCCAATGGCAGGTGCCAGGACACTGGGTGGCATCCTGGAAGAGGAGTCAGAGTATTTCCCTCTTTCTCTGTGTGGCTCACTCTCTCCCATGGAGGCCTTGCTCCCTCTGAGCCTGGTCTCCATTAGTCCCATCTTTCTACCTTGGCCACTCTGGTTACTAACAGAGAGGGGCAGCTTCACAGTGCCCCAGAACTTGATGTTACCTCTTAAGAGTGGGAGAAGGGCCAGGGATTTAGCTTAGTGGTTCCACCGCCTTCCTCGAAAGCACAAGGTCCTGAGTTCAATCCCTGGTACCAAAAAAGGAAAAAGGCGGGGGCGGGGGGGGAGAGGGAAGGTTCTAGCTTCACTTGCTTGTAGTTGTTTTCAGTTGACTTTTAAAATCACTAATTTTGGGATAACCAGCTGAGCATTCTATTCTTAGTCTCCCACTAGCTGTACTACAGCTAACACCTCTCATGGGCAGGTCCTGATGATGACGGTTGCCTGGATTACTTTGCAGGGAGTTAGGGACTCGAAGGCTGCTTTTGTTGAAACCACCAACTCACCTGGGTAGAGCAGGTGTCCAGTGGGGACCCCTTTGACATCAGGAGGCTGCAAACTCCACTGTCAGATTGTACGGACATTTTCATTTTCTGAACATGCATTCTACGAGGAGCCATGAAGTTTGATTACACGCTCACAGACCACTGATGCCTTCACCTCTGATCACCTTCCCCCACATCTTAGATCATGCTACTTCCATATTCCATAAATATCTCCAAACCTCATCCTGGGAGAAGAACATTTGAGACTTTCTCTCTTACCTTTGTGCATGGCTGCCTTGTAAACAAACCCTTTCTCTTCTGCCAAGCCCGTCATCTGAGTGACTAGCACACTCTTTCCCATTGAACTTTTTGCCTCTTCCAACATCTTTGCACTTAGCTCCTCAAATTAAATTCCTTCCATTGAACTACCTGGTGACTTCCCAATTGGACCCTGACTGGTACAGGTAAATAAGAGAGCAAGTTAGAGAGCACATCCCAGCTCTGAACTCAGACTGACCGCCAAGACTCTATCCTTAATCTTTCAAAGCTCCTGTTTCCTACAGTGCTGTGGACTAAGATAGTGGCCTCCACATATCTCATTAATTTGGGGGATTGTGCAACCTTAGGAAGAAAAACTATGCACGTAGAGACCCCTGACACATGTACATTTATTATAAATTACGTAAAGTAGTGCTACTACTTGGTATGTTAAATACTAGTAAAACTTAACCATTTTTATTTTATATTAAAAAAGAATTATGAGATGTTTCTGTCTGCTAAAGGAAGTTCTATACACCAAAGGAAGTCAGTACATTTAGGTGCTGAGTTTAATGGAAATGTCTTTTGTTCTTTATTGCCATTACATAATTTCAGCTACTTTTATCTGAAGCGTTGAGATTATGCCACATGTTCTCTTCCTTCAGAGGAAGTAAGGAAAGGAATGTTGGGGAAGAGGTGAGAAGAAAAGTGGACATAGAAGTTGCCCAGATATTTTCTATTCCCAACTCAAGACCAGCTTGCTGCTAGAAACAGTAAGTCATTTTCAGCATTGTTCTTATGACAGTCTTACTGAGATATATAGCATACCATAAAATTTATTCCTTGAAAGCAGGTAATTTAATAAGCTTTAGTATATTCACAGAACTATGAAGCCATCCTCACTAACTAATGTTCGGACATTTCTATCACCTGAAAAAGAAGCCTAAACCTATTAGTACTCACTCCCTATTTTCCCTTGCTCCAGCCTCTGGTGAGTGCTAATCAGCTGTCTATTGCTCTGGATTTTACTATTCCAAATATTTCCATATAGTATGTGACCTTTTGTGATTGCGCTTTTCATTCAGCATGATGTTTTCAAGGTTCATCCATAGTGCAGTCATATGCATTAAACCTTCATTCCTTTTTATGGCCAAGTAATATTCCATTGTTTGGATACACCATACTTGGTTTATCCATTTGTCAATTGATAGGTATTTGGGTTGTTTCTGCCTTTTGGCTCATAGTGCTGGCATGAACATCATGTACAGCTATACATTCACACAGTCCTGTGGATGACATGCCTAGGGATAGAATCGCAGGTCACAAGTTATGTGTTTAACATTTTTAAGACATGCCAAGCTGTTTTCCACAGTGGCTCCCACCTTTTACAGTCCCACAAGCAGAAGTGTTTGAAGCTCCAGTATTGTCACATCTTTGCCAGGGCTTGTTATCTTTTTGGTTGTAGCCATCCTAGAGGAGGTGAAGTGGTATCTTATTGTGGGTTTGGTTTGTATTTCCATAATCGTTCAACATCTTTCAAAAAGCTAAATAGCTATTGGATTAACATTAATGAAATAATTTGTTAATACAAATTAAACATTAATATTTATTTTCAGCAAGTGAAAAGTGGCTAATTTCATATGCACACAAAAGGGTACTCCAGTGCTCTGATAAAATGCTGGAAAATCACAATGTGAAAGGTAAGTAACATTCCACTTAAAATGTAACCACGATTTTAGAAAACAAATTTAAAATGTGATGTCATTGTCCTCCCCGTGCCCGGGCCCTGGTTTCTACATTTTAAAGGTTCCACAGATCATTTGTTCTCCTAAAACAGGTCTATTTTCTTAACCACCCATACTAATTCAATTAACTAAGGCAGACATTGATTAGCACTTCCAGATCACTCACTCTGACTTTTCCCTCAGTGGGCTCTATTTTAGAATATTGTGTTTTCCTTCTATTTTTTTCATTCATTCATTTTTCATTGAAATTCAATCTTATCTTTCATTATTGATCAATATCAACCTTATTTTGCCCACACAACACTTTTTTAAATAAACGATCATTCTTAAAAGCCTCAGGAATTGGTAGCTACAGTCGGCAATAAAAGCCTTATTATGTGGCTGATGGAAGCATTTATCCCAGAGCAGGGCATGGGTGACATGCTAAGGGTCACTGTACTGCTCTGGGCCAGGAAGGGCTGCAAAGCTTTGATTGACAGACGTTTTGCTCCAAAATGAAATAGTACCAAACCAAAGAAAAATCTATGCATTAAGCCATCCATTGCACAAATAAGTATCAAGTGTATACCATGTGCAGGGCACAATTAAAGGAAAGAAGATACAGCAATGACCTGACCTCCAAAGCTCTGCCCTCAAGAAGCACACATTCTAATGAGGGCCCTTTCGAATGCCTTTTGATGCTGTCATATGAGGATGCAATGCCTGGTTCTCTGGCAGCCATTTTGCCTCCCTGGGGACAAAAGCCAACACACTGCACAAGACAGAGCTTCAAAACAGAAAGAAACCTGTTCAAATGAGTGTGAACGACTCAAGGCCCCAAAGCAATTCACTTTCACAGGCCAGGGATTTTCTACTTCTAATTCTCAGAGCTTACTTTCAGAGAGCTAATGTCCACAGAGGGGAAAAAAAACAAAAAATAAAAATAAAACTCATTCAGACTGCCCAGATCATGGCCCCAGTTGCTAGCTGACACTCTTCAGAGGAGAGCAAGTGCATAGAAGATGTATTTCTCTAACTGACATTTTCCACATACACCCGCCTTCCGATTGGAAATACCCAGCTTCCAGAACAATGCCTGGTCCCTTGACGTCAATTCCTCTAACTGCGGATCTCCTTTTCTTTTGCAGACCTCCCGTTAGCCTACAGTAGTTCTGATGTAGCTAAACCTCAAACTGCTCAGCAACTCTGTAAAAGCCTCCATTCCCAGGACATTTCCTCCGCAAGTCTCTAAGTGTACTGGTGTTCCAAGGGCAAAAATTGATCAAGACCTTGGGGATCTCTAATCTGATACCTTCTTTGATGGCTCAGGGGGAAAAGATGCTAAAAAACAGAACTTAAAGTGCCCACCACAAGCACAAGAATCCTAAAATCTCCCAGATTCTACTGGGTTTCCCCTGTTACATACTCTCCTAGCACCTGGCCCTTTTCTGCAGGGTATTTATTACCAATATTGCTCAGTCCTCATTAGTGTTTATATTCGATCCATAAAGGCAAGGATTGGGACTGTTTGACTCATCTCAGTCTTCTCAGTGGAACAGCATTCATTCATTTATTGGACTGTACAAATGCTAGATAGACAGCTTCTATGTCCATTTAGCCTACAGCAGGATCTTGACCTTAAGAATGGCAATTCTGATGCTATAAAGCAAGTCCATCAGCTACATATTGCCTCATGGCTGCATTATTTTACAACCCAGGGTCCTCATAGGCATCTCTTTCAGGGACCACATATACTAGAACCTCTTTCAAATTGCTCGTCTGTCAGATAACTGTGGGCTCTCTCTCTTGAATATGCCAGCTTTTTCTCATGGTCCTTTGGAGCCAGGAGTCCATCCAGCCCACTTGAAGATCCTCCAGATCATTTATGATGCAGTCAATCGTCCCTAAGCTTAGTTTGGATTTGCCCAGCTTCCAAAACTGTCAAAAAGACAATTGGCAATGTCCGAGATGCTTTTGGAATGGAGTATACAAAGAACAGTGCATTCAAAATATCTTTTTCTTTTCTTCTACTTATTATCAAAGAATATTTTAAAGTATAAGTTTGTTCCTCTTTTGGATTGGGATTGGTAACTCTTCCATCATTAAGGTGTAGATGTTCTGAGTTACAATTAATTCTTCAGTAAACAGGGAAAAACCCTTCTCTGTGACTTGGGTCAAGTAGTACATGGCATCATTCTAATCTGTAGCAGCACACACTTTAGCGCCTTCGTCGTATTGCCCTAAGAAAATTTTTCTGAAATACAGATGCCAAAAATTTGAACCTGTAGTTGAATCTGTATAGTCCAGGCATCCACATCCAGGGTCTCACATCTATGGATCCAACCAACTGTGGATAGAAAATATTAGGAACAAGAAAAAAATTACATCTGTACTAAATGTAAACAGACTTTTTTCTTATCA
The DNA here is from genome assembly GCF_000247695.1 of Heterocephalus glaber. The sequence continues at coordinate 6,681,732 of NW_004624770.1, read as the reverse complement.
ATAGTCCCTGAACAATACATGGTAGCAACTATTTACATAGCACTTACCACTCTATTAGATATTATAAATAATCTAGAGATGATTTAATTATACTGGGGGATATGAGTAGGTCATATGCAACTATTATCCATTTTATATAAGGACCTTGAGTATCAGGTTCTGGTGTGGGGGAGGCTGGAACCAGTCCCCCTCAGATACCAAGAAACAAGGAACAACCATACTACACACACAAGGGGACTCTTGTGGCCAGGGACAAGCAGAACAGAAGTGCTTCACCATGAAAGCAATAAGGATTGGCTTCAGTGCTCATCAGATGCAGCTGCTTCCGAGACCTTGGGATGGTCTTGAGCAAGATGCTAACAAAATCATATATGTTTTCATAATTTTCACAAAAGTAGGCTACTTATGTGTTGTTTCTACATAAAGCCCCTCCAATTGTATGAGCTTAACAAAACCTATATCTACAACCAAAGATAAAGTCAAAAAACTCTGATATTGCTCTATTTTTCACCAGCTATCCAGCAGATGGTGTCATTTGGTTGGGAAGATCTACCTGGATTATTTCCCCAGACACATTTTTTTAATAACCAAATCTTCCACTCCTGTTCTTTACAAACCAAAGGAGATTGCGAGGTTGTGCTTAGTGGCTCTCTCCTGAGTTTCAGTTTATTTTTTGTGGATCTGCAGCTTCTGTTGGGCATAAGAATCTGCATGGAGTCTCTTTTAGCTGCTCAACCCAAAACAAGTCTTTGAGTGCAAAAGAGTCAGCTTCCAGATAACCAAAAAAAAATTATTACAGTTATTCTTGAGAATTTGTGACTTTACAAAGACTTGTGCTGAAATAAAGTTATTGTCTCTTTTTTATAAATATTTGGAACAACAATGGTCCCAGTCACAAGAATATTCAGACACACACACACACACACAGACACATAAAACATATGCACACATAAAATATACACACACACATATATATATGAAATCTTCAGAAAAGAATATGTTTTGACTGCAGGGATGGATTTTGTATGAATAGAACCCTGAGGGATCTAAGAGTTTAAATAATGGTTTCTATCCCAGGGAAGAAAAAATATTTTTCCTTGATAGCACTTTTTATATTCACAGCATTGGAATTACTTTTTCAAAATTCTGCCAGTGAAGACTTATCATATGTGGGTGCTGTTGCTGTAACATAAAGATAAGGATTGAAGCAAATTCCACTCATAAGCTCATGAGCCCATAAATTGGAACTATCCTTCATAACACAAAGCATTTTACCAACCCCAAAATTTTTCTTAAAGGTGAGACAGGAGTTCACTCCTACAGAATTTTCCCTTCTTCCACCTGCTCAAACTTTTTTCATGGTTTGCAACCCTATTTATTCACAGGCTATTCATGGGAGAAAGATACACAGCACTTCTATGGCTTATTGGTTATAAAAATGTAGAAAATACCCTCTGGTTAAATTTTTTTATCAATTCTAGATTCAGAGAGCTATCAAAGCATTTCAATAAAATATGCAGTGTTCTTTTTGCAGACTGAGGAAACTAGCTAAAATCTGTATAAAACCCAATAAAAAAGATAACTGTCTCTGAGGTTTTGTAGTGGGAATAACTGTTCAGAAATGCTTGCATGCAGTCAGTATAGTAAGTTTGCATGCATCCTGAAAAGCCACCCCTCCCTCTGAGTTCTTCAAGCCTCGGCCCAAACACAGGTTATAGCTTGTCCTTGTCTACCGCCCTCTCCAGATGAGGCCAGCCTCCCTGTTACATGCTTTCCAGTGCCCTGACTGACCCTCCACCATTTGAAAAAATCAAGGGGTCTGTACGGCTCTTTGTTTGGCGTTCCTGTGCCCTAATAAACAATAGCGCCACAAAAGCAGGTGCATTGTGCATCCTGCCCTGTCACTGTGCTCCCACTTCAGACCACATCCTGGAGAGCCCATGAGCATTTCTCAGGTGAATGCACGAATGAATGGGCAGTAGGAATATAACATATTCTCTTCTTCAGTCTGTTGTTGTGAGATAGGGAAAAGGATCAATTGAATGACATTCTTGCTGCTATTTGCAGTGGATTCTTATAGAGTATGAAGTTTCAAGGGGCTTCTAACAGCCCTTCCCCTCACGTACTTGCACTTGATGCCCTCCGCCTTCTTGTTACCTTCTGAGAAAGCTGATGGGTCAGTCTAAGAGAGCCCTAAATACCAGCCTTAGTTTTGAAAACTGTGATCACTGCATTACACTAAGAAGAGGGAAAGTAAGCTAGAAGGTGATGCTCGACAGACCCTTTCTCACTGTCCTGTTCAGCACCACAGGCTGTTAAAGCTCATCCTCAGAACTGCAAACACCATTCTCCGGAAATGCTCATCAGCCCTTTGAAGGGGAATTGCAGGTCTATATAAGACCTCTACCGAATCTGCGGTTCACATCTAGCAATGCCCCTCACCAGCACAGAACTGAGCAGCACCTTGCCAATTCAGCCATGACCCACTACTGCTCAGAATGAAAATAGCACCCACCAGCCAGTAGGACTCCAAGTAGTAACCCTAATTCTTTAATAATTTGGCATTGTTTTCCTTTGTATATCAGAGCTTCCACTTTGCTTTGTTGTTGTTGAGGAAGGGGCTCAGTATTTCTTCCATAAAGATAATTGTTTCCATGGGATTTGAGGCTTTTCTCCCTCCCCCTTTTTAGAGTGCCTAGGTGGCTGGAAACAGACAAAACAGAGACGCACCTCTTCATTAAAAAACTTTAACCTCTCGCTAATGATGATATTAATACCCAGCGTGCGATAAACACCTGAGACGTACTTTGTCCTAAACAACACAGCCTTAGAGAACCTTGTAGTCAATAAAATAAAATACCCCTTTCTCTTTAATTAACATATGAAATGAACACAATCTGTGACACCTAGTGTGCAGCAGCAATTAAGAGGCATTGCTTAGTTAAACCTCCTAATACCTCATTTAAATATGCAATTAAGGGATAATTGCCTTCAATCAATAAAAAATTGAAATATTTCGCAGGGGCTTCAATTATTTTTTGCTAGGCTTTCTACTTTACACTTGGCCAGCGCTAAGCCTCTGAGCCTTCCTTCTTTGGTTAAAGTGACATTGCCCCCTTTCTGGGCTCTGGCTTTTAAGCATGCTATTAACATTGTGAGAAGCCAATAACAATGCTAAGCCTTAGAAATCATCTCTTTTGGCCTCAGCCAGAATTTCCATGGCTCTGAAATTGCCTCTTCGTGACTTGCCTTAGGTGAAGTTCTTTGTTTTTACTCAGCCCAAAAACTTCCATTTCCATCTCCTTGCAGAAGGATCCAAGTGAAGGAGCAGCTTCTCTACCTATGGGATGCACCCATGTACAATACGCACTTTGCCATTTTGTCGGTGCATTTACTAGGAGGGACTGGATTTGATCCTTTAGCCTCTCTCTCCTCAAAATGTACACTAAGAATGGGTGTGTTTTCAAACTGTCATGTGCATGGAAATACTTCTAAGCGGAATCTTGAGATAAACCCCCTGGGAAGTTCATAAAGTGAATCAGGATGTACAAGATGGGAATGTGATCACTATATATGGTGAATGTTTAAATTAAAAAATTTATTACAGTAAAGATACATTGCCATTGATCCCCCTGAAAATACTCCCTCTCACTTCAAACGCCCGCCATTTTCTTACCATTTTCTGGAAGCCTTCTTTCATGACGTTTATAAGGTGTAGATGTGATCAAAAATACAGTAAATGCTGGTGCTGAGTGCCATCCAACAGAAAAGCAGGCTCGTAAAAATGTTACAGTGTATCCTTATCCCCCTTATGCACCAGATCGGGCATCATGTGACTTCTGGCTCTTCCCCACAGTCAAAATGAAAGGAAAACATTTTGAATCAATTCAGCACATCAAAGCAACCAGGACAGCGTAACCAAAGATATGAAAGAGGGCCTCCAGAAGTGCTTCAGAAAGTGCCAAGAATGATGGGAAGCAAGGAGGCGTATTTTGAGTAGGACTAATGGTAATGTATCTTTTACTGTAATAATTTTTAATATAAACATTGTGCATATTTTTAATCACATCTCATATGACAACCAACAGCAGGGAGGATTAAGGGCTAACTCAAAGGGGTGGGTGTGTGGGCAGCAAAGCGCAACCAACTATGGATCCATCCTGGAAAGATGTGAATGGAATCAATATGCTGGGAGAGCAAGGGACAGTTTGAAGCAAGGAAGCTCACTAGAAAATCCAAATATTAAGCAATAATCTTTTCCTATAAACCAGAAAACCAGAGAATATAATCAATCCACAAGGAACAACTATCTCACAGACAGCCAAGTAAAAGATTCAATGACATCTGATGCGCTTATCCAAGCAGCTTTGCCACATAATTCAGGCAATGAAAAAATGCTGCAGACTGAACTCTCTAAAATGGCAGCCCAGCCCATGTCTAAACTTCCATTTCACTTTGATTGAGGAGGTTTGACTTTAAAAGATCAATGACGTTTTGTTTTGAACATGAACATGAAAAATAACATAACATATATCGTGACTTTGACAAGTGAAAAATGTGTATTTGCTTCTTCCCAATACCAAGATTGAACCCATGGCACTCTAACTCTGAGCCACACCACCAGCTCTTTTTATTTTTCATTTTGAGATAGGATCTTGCTAAATTGCCCAGACTGGCTTCAAACTTGAAATCCTCCTGACTCAGCCTCTCAGTTGGGATTTCAGGTGTTCACCACTGTACCCAGTAAAAAAGTATGTGCTTTTCAATTTGGAATCCAGTGTAGAGCTCTGTATTCATGGTTCCACATCCCCAGATTCAACCATGGATTGAAAATATTTGGAAAAAAAATCCCAGAAAGTTCTAAAAAGCAAAACTTGAATTTTCCATGCTCTGAGTACTATGCTGAATCCCCCCCCCACAATAAAGTCATGTGTAGGTATTGTGTTAGCTAGTATAAGTAACTTAGAGATGATTTAAGGTATACCAGAAGATGTAGTTAGGTTATATGCAAATATCGTGATATTATATAAGATATGCCCTTTTATGTAAGAGACTTGGGTATTTTGATACTCAAGTAGGGTTCTAAAGCCAATCCACCTTGGATATCAAGAGTTGAACATGTTCACTCCTGACAGCCCAAAGGAAGCTCTGCCCAGCTGCATTTACTGACCACTCAAAATGGTTCCTTTAAGATGTGAAGACCCAACAGAAATCTCAGGAATAGATAAAATCTACACACAGAGAACTTGGCATCTCTGAAGAAACTGAACTCCAACTTCTTTGTTCCTCCACTGAGAAGACTTCCTGCTGTCACCCGTCTCATCTGATTGAGATACCTCTTGCTCCTCTCAGAAAACCAAGCTACTTGAAAATTCATACACACACATGCAAAAGCTACTCTCCCTCTCTGAGTGATTCAAAACTGTGGCCATAAGTCCATGAGCCTTTCCCTGGGCTGGTACAACCTTCATTTCTCACTAGTCTCAAGCAATCCTCATCAATAATAATACTGCATGCATTTCAAACACTGTTCTAACTGCATTACATAATTTAATTCATGCAATCTCTGTGACCTCAAGAGGAGGGCACTGAAGAAATTGTGCCATCGAAAGAGCATATCACTAGAAGTACCTGAAAATTAACATTTCAGAAAGTTTACATGTTTAGCTGCTATGTTTGACTGAATCTCTAGAATCTCAGTTTCCAGAAATGTGGTATATATTTCATGGAATTTCTAATTCAGTGAATTAGAAATAATATAAACTATGTCCTTTCAGGCTTCATTTTAATGGCTTCCATGTCTCTCAAGAGAAATGAAATCTTGCCACAATATCCCTACATTCTAGAAAACAATTATCCACATTTACAAATAATCACCTTTTTAATTCATTTATTCTTTTTCCATTCATCCAGTGACATTATTGAGTCACTACAATCATCATTGGGTAGCATTATGGTAAACTTGATAATCATGAGATGAATAGTTTCATATCTCCTTCCCTTCCTTGTTCTTCTTCCACATTGCATTAGAGAAACGTATTAGGTTGGAAGAAATTGCTCTTTCTCATCTGGAAAAACAGCAATTTTGTACAGTTCAGCCAAATAAGCAAACAAACTCACCTATATAGGGCTAACTTTAGTCTTCTGAGAATGTCAGAATGTGGTCCTTTCTCACCCATTCAGGTTCATGTCATGCTATAGTCCCTGCCTCCCCACTCCTCCTCCTCCTGTTCATTCAGACTCCTGTTCATTCACATGGCTTACACATTTTTTCTGCCAACTGTTTTCCTTGGGAGATATGTGTCCAACAGGTTCTTGAGCTTCTATACATCTTTCAAGGTCCTGACTAGTCTGTACTGGGCAATTTCACACGATTGTGTTTGCAGAGAGTAGCCTTCAGAGACAAAGTTATTGTCCTCTGGGCCAACAAACAGTCTTGCTTATTACTTGTTATAAAACAGCAGTTTTCCCAAGTTTAGCATTCCTGAACTACAGTGTCTACCCATCTGGGCCCATGGCATTGTCCCAGTAAACTCGAGAGACCAGGAAACTGGTGTACATGTTGATATTTGTGCTGTGTACTCTGCAGTGGATAATGAAGTCCCTTGTCTCTGACCCAGGAGTTTCATGTCTTCTGCCAGCATCTATGGAACAGTATTAGGTCAATTTATCAGAGTGTAAGTGGGATAAAATCAAGTTCTGGGACTGATACTTTGAAGATTCAGGGAAAACATTTATTATATGAAACTCTGATTTTGTCAAGTGGCATCCACCACAGTGCTTGCTGGGCTCCTTCACTGGATTGTACTTACTAACATTAGTATCGATTAGAGGAGCACATAGATACTGAGCGGTGTGCTCCATGTCAGTGGGGACACAGGTTTTTGTTTTCTTTTTTTTGTCACCTTTGAGTCCCAGCATGGCTTCTGAGAAGTAATGACCATTCAGAAGAACTGTTGGAATAAATTGTTGAAGGACTAGTACAGTATTCTTGCTTTTTAGGAGCTCACAATCTAAATTTGTTTTGTGGTTGCTGTTAATTTTTTTGTTCATTTTTATAAGATAGTTTGGGGAGGATATATTGAGATTTTTTTTAAAATCCAAAATTATGTGAGTACAAAGTAAAAGTTCCTATTTCTTCCATCAGTGCCATACTTTGGAAATAGCTGTTGGTTTGGTTCATGGCCTTCCAGCAATTTTCTGTGCTTTTTTGAACACTCAAGTCTGCTCTTTTTCTCTACATAAGTTAAATCACACTATAAATACAGTAATCTGTTTTTTCCATTTAATAACATACTGTGGATATCTTTTCAAGTCAATACATATCTCATTATTTTTAATGGCTACATGGTATTTGTTTACTAACTTAAAGGTTTAGGCTGCATGATATACCTAACTAATTCTCCAAAGATGAATCTTTGGCTTTTACCCCAATTTTTCATATTATCAATTATTCTGCAATGAATGTTTTTATATGCACTTCTATGCCTGGTTGCCAATATACCTATCAAGAAAATACCAATAAGTAGAATTGCCTGCCCAAGGCGAATATGAATTTTAAATATATGTATGTATCTATGTATCTATCTGTGCATAAATTCCAAATTGTTCTCCAAAAATATGTAGCAATTAACACACTGACCAAAAATGGTGTGTTTTTCAAAACTTCTTGAATATTACTGTATTGTTATAGTTTTTGTATTTTCCAAAGGAATATCTGAATCTCTAATTTCTATTTATTTATGCATATTTTATATATGTGTTGCTATTCATATTTCCTGTGAAATGCCTGTTACTTTTCTTTCTCTAATACTCTGCTTGATTTTCAGTAAGAAAACTGCAAAAATTTCACCTAGTGTTCAATCTTTTATTCTTGCTTATGGTGCTCTGTTTCTATATAGAAATTTTAAAATTTTTTATTTAATCAAATATGTCTTTCCTTTTCAACTTCAGTATTTATATAGTTGTTTGTTATCACTGTCAGTTTATTTAAATTTGTATTGCATCTTGAATTTATTTTGAAATATGATGTGAGTTAGGAATCCAACTTTTTATTTTTCATAATTGTATCCAATATGTTTAAAAATCTGTATTTCTTCTCAAAGATGAGCACTCATGATGCCTGTATGTTTCCTGCCCTTGCATCGTTATGAAGACAATGTTAAAGTGAGTTTTTTCATGGAAAGTATTTAAAGAGTTGCAACTACTTTTGTACAAGCAATACAATAAGAATGATTCATAGATACTGTGGAAAGCAGGACTGCTTTCCTCACCAGGCACTTTAGATGGGTCTCCCTGAATAAAATAACACTTGAAATGAGAAAGCCAGTGTTTAAGGTTTAGTCCTCAATTTGTTATGCAGATAGCTCCTTGCTGAGCTAGTCAGAACTTCTAAGCTCATATAAGGTGACAGCTAAGGCTTGGGACTAAGAACTAAGATTCTGAGTCTGGACTCTGCGTTGAGTACACAGTGAGCTCATGGTCCCAGCTATGACCACAAAGAGAGAAGCAAAACTGAGGTCCAAAGATGGCTGGGTGGCTGGGCAAAACCAAAATGCTGGGTGGGACTACAAGAAGATAGATCAAATCCAGAAAAAAGGAAGTTTGAGAAATAGCACATGATTTGTGAAGGATCCTGGGGTGGGGGGTGGGGGTGCCCTGCCACTCTGAGGAGCCTTCCTTTTCTGCCTGCACCTGTCACTAAAGATTCTGACGCAGGCTCCCCAGGCATCTCCCTGGGCCCCTCCACCTCCAGCATCTATCTGCTCCTCACACAGTGCGTCAGTGTACTGATTGCTCACCATGTGCAGGTACCACCTAAATGTGGTACCCACCACTTTAGAACCTTTCATCTTAGCCAGAAAGACAGATATTAAAACCATTTATTTTATCATTTATTTTTCATTATAACAAAAGAGAAGCCACAGAGTTATGAAAATAATCAGAGAACTGGACCCAGACCGAGGCCTGAGGAAGCTGGATTTGAAAATATACACAGGGATTAACCAGCAGGGATGGAAAGCAGGTGAGCAGCTCACAGAGGGGACTGCAAAGCCAAGGCCAAAGGCAGGAAAGAGCGCAATGGTGAGTATTTCAGAAAGGAAGAGGAGGTGCATGGATGAGAGGCAGAGAAGGAGGCAAAGAGCTGGGTGGCAGCAGAAGTCAGAAACTCCACCATAGGCTGCAGGGACTCCACTCAGTGCAGCCCGGGGAAGGCGCCAGTGATGGAAATGTCAGTGGGAGCCCTGCCTGAGAGCTCCAGCGGATTGACAGAGTAAGGGGCGCCCACTCAGCATCCGGGACCAAAGAAGCGTGGAACACAGCAGTCAGGCCTGGATTTTTATGTGAAATCTCTGGATTTGGGACGTCACTGGAATTGAAATCAAAAACAAAGTCTGTATCAATAAAACACAAACATCTCCAGGCATTCAGGTTGCAACCACAAGATTAGAGGATCTAGGGCTGGGGATTTAGCTCAGTGGTTCCTCCGCCTGTCTTGCAAGCGGAAGGATCCGAGTTCGATCCCCGGTACCAAAAAAAACAAAAACAAACAAAAAAAAAAAGAGGATCTACAAGGTGTTTTCCCACCTCTAAATTTGCAATCTATGATTTGTCAGTACTGTATACATCAACTTCCTTGTAGGAGGAAAACATGCACTGCTTCCTCCTCCTCCCAGAGTTTATCTCAACAAGTACCATTTCTGAGCCAATATCTCAGCTCATTTCTGATCGCTTGAATTTACATTGGTTTTTAACAAGCCCCTTTAGCTTATTAACTCATAAAGGTCTCTCAAAAATCAGTGAAGCACATTAGAATTCACAAGACTAAAATTTTTAATAACTGGGAGCTAAGTAAGGACATATTTTCAAACAATGGTTGAAATATTGAGCTACAGGCACATTTATATTAGGAACACTTTCCAGGTTTCATTATTATCTTAAGTATTTCACACAGCCCTGCATCAGGGTTTCATTTAAATGTGTCATTCCCCTCTTCTAGGGCATCTAGGTTGCTTACAGTTTTTTATTGTTATAATAATGCTATGAAGAACATATTTTAGCATATTTTGGGGAAATATCTTATACACTAATACTCAAAATATAGTGACAAAGTGAGAAAATAGCAGAGAATATTAGGCTGGCTCATTTTGATGTTATCATTAAATGAAATAAGCATACAAAATACAATATCTTTGGAAAATAAAAAAGGGGAAACATCCCAAAAAGGATGTTTTCACAAATTCCAAAGTCATGTTTTATAAGAAGATAATGATATAGTTGTGTTTCTTCTTTTTCTAACATCCTCTGACCAAAAAAAAAATAATGACATGTTCCTGAGTTCATCAAATAATAGAACCACAAACATAGTGATTTACATTAGGAAAGAGCTTTCTGGCTGTTTATATTATAGTTGCTGACAAATCATAAAACTTTGAAAGCTTTGTGAGTTGACGTGCCTTCAATTGATGTTGATGACACAGTCACTACCTGGTAACTCACTGTCCCGGGGAATACAGTCTGAATGAACTCTCAAGCCCACAGCAGGTTCTACTAGCTCATTCTCAGTGGGTACCAGAGACAAGGCCAGTTCCAGCCCCTCACAAGTGGCCTCCTGATTCCAGTGTTTTGTACCTCTCACATGGTCCACCAGGTCTTCTCTGTTGCTTGTAAAGTAATTCACAAGGCTTCTGGGCAAAGCAGACAGAATAAGGTCCTCTTCACTCAACCTTCCATCCTCCAATATCCCATTTTATTATCTGTAGCAACTTTTGAAATCCACAACAAATTTGTTAGGAGTGGCTAACATTGTGTGGGCTTTAAATAGTTATTTTTATAAACACTGTAGAAGAACAAGTTCTTTCAATAGGTAGGTGTGAGTTTGTTCTACAGAATTTGTCATTCAAATGAATGCTGTATCCTCTTCAGGGATGCAATATTGGTCAAGCCAATCAGCTAAGATGTGATGCATCCTGCCTAGACACAACAGGAAGCGTTTTCGAGGTCTCTACCATGTATCTCATACCAGGCTACATATTCTGTGTCCAAACATGAGATGACTCCAGATAAAAAGTAGTATCCCTTTTCCCAATAAGAAATTTTCCCTTAAAAGTTCGAATATACTTTATAATATTTTAGAGATGCAGATAAAACATTCACATCTCTGCTTATAGTATTTAATGTCATCAACTTATCCATTTATACTTACATTTACCTACAATCAAATACAATGCTAACTTAGAAATACTGTTTTTCCCTATATTGATGTTAGTTGTGTCCACACCTTTCATACGCATGTGTGACATGCATAGTAACACTTCACAATTGGAACTGCTTTTTGAGGCTCCTAACAGGGCACATAATATTCATTTTAGGGCACATAATATTCATGACCTTCTCAGTTGCATGAGACATAGTCCAAAGTGAAGAATTAGGTTACCTATTTTCCTCATCTCTTATCACATTACCATCATTGGCTTCCAATTAAATGGTATCTGCTTACTGTGACAATTCCTTCCCCAACCCACTTCGCTTATCTCTTCTAGTGGTAACACACAGGCTGGCTCTGTCTCCTCACCCTAGCAGATAAGGTTTCAATGAACTTCCCTGTACAGTGCATGCTTCTTAGAGAGCTGAAGTATAACCAGTTTCCAGATGTTTACACTACCACCAGCAGTGCAATGGGTTCCATCACTGCATATCCTTGGAATCCCCAAACTTTCAGTCTTGCCTTCAGGTATAAATGGAGAAATATTATCCTGCTTATATTTGTGGATGATTCTACTACTGAAGTTTTACCCTAAGCCTCAATCACCAATGATCAACAATGCCACTGCTACCATCTATCATGCATCTGTAAATCTGTTCTGGACTGCCTATTTTGTTCTATTGGACACAGTGGTTTCTGAGATCTTTAGTTTTATCCATTGATTGATTTATCTTGCTTTCCACCTTTTTCCAAATTATCTTAATTAATTAGCTTTGTAATAAGAGTCAATCAGCATCTAGTAGGATAAATCCATCAAGCCTTTTCTTCAGAAGAGTTGCAGATTTGGCCCTTCATGCTTCTATATATATATATATATATATATATATATATATATATATATATATTAGAAACCCTGGTGTCATTCTCAACTTGGAAAAAATTAATATCATCATAGCTGTATGCTTTCTCCATGAGTCTTGGACACCTTTTGGTAGACTTATTCTACTAAATGATTGAAAGGTATCTGTTAGTTATTTTTGCTGTTGTCTTTCTTTCATATTATGTCTTTCATCTTCTAACTATAACTTTTAGGTAGACATGCAATTGGTTTTTTTGAAGAATTGATTTTTTTCAGCCATTCAAATTTTTATTTTGTTTTTATTAGTACATCTGTGCAGTACATAATGATTACCTTCTTTATGAGGAGCTCGTACATGTACATAACAGATCTTCATCATTTTTATTTCCTCTTCTCATTTTCTCCTTTCATCTTGCCTCCATCTTTTGGGCTCCTTCCCATTTGTAAAAGATCCACCTTCCCATTATCTTTTATCTTGCTCTTTATTTACACACTGAGTTTCTTTTTTTTTTGGTACCGGGGATCAAACTCGCGACCTTGCGCTTGCAAGGCAGGCAGCGGAACCACTGAGCTAAATCCCTGGCCCTATACATTGAGTTTCATTTATAAGAGAAACTATGTGATGTTTAAGCTTGTGTGTCTGATTTATTTCATTTAACATTATGCTCTCAAGATGCAACTACTTTCCTACAAATGATTCAAATTTATCATTCATTATAGCAGAGAAATACTCCCTTTGTATAAATACCACATTTTCTTTATTCATTCATCTATTGATGAACATATAAGCTCCTTCCAGGATTTAACTATTACGATCTGTGATTTTTTTTTATCCATGTGCTTGACATAATAATAGTCATCAAAAAATATTCATGAATCTTTAGAACCTGAATATGTTACCTTACATGGCAAATGAGACTGTGGATATTATTAAGGTTAAGAATCTCAAGATGGGGAGATTAACATGGATTAGATCCATGACCCTAACCTAGTCACCATTCCTTTAAAGCAAAGAGCCTGTATCAGAGTTCCCCAGAGTGGATCCTGATCTCTTGCTCAGTGCTATGACACATGGCAAGAAGAAGGACTTAGAGATAAAGTTAAAGAGACAGATGTGGGGAGCCAGGATGACCAGTGCTCAAGCAAGCAAAGGCCCTGGCCAGCCAAAACCATTGATATTTATTGATGACACAATCATTGTTAGGTTGGAGTGAGCAGGCTATGTGTGATCACAGGTACGGCATGTAAAAGAAGAGACAAAGCATTATTGTGTTAGGCTGGGAACAGAATTCGAGTAAGAGTCACTCTGACCTCAACTGTGTGTTATCTCATATGCTTTGGTCAGACTCACTTCTATAACAAGCCAAATGTGGGGTTAACTCTTTCCAGCCTCCACTGCATACAGCCTGCTTTGGGCATAATCAATGGAGCGATCTGCCACAAACCTTTTCAGCGATTGTCAGGGGAACATGTTCCTACAGAAGAAGGTTTTGAAGGTAGAGGAAGGGGCCACTAGCCTATAAAAGCTGGAAAATAGATCCTCTTCCAGACCCTGCAGAAAGAAGCACAGCTCTTCCAACACCTTCCAACATGTAAAACCTCTGTTGGATTCTAACCTACAGAATTGTAAAGTAATTTTCTTGATAATTTCGGTGCCTTAAACCATCAAGTTTGTGCTAATTTGTTACAGTGGCAATATAAAACTAACAGTATTCTCACCTTCTTGCTGAGCTTTAATTTGCTAAAGTTTCCCATTATTCCTAGTAAGTTATCATTATGTTATTGTGGTGGTTATTTGTCTAGTCATTTGCCTTCATTTATTCTACTATACTGGCTAGAATCTTCAAAGTTGAGTATAAGTAATGATAATTATTTCTGTGGCTTATTCTCAATTTTAAGGAAATTTCTCTAACATTTCTATTCAAAATTATGCCTTGGCCCAAGGTTCTAACTTGGTGGTAGAGCTCTAGCATAGCATGCACAAGTTCCTGGGTTCCATTTTAGCACAATCTATACATGTGTGTGTCTTGATATACACTCTTTATCAAGTTAAGAAAGATTCTTTATTGCCTTAGATTTCTAAAGTAGCTTTTGGCTTCATTTTAATCATAAGTAATTGTTGAATTTTATTACCTTTTCAGATGATCATGAATCTTTTCTTTTTAATCAGGTAAGCAATAAATTCTGTGTACAAATTTTCTCATGCTAAACCACTCTCATTCCCAGGATGAACACAGTTTAGTAATGTTGTCTTTCTATCCCTTACTTGATTTAATTTGCTATTAGATTTAATTTGTTATTAGAATCTTCACATCCCCATTCACTAGTGCAAAAAGCCTGCCATGTTATTTTATAGGACTATACTTGGTGTGAGCCTCGTGGATTCAGTTAGAGGCTATTTGCTCTTTTTCTATGTGAGATTTTCCATAAGATTGAAATCATCTTTTCCATTGACTGCATGGTAGACTCTCACCTCTAAACCCATCTGGATCTGATACTTTTCTTTAATGAAAAATTCTAATGGTTAATTTATTTAATAGTTATAGAAATATTCTGGATTTCTATTTATTCTTATTTTTTTAAAAATTTGTCCATTTTATCTAAATTTTTAATTTTTATTGGCACAGCATTCTTAATATACGGTGTAATCTTATCAGAACTTATAGAACTCTTTTCCGAAGCTATAAAACTGTTTTCAGTTTCACTCTTATTTAATGATGCCTTTTCTCCTTCTTAATCTTACCACAGATTTTTCATCTTGCCTAATTTTTCAAGAAGCATCACGTTAATAGACACACATGTGTAAATACTGAGTAGTTTCTCTAGTGTGAGAAACTGAAAGTGTAAATAAGAACTAAAATGTATAACTGATAATGTGAAATAGGAAGAAAAGGGGCAAAGGGAAAGGGGAAGCAGAAGTGGGAGGGGTAGGAGAAAGGAAAGAAGGGAATGGAATTAATATGAGAAAATGAAAAAATGGAAACAAAGTCTTTGTAAATAGGGAGGGATGGAGGGGTTGAAGGGAGGGCAGGGGAATGGGGAAAAAATAAGAACCAAGAGAGATTATGTAAATGTGCAAATTTCCAATGATGAATGTCATCATATTGTATACCTAAAATGTACCAATAAAATTAATTTTAAAAAAGAAGCATCATGTTAATTCTATATACTGTATTTTTGTTTTCCATGAATTAATTGCTTTTCTGCTCTAATCTTTCTCGTCTTCTATCCACTTACATTAGCTTGCTTTTTTGCATTCTAATTTCTTAAATAGATATAGCTCATTATCAGTCTTTTTGGTTAGGTGTTTCCGTCAAAGTCCCACTTTCACTGCATCTCACAAATTGTGAGGTGCTGTGTTTCCATTATTGTGCAAGTCTAAATATTCTTAATTCTATGATGATTTATTCTTTGACCTTTGGGCTATTTAGTAGTGATTTTTAATTTCTGAACTGTGAGAATGTTTACTGGTATTGTTGAGTTTTAATATAATTGTATTTTAACAGCTTTATTGGAATATAATTTAAATACTATTAAATTTTTCCCTTATTAGCATATAATTCAATGAATTTTAGTAAATGTGTAAAATTACCAGCCAGCACACTTAGATGTCCACTTTTAAAACATTTCCATCATTCTTGCAAATATCCTGGTTCCAGCCAAGCTCTAATGGCATTGTGGTCAAAGAATCTCTTCTATATTATACTGATTCTTTGAAATGTATTGACCTTTGCTTTATGTCCTAGACATGTGCTGCCTAATATTTTAGCCTCAATATATATGATTAATTAAATTTAAATAGTTTAAATAAAATTAACAATTAAGTTCCCTAATCTCATTAAGGTCTCTTAAAGTCCTCAGTAGACACATATATTGTATAGCACAAGTCCAGAATTTTCCTTAAAAAAAGTGAAATTCTCTTGTCATCATTTAAGATGTTCTATTGGACAGCATTGGTCCAGACATCTCTTTCAATTATACCATTTTAGTTTGTGTAATCTGCTATTTAATCCATCTATTGAATATGTTAGTTCTTTGAATAGTCCATGCATAGCTTTTCTATGGTCTTTAATAATTTTAATATTTACTGTAATTAGGGCTCTGAATCTCTTGTTTGTGTGTCTGACTTATGATAGGTGTCCTTTAGTATGGTGAGTGATTTTTTTTCTCATGAATTAAATACTTGATTTCAGTTGGACAGTTTCCCAAAAGAAAAACTTAGCTCTGCTTCTCTATGCTATAAAGAGCACCAATAACCAAGACCTCTTGGTCCTTCACCAAGTACAGACTCAAATTCCCAGGCTCAGTACTTACTGGACACTGGCACAGAACAACTTCACCACTGTTTCCCACCCTTACTCCTACCCCAGCTTATGTTAAACCCTTTTAGGGGAATGGGGCCTCCATTAAGTGTCTCTGTCATCTCTTAGCACCCCAACCAGGCATCAACAACGGTGTCCTGAGATCGAGTTACTCTACACAGAATCTTCATAGAACCCAGTTCCCCATACTGCCAAAATTTGGCTAGGAAACCTCTGTGAGTAGAACACACTGGTATTGACTGAATTTATTTTAGGATTATGACTTCCTTAAGTAGTAATTCTTTTCAAAAACATAATAAGACAGAACATTACAAAACACTTTGCAAAGATATGAGTACAAGGCAATTATCTCTTCTATGAAAAACAAACATCTCCTATGGTATTCAGACTATATGAGACCTTTTTTATTTTTTGGTATCGATGATTGAACTCAGGACCTTGCACTTGCAAGGCAGGCGGCAGAACCGCTGAGCTGAATCCCCGGCCCCAGTGAGACCTTTTTTAAACTGAAGGAATAAACCTAATTCAGTTGAAATACTTTGGACTTTGAAGCCATATAGTCCTGAGCACCTATTTGGATATCATGACTCAATAACTATGTTTTATGCAGTAGTTTAATCTAGGCCTCGGTTTCTTCATATGTGCAAATGAAAATTGTAAGCTATGTCTATTAGAGTTGTGACGATTAGTGACAGAGAATCTAGCATATAGAATAATTCAAGCGGAGGTGATGACTCTCATGGTGAACATGATGATAAGTAACAAAGCACAGAGGTGGGGTGGGCATTCTTATCTCTGTTTGGTAAATGAGAAAATAGAGTCCTGAGGAAGGTGCACTGCTACAATGATGATGCAGTGAATTCAGAGGATCATTACACTTTCCAAAGTTGTGAGTAAGAGTAACCCTAAGCTGCTGGATAGGTGCACCCAGACTCTGAAATAGCCAAGGAACCACTCCAAGAGTTTTGAACAAAGCTTGGGTGTGTGATCTGAGGTGTCCCCACATAGCTCCTGGTGGCACAAGGCAGAGCTGGGAGATAGGAAGGGAGGAGTTGTGCAGCAGGCTTTGGGAAGCTCCCCTGCTTCACTCAATTCTGGCATAGAACTTCCTGACATTCAAGAATCTTACACTCGAGCTTGATCTACAAAGTCATTAGAAAGGAAGACTTGTCAAAGTAAATGGATAGCACATATTTTATTTAGCACCGTGTTCAATATTTACACTTAGGATATGTGGGCCTCCATTTGTTCTCTTGCTTGGGCCCCACAAATATTAGGGGTAATCTTGTCTATGGAGAAAGATGATGTGCTCTCCCATGCAAAGAGAGAAGCCATCTGCCCCCGAGTATGGGTTACTCGAGTAGTTTAATGGAGCATCAAGGGGATGGCAGTTTGCATTCACCTCACTTCATCCCATAGCAGAGCTCAGGCACTCTAAACTTTAGTCCAAGGCTTAAAGCTCTGTCTTGTCATTACAAACTTAGCTGCATGCCTTCATGCCCCATTACTCACTTCAGTCTAACACGGCAAGGTAGCGTCAGGCATACCATATGATGTGAGGAACCTGCAGTTCTAGGAGCACTGCCTTTCTCCATGGCTTGGCAGTGGATTCAGGTTTACTAGCTGAGCAGGTTCACATGTGAATCTTCCCCTGTCTCCTCTAGGAAGAGGTCTGTCAAGGAAGCCCAGTGACATCCTTGGGGATTAGTTGCTACCCATATCTCTTTCCTGAAACCATTTTCTACCTGATTAGATAGGTCTCCTACCTGGTTACAAAGAGAAATTGACCAGAATTTTTTAAACCTAAAAATATTTGGATCCCATCTCTACAGATTCTTATTCAGTAAGAGCTCTGTGGTAAAGCCAGGGAGTTGTTTGGAGGCTTTCACTATTTTTGCTATTGCTAGTGTGCCAATGTGATGTGTGTGTGTGTGTGTGTGTGTGTTCATCACTAACTTACCAGGTAATCTGCCATAGCCAGCACTGAGAATCTTAAATTTCAATTGGCTGTTTCTACCTAGGTGTGTAGGTCTTGTTTTCCAGGTAGAGATTAAGCTCTCGAGGTCAGAAGTTGTATTGTAGACGTGTGTGTGACCTGCTCAGTACCTGGCAACAGGCACTGTGTCCAGTACTGATCCCTACAAGACACTGAATGAAACCTGGGTCTCCCAGGGCCAAAGCAGAAGAAACTGAGCATCGCCCAGGTACACGCTACTCACGATGTCCCCTGTTGTCACTGTTTCCTCTGTTGTTCTGCACGCTCCAGAGCTGTGTTGCAGAAAGCTCCAAACCCTGCAGACAGTGGGGCCTTCCGTATCTCACAGCACATTGGCAGCTGCAAGCTCAACCTCTCCAACAGTTCTTTGTTTAGTTTGCTTGTTGAGCTGAGTTTAAATCCAAATTCAAATGTGAATCATTAAAAGGGGGATTTTTCTTAAAACCAATGATTTGTCTTTGGCCCGCTGGCAGTCCTGGCCCCTGCTTGAGCCACATTAATTTCAGCAAGAGTTGTTAGGGACAGAGGAAAGCCAGCTGGGGCTGCCAGCTTTCAACTCCTGCTCAGGGGGCTTAAAGAGGTAGTCCAGAGGTTCCTGCAGCCATGTCCCTCTTTAAAATCAATTAAAAAGAGCAAACAAGTGAAGCCCTATTGTAGGAAAAATATCGTCTAGGAGATCTCACTTTTTGCATGTGTAGCTTTGCTGTTCTGTAGGTGTGTGGAAGACAATTTCCCCACCTGAGTGTGATGTAGGGGAATGATTTGAGACATTTACTTAGGTGAGAACCTTTTGTTAACCAGAAAATTGGTCCTTTTGTCTCGCTGTTTTTTACATATAAGTATGCTTTACTTTCACTATTTTTTTCTTAAATGGTACTTATACATACACCTTATTGATGTTTTATTCATGTGGACAAACTATTTCCATTATGTGAATGTACAATGGCTGGAAGTCGATAGGAATCAAGCAGCTAAAGCTCAATGCAATGCTTTAAAAATTGCAGGACTGATAATAACAACTTGTGACGCTGTTGGTGTTGAGATGGAGTTGGCCAAACTTGAGACTTCCATGTAGAATATACATATTCATCTTCCAACTCTCAAAGAGGACTCCTCTCTATTTCCATAAAGAAAATGAATTTATAATTTACTCAAGATAAGAGCATGGAATTTTCACTTTCCCAGCCCTATAAAATCAGAAAAAGCAAGTCAAACTGGGCATATGGGCACCAAGAATGCCTACCATGTGCGAGGCAGTGCTGGACAGGGGCCTGATAAGACAGGACTTTTCCCCTCAAAGCACTCCTGTGGAAGAGGCACCCATTTCATTGCCCCTGAGAAATCTCAGAGAGAGAAGATAATGAAGACAGATCACCAGGGTGGAAAATCTTTATCTACAACATGGGCACTAACTCATAACCTCACGACATTCTTTCCAACCATTTAGGAAGGAGAAATACAGAAAATTCATCTGTAAGTATAAACAAAAGATAGATGTGAGGTGGAACATACACTGCAGTTTGTAAGAATTAAAAGGCTAAGATGTTTAAAGATCATGGGAGCATATTAGGTGCATGTGTTAGTTACTTTTCCCTCGTTGCTGAGACAAAATACCCAACACCCAAAGTTAAAGGGGAAAAGGTTTATTTGGCTCACAATTCATAGAGGTTTCAGTCCACGATCAACTGGCTCCAAGGCAGCGATGGCAAACAGGCCTCGCAGAGGAGAAACAAGATGGTGCGCACAAGGTAGCAAAGGTAACAAGGGAGCTTAAGAGTCTTTCTGTCCCTTTTCTCCCATCCGGACTACCAGGATTAAGGCGGAGCCAAACTAATCACTCACGTGTAGTGGTTTAGTAATCACACGTCCTGAATTCCAGTATCGCACATGCCAGGTTTAGCTACCTTCGAAAAAGACTGCAGGAGGCTTTGAGGGGACATCGAGATACAAGCCACAACTGTGTGTTTCATAGAACTTTGTCTACACACAATTTAGTTTATTGTGGTGTGCTCACATTAGAGCCAATAAACTGTGATCCTCATTTTGAAAAATTGTAATAGCTGCCACATTTAAAATAGCTATTACATTAAAATCTCAGTAAATAGGGAGGGATCGAGGGGTGGAAGGGAAGGAAGGGGAACAGGAGAAAACAAGAACCAAGATACATCATTACAGAAACAAATTCCCACTGGTGAGTGCGACCATAATGTATACCTAAATGAACCAATAAACTTAATGAAGAAAAAAGTCTTAAGCATATAAAGAAATATCCTTAAATTGACAAATGCTTTTAAGATATATGTGCCAAAATCAATAACTAGGAGAATACAACCACCACCGCTTGCTCCGGCATTGGACTTCACGATAATATAATAATTTTAACGATTAGAGAGTATTAAATAGAAACATAATTTTAAAATGAAAAACTCATCTCAGCTTCATATTCCTAAGCACACTCTAGCCAGTACATTTTTTTTTTGGTACCGGGATCGAACTCGGTTTGCACTTGCGAGGCGGGTGCCAGAACCACTGAGGTAAACCCCCGGCGCCCCAGCCAGTACCTTTGATCTCTCCTCTGAGTTCAGGGCCCTGCCTGGTCCTGAATCCTGCATGAGGCTCCTTCTTCGACAGAGCCTCACACCTGAAACGTACACAGGTCCAGCATCCCGCGTCCCTTCATTCCCTCTGAATACAAGCAAACAGATTTATATTGAATGAGTTGGTTTCTTTCATGAAGCTACATTAATTTTTCACTTGTTTGGTTTTCTGTATGTATGCTTATGTGTTTTTTTCCATGTGCATCAAGTATCCATACGTCAAGAATCAGGCTGTTAGAACTTCAAGAGTAGAAACAACATGTTCTGCTTCTTTTAAATCTCTCCCACAGTACTAAGGATTGTTAGTTGGATAAATCAGCGATTAAAGTTAGGAAATAAAGTACTAAGAGGATTAATTATAGAGGTAGGGAAGATGAGTGATTTAAAGACTTTAGAGACATATGAAATCTAACAATGCACAAATGGTGACAAGATATTTTATATTAATTTGTTCCAGAAGTAAAGAAAGAGAAATTTTAAAAAGAGAGAGAGAAACAAGGATCCCACACCAAAAACAAAACAGAACAAAAGCACTGGGAATTAAGCTCTGACTAAAAACAAAATTGCTGGATTCCATGTTTATTCCTGGGACAGCTACAATTTTCAATACAGATTTCTAAAAGCTAATTGGCATAGCTATGAAGGCTGTGGTTACTGGTTTTATGTACCTACAAAATCTTCATAACCCCTGGTAAGATACTCACACCTGCCAGACCATTGCAACCCCCCATGATGACTATTTAAAACTGCAGCAGCATGTCCAGAGCTCTTTCCAGAAACCAATATGTCTAGTATTGACACATGTGCCTGCAAGCCAATGTGGGAGCCACCACTGCCTTCAGAGTCCTCTCCCTGGAATCCCATCCTCTCTTCCACAGTCTCTATTCCTGGTTGGTTGTTCATCTTCACCCACCACTCAGTCTGCCCTGTCAGGATGAGAGCTGGGTATGGTCCCCCTCCACACACATAAGTAGTAGGTGGAACGATAGACCAGATAGATGATAGATAGATAGATAGATAGATAGATAGATAGATAGATAGATAGACAGACAGGTGATGCAATATGTATGGTTCAGTTCCTCAGCCGTATGTAGCTTCTCTGAAAACGTTCTGTCTCCAGCAGCTGTTGACATTCCATTAGCTCTCTCTGACTCTTTCCTGTGTTTTCCTCTTTCCACAGATGACACCTACCCTTGACCTTGCTGAGCAAGCACATGACCTGAGGCTTAGCTATACAAGGTTGTTCATGGTGGCATCTTTTCAACTGCTTGGATTCTAACTCAAGTTGTAAGATTCTTGTTCAAAGAACAAATAATTATACCCAGGAAAAAGAAGTCTTTGGAGAAAACATTCCTGCTTAAGTAACTGCAGTTTTCCAGAGTTGAAAGCTGCTTCATGGTTATTGTTATGTTTTAATATTTTATTTTTAAAAATAACTTGAAAGGGACAGGTTATCTAATTAGATCCTTAGGTAGTAGGAAATGAAGCAAATAAAAGAAACCCACTGTGAGCTTTCTGGGCCCAGAGCTTACAGTGGGAGACTACATCCATTCAATAGCATTTTATAGAAGGCGATCACTTCTGATCCTTGTGTTTAACAGAAACTTTCCCTCTGAGGTCTAAAATGTCTTCTGGTATTATATTCTTCCCATTCTCTCCTTTTGAGCTCCAGGGTTTTGCCTTCTAAAAGAAGGTAAAAGAGGATACTGGATCACAATTTTCTTCCTTATTGGCCATCCCTTCTTAATTCTAACCAAGTGTACCGCCTCTCTTCTTCAGTCACCACGCTCATCACCATACCCTCAACTTCATGACCAAGATCTATGACTTTGGCCTGCTTTCAGTCCCTTCACTTCTTTCCTCCCCTTAATGATTTGTGTTCATACTTTTCTAAAGGAGTGTCTCAAAGATGAGAGTCCTACTTCTTAACGTCTAGTGCCCCTCCCATTGGACTAATTTGCAACTGACATGGAGGATCAACCTGTCCTTCTTGAAACTTGCTCCTCACTTAGTTACTATCGTCCAGGCAGGGTACACTTCCTTCCTGGTCTCCCCATCTCAGACCTTGACTCTGATTGCTCTTGCTCTGCCTCCCCTCAAAGTTCTCTCCACTGTTCTCTTCTAACTTGCTGAGTTACTCCACAGTGATGTCAAATCACATTTCTCAGCTCCTTTCCTATTGCAGACATGCATTCCTAACTCTTCATAGGCAACTTCTATCTCAAAATCCAACCCACCACGGTACCAAGCACATGACCGGTGCTTAATAAATATTAGCTAAGTTGAATTGAGTATGAACACTATGCTAAATATATTAAATACCCTTTAAGTATGTAAGTGTGGGCTGGGAACAATGGCAGGTACAAAGATAGAAACATACATGTTTGTGAGCTGCAGAAAGAATGACTGTGTGAGATTAACAAGAGAATGAGGTCACATACACTGCATTGATCTATAGAGTCCCTAAAAGGGCAAATTCTTGAGGAAGAATAAGGGAAAATGGGATAAAATTGTACTCCTACATTCATGTTGATTCTGGGTAGACCCTTTTATAAAAATACAACCTTGGAATGTACACAGATGATCTTAAGGAAAGTAGTAAATGATTCTTGAAGAGAAAACTAAGATAGACAGTAGAGAAGCCAATCGTACTCCACAGGCCGAATCCAACTTGCTGACTGTGTGAATAGAATCTTATCATAGTGCCTACGGTTGCTTTTGTGTTACAACAGCAGAACAGCTGTGGCCAAGATGACGTGACTCACAAACTTCAAAATATTTATCATCTGACCATTTAAGAAAAATTTGCCAGGAGCTGAAGATTTAGCTCAGTGGCACCACGTTTGCCTCACAGGGGCAAGGTCCTGAGTTCCATCCCCTGTACTGGAAAAAAAAAATTGCCAACCCCTCCCTGTGAAGTGTGACAATCCCAATCTATAGTATTATAGATACTACCTGTAGTGCTTTAAAAGAAGCTATTTCTAAACCCTACCCCAGATCTACTAATTAGAATTTCCAGGGGGAGCCACCTGGAACTCAGGACTTTCAATGGATGCCACAGCTGGTCCTTAAGCGCAGGTAAGTTTGGGAAACTAGCAGAATTTTTTTAAAATCTTAATTTTTAAAATCTTACACCTTTTGATATACATCTCAGCTCTACCATTTCTAATTCTGTTACTTTTTGGTACCTCTCTGAGCTTCAGTTTTCTTATGATAAAGTGGGGGAAACAAATGTGCCTTCCACGTTATGTTGTTGGGAGGATTCAATGATCAGAATCAGTGTTTTATTATCACCATCACTGATGCTTCCTTCTCTTCCTGTTTTTCCCCGTATCCTATCACCTCCCATCTGATCTACCTGCTTAGAAAATTTTGGGTGCAATTGTGTTTGAAAATGGTGAGTTAGTTTACCTTTACTTCATAAATCTTGAGTTCTATCTTCTGTCTTTTTTTGTTAGTTTAAAAATATTCAGCAGATAAATCTTTAAATGATTTACAGCATGTTTTATTTGAGGAGTACAAAGTGCTATACAAACAAGAGAGGATGATGGAGGAGATGGAGAAGGCAAATGGACCTGCCCCAAACCACACAGCAAGTCCAGGAGCAGATGTACAATGCCCGATTCCCAGCCCAACACCTGAACTCAAATACAAACACACCTTTCCAGATACGTCTCATTATCATTTATTCATTACCCTCTTGCAGATGGGATGCAACAAGCCCATCGGCCAAAAACCTTTTATGGGCCCACAAAATGCTCCCAAGCCCCATCCCACCCCCACCCTTTCCCAGCACTACCTCCCAAAATACTCTGGGTCACTCTGCCCCTGTCACTCTCGGAGCACTTCAGGGGGCTCCAGCTGCCTCTCAATCAGATTTAAGTTTCACTTCACAGGCTTTAAATTCCACTCTCTCTTCCATTTCATGGCTAGAATCCCTCACTTCATTCATTTATATCTCACTTTGCGGTATTCACCCCAGACAAGGAAACCTATACAAAACCCAGCCATTCCTCTTGGATCTTAAAAGTCCATTATAAGGAGAAAAACACCCTGAGCAAGGGAGCTGATGGCCTTGCCCATATTCTCTTCTGGGAAGATCACATTTAAGAAATCATGTCCCATTCCAGGAAAGACATTCTAAGAGAGGTTTGGAAAAACAGGTGGCCATTCAGAGGAGAGGCCCTGATTTGGTAAGGGGATAAAGAGTTCCATGAGCTTGCAACATGATAGCATCGTTCACACACTGGAAGGACTGTCACATGCAGAAAGGGCTGGGCTAGCTCTGAGTGGTTGGAGACTCAAAATCAAAGCGATGGACTGGTGTTTCAAGGAAGCAGATTGTTGTTCTGTTCAACGGGAAAGGAGCACAATGAGTCAAGCTGTCCAAAACTGGAATATACTATTTGGAGATGTATGCGATGTGGGTGGGATCGAGTTTGTAAAGGATGTTGCAGTGGCCATATGTATTTCTGATGTGGTGGGATGAGGCGATTGTAGGGTATAGCTAAGTCAAAAACACAGGTGATGGCATCATTCTGTCCTGGCTTGAATTCTGCTCTATCTGCACACATAGCATGGCTCAAACCTCTCCACCTTAGTTTGCTCATAATAACGCCAAACTCATCATGTTAACTGAGGGATTAAATGAACTAATGAACACATGTACAGAACTTAGAAGTTGACATGTATGAGCCTTACATTTGTTTTAAGTATTTTATGAGTTTTATCATATGGTAATTCTAGGAACAACTCCTCTTATTCTCCATATGCATTGAAGCATCTGCTTTTTTCCCCTACAGAACACAGAGCAGCAGCAGGCAGTTAGCTTCTCACAAATGCGGCACCCTCTTTCTCCCTACTGAGGCATGAACAGGAAGTCTGGGCCACTGGAGACAGGAGAGTCTCAGAGCAGGCTGGGCTCCTAGAACCTGCAGAGAGAGGGAAGAGAGAGTTCCTGGCTCTTTTCTTCTCATGGCTTCTCGCTCTGGCTGACATTTCAGAGAAACAGCTTCTAGAAACACAGGAGCCATAAATCAGCCAAAGGGAAGAAAACAAATTACAAGAGCAAAACATTGGATTTGGTTTTAATTTGCACCTAGCACATGGATGGCACTCCAAAACAATATTACAGCCACAGTGGAAGCCAGCGTGGACTTGTGGACCAGGCGCTGAAAGAAATAAGACAGAGCCTTGAAGAAATCAGATTGTGGGTGAAAAGGAATTTCAGTAAATTATTAAAAAGCATTCACTAATGTGACGATCAGTCATCTATGTGTAGTGCAGTGGGTGATTGCTTGCTTCGATGAATTCTCTCTCCGATGCACAGATCTGCTTGTGTGCCTCCCCTTCTTCCCTTCGTTAAAACCTCCTGGGTCTCCCCACTGCTTATAGCACCAAGGCCAATTCTCCCAGGAGAAATTTCTCTTTTTTATTTTTATTTATATATATATATAAGGTGTACCACATGATGTTCTAATACTCATACACAAGGGGAAATGAATACCACTGTCAAATTAACATTTTTCACCATCCATTTTTTTTCATGTGTGGTGAGAGCAGCTAAAATCTACTCTCTTAGCAAATATTCAGCACATAATACAATGTTAATGAAATTCTGTGCTTTGGGTCACTAGACTACCTACCTGCAAATCTGTCTCCTTTGATTCACTTCTCATTTCTCCCCTCTTTCCACTTCCATTGGAAACCTCTGTTTTACCTCTACTTCCTGACATTTCTTTTAGATTCTGCATATAAGTTTGAAGGATGTTTTTTTCCTATATCTGCTTTATTTACTTAGCATAATGGTCTCCAGTTTTTTCCATGTTGTTCCAAATAGCAACATCCCCTTCTTTAAGACCGAATAATTTTTCACATTATATGATCTCTCTCTTTCTCAAGTGTGTGTGCTTGAGATTGGACTCAAGGCCTCATGGAAGCTGAGCATGCATTCTACTGCTGAGCTACACCTCTGGGTCCTATATATAATTTCATTATTCGTCTGTCTATCAGTGGATACTTAAGCTGATTTCATATCTTGGCTAGTGTGAACTATGCTGCTGTGAACATAGGAGCCTAGAAATCTCTGAGATGTTTATTGCATTTACTTTGAGTGGGTATTTCTGGGTTATTTAGTGGAACTTTAAAAATCCTACCTAACTTCTTATACTCTGGACTTTGGATAGTCATAGGGAACTTTCACCATTGCTAGGAAAATCATGACCTTTACACTGTGGCCATCACTCTCTTTTCACTGGCTAACGTACCCCACCCAACCAATTACCCAGCCTTCCTTGACCCCAGACAGGCTGTGATCCCCTTCTCTGCTCATTCTCTAGCCCTTCGGTACTTATGCATTAGACTACAATTATTTTCCTTGCCAGTCTCACCCACTAGACCAAGAGCCCTAACCACAGGAGCTCTGACTTATTTTTCTGTACATCCCCAGCATTTAAAATCACTTATGACAGACAGGAAGTTATCAATATTTTTGTTGAATTGATAAAGAAGTAAAGGAAGGAAAGAATAAATCTAAACAGGCCAGGATTCTATTGGCACAGTTGAAACCTGAATCAATTTCAGAATCTATAGATTCTTTTCAGTGGGTTTCAGTCTAAGCTATGCCTGGCATCCACACATATTTTTAAAGCTACTTTAATGAGAGAAGCACATCTCACCCCCTTCAATGGGGAGACCCTCCCTCTAATCCCCCTGCAACAGCCTTTAATTTGCTGGTATTCTTTTCTCTGCCTCTGTAGAATTGAAATTATTTTTGCCTGTGGCTTAGTGGGTTTTGCCCCTGTTGTTTATATTTATTTGTGTTTGTCCTGTCTTCTTCATTACCCTGTAAGTCTCTACCTACAAGCCTTGACTTCCTTTGTAACTCACCCCAGTATAAAATGTATACATGGTTGACTGACTGCCATATTAGTGAATAATGTTTGATAATTTCATTGAAATTCCCTTTTACCCATGGACTGATTTCTTTAGGGTTTAGCCTAACTTCTGTCAGCTCCAGGTCCACAGGCCCATGTTGATTTGCATTATAGCTGAATTAATGCTTTTGAATGCTATCCATGTGCTAGGTGCTGTTTAGAACTAAATAAAATGTCTTGCCCTAGTGATTTGTTTTCTTTCAACTTGGCAGATTTGTGACCCCTGTGTTTCTAGGAGCTGAAATTGTCAAGACTCTTTTAATGCACCTCTTTGTTCGGGCAATAGCATGCCTGGTGGCTTTGAGAATAGCTGTCGTTTTGAGAATAGCATTTGTAGACACAACTGCTGCTGAAAAGGGAAACTCCACACATGGACTATTTCACTGGGAACAAGGCAGCAAAAAGAGCCATTATTGTTCTCCATTAAAGGCAATGAACGAAGCCTACTGTATTAATTTGATTCTGAACATGATGCAGCATTTTGATCTAAATCTGGACACAACTGTATCGATATTGTCCATGTCAGAGTAGTTCTGAGCCCAATCAGTGTCTGTGATCACCCCCCAAGGCACCTGGTATGGAAAATATCTGGCCCCTGCTTCAGTGAACTTCCAAGATGGCTTAGAGCCAACAGCGCTAGCCACAGCGCAAAACTCCTCAGGTCCTTCTTACCCTCTGGAGTGTTGTCAGCTCAGGCAATGTCAGCACTGTAAAAACCTCAGACAGCTAGAATCCAAAAGAACCAGAGGCTTGGGATACTTCTTTGAAACTTGGATTTGTGCCATTACACTTTAGCAAGAGTTGGAGACTGAGAGGGTACATCTGTCCCCTTCTGGCTGGTGACACAGTTTGTCCAAGCACATGTGTGTGCATCAGTGTTCTTTCCACTGACAGTTGGGCATTAAGACATTTGTCACTTGTATGACACTGAGTCTTCTGGCTCAGATGAATGTGCCAAATCCCTCCTCACATGACACATTAGCATGAAGTGCAGCTGTCTCTCTCCATTTCCAGAGCAAGTTCATGTCTGTTGTGCCATTCTAGAGCAGCCCATTCCCAAAACTAAGTGCCAGGGAAAGACATGTGCCTTCCTTAAAAATAGAAGAAGTGGAAAGAACCTCAGATTCACACTGAATTCAAGTTGTTTACCACCCTCGACAGGAAAAATGTCCTGGTGGAGAAATCTCACTATGGAGGCCAAGAAAAGTAAAAAAAATAATTATTTAGAAAAGCAAATGCAAACAGATTCAAAGAAGCAATGACCAAAAAAGGTTTTAAAGGAGAAAGAAATTTTAAAACAGCATATTTCAAAGTGGTAAATACCAAACTGTCATTTATAAGTCTCCTGAAAATTAATCCCAAAGGAAATAAAAGGGGAAAGGGAGGAATTTGTTGACTGAGGAAAAAATGAAAATGAAAGACAATTCAGGAGATGTTCCAGGGGTAAAAAAAAGTCAGAGAATCTTTACATCCTTGTTAATTTGAAGCAAAAATGTCTCACATCATTTCAATTTGCATTTATTTGATCACTAGTAAAATCAAACACTTTTCTGTGTATTTTCTAACCAATCTATTTTATCTTTACAAATTGTTTAATGAATGACAAATGGTCAATTTTCTATGTATTTTCTCATCAATTTATTTGAGCTCTCTATAAAAAGATTGCTGTATTTCCTGTGCCTGGGAAATCTCCACTTAATGGCACAGTCATAAGCCATATTCATATATAATCTTATTACTTATTTACTTATAAATGTATATATAATGGCGATTCAGATCCACTTTGCATACGTGTCATAAATTAAGCATAGATGCTGTAAGACTATTAGAGAAGAAGGCGACGGGAGAGGGGAGGGTAATGAGTGGGCAGGTAAGATCAAAGTGTGATGTTTGCATCAATATGCCACAGTGAAACCCATTTTCTGTATAATTGATATGTACCCCCCCAAGAAAAAGAAGAGCTGTTCTGAAAACTAAGACTTCAGAGAGGTTTACCATGGATGGCTGTAGGAAATATATAGTAAATGTGTACTTGGCAGTGCACTAGGGCAGTAGTCAGCATGTGGGGATTAGCAAAGATCCTCAGTACAATGCATAGCTGTAGGACATGACAAAATGTAGTTCGTGAGGGCAAGTGTAGTATCAGTAAAAGCCACTGGTGCCTTGCACTTGGGAGTGATGCACAATGTCCAGAAATGGCAGAAGGGTCTGGGAGCCACTGTGTCCACAACCCTATCCTGAATTTTCATTGTTAAGTTTAGAAGAAAACATTGAATACAGAAGCTCCTGCAAGGACCTTGTTATAGTCAGGCTGAGTCACATTCTTAAGTCCTGTTTGATCCATTATGTTATGCATTTAGCCCTACTGTGGTCCAGACTTGATCTGGTGTTGAGGATATATCGATACCGAAGGTGGTCAATGTCGTGGTAGAGCTTGCTACCTAGTAAGAGTGAAACTGACAATGAACCAATAAACAGTCATGACTCATGCAAATGATGGTAAAGGATAGAAAACAGATTTCAGTGATAAAAATGACATGCACAAATACACTCATTTACGCACTCACACATAACAAAAGAAACAGAAAATAAGATGTGAGAGGAAAAGCTCGGAAAGTAATACGCTTTTTCCTGGAGGAGAAGCCGGTGAGAGAAGAACTCCTCAAGAATTTAGAGAAATCATTTTTTTCATTGAAGACATCCAAGATAAAATGATGTATTCCCAAAAAGATAGTGTCTTCAAAGAAGAAGAAGGTTAAAATATTTCTCCTCCAATAGTTTTGTAATAGGGGAAATTATCTTTTATCTAAGATTAATTTCCCAAATGTTAAGAGAAAGACCAATCATTTTTAATTGTCTCCCATTCCAGGGTCTATTTTCTTAAAATTTCTCCTACTATATTCCTTCTTTTTCTCTGATCCCCTCAAAAAAAAAAATATTACAAGCAGCCTCTCAACAGAAAAACCCTTGTTAGAACATCATGTGGTGTGAGGGCTTCTGTTGTAACCTCCCTGGGTCTACAAATCTGGATTTCAATTTGCAGTTGCTTCTATTCAGATATTCTGCTCTAATAATTTTTCAAAAGATTCTTTTAACTTGGAATTCTATTGAGACAATCAGTGATTAGCCAAAATGTAAGGAAGCCACACTGTGAGTAAACAATAGCCAAGGCATATGCATTTATCATGTGGATATTATTAAACACGGCAATGGCAAATAGATGATTCTGGGACTTCCCAACCTACCCTCCCACGGTATTAGAATACACACTGACCTTCCTGTACTCTAAGGGACATTTGTGTAGTGGCAGGTGCATGGAAGGCAAAAAGGGACATGCATACTCATTCCATTTTAAAGATGAGGAAAATGAAATTAAAAGATTGCTTAGCCGAGTATTCTGGAGCTGTTCAGCGTGAGGAACAGATTTCAGATCTAATTCTCAGAGCTCTGGCCTCTAAACAAAATCAATGAGTGAAGGCCCACTTCCAGTTGGCAAGGAGAGTCTCCAGGGCTGAGAGGTGAAAATCTGCTTTAAAAATCCTAAAGCAAAAACCCTTTCAAAATAGTTATGACACACTAATTAAGGTGCTCTGATGTCCCTCCGTGTCAGTCACTTCCACAGCCTCAGACTATTAGTGCCACTTAGCTAGGCTCGGCAGCCCTCGCTCTGAGAAAGGGAGCCATGGTGGCCTTTTCAACAGGCCCAGGCCCAGACGTGCATCTGAGAGATGAAAGAGACCCTTCTGTGCAATGTGTCGAGCACTTGGTGTTTTTATGAAATAGTTGCGAACACGCTTTCCCCACCCATCTCTTCCTTTGCAGCCACATCCAATTCTTTCTCTTCTTAAATCAAGGCCACTTTCCAGAGCTGCTCCCCATCCCAAATTTTATAATTTTCCATGAGTTCTCTGCTGTAATTCAATAGATAACTCATTCCTATTTCGAACATTTAATGTATTTTCTCTCTCCTTTTTTTTCTGAAAGCAATATACGTGTGTAATTAATAAACAATTTAGTATGTTGAGGAACCTAGGAACTTGGCAAATGTTCTGGGGATATGAAATCTCAAGAAAAGCAGCACATTATAAGAAATAGTAAGTAATTACTTATGTAAGCTTTCTTTTTAAATTCTAAGAACATTAACTACTAATTACCTACTAATTACCAGTACTTCAGCAGGTGTTTGCACTTAACTGTGGGCTAAAGCCCCTGTGAAAAACAAACCCCTTGCAGCCTCTCAGGGTTGGAGCCGAGTCCCACCGGACCCCAGCGTGCCGTGGGTTCACCAGAGCTGGTCAAATGCCAAGGCCTTGGCCGCTTGGCTGCTTGAGGTGCAAAGCCGATTCGTGTGTGCACGCTTTCCTCTCTTCTCCCCAAATGCAGCCATTATCAGCACACGAGATGGCCTGGTCCAATGGCAGCATCCGGGTATCTGGGGCTACACTCAGTGAGGTTGAAGAGGCCTTCATTGGAAATGCATCCAGGCGTGTGTCTCACTTGGGTGCATGCGAAGCAGCCCTCTGGGTCCCACCAGCAAGGTGCACCATCTCCCACCTTCCCACATTTCCCTTTCCAGGAGTTTGCAGCATGGGGGCTTCTCTCCCTGCTTTCTAGGCCCCTTATTTCTAGGAAAATCATCTCCAAGATCCCTTCCAGCTAGAAAAGTGGGGGGCCCTCTGATTCTGCACTTCCTAGAGTTCCAGGAGTTGAAGCAAAGGGCCATCCACTGAAGACCTGAGACTGTCCTGTGTTGCTTTGGGAAGTCCCCAACTGGAGGGTGCTGTTTCTCAGTCATGGACTGGGTGTTTTAGTAGAGTTAATAGCTCCTTCTTCAAGACACCTCAGTCACACTGGCATGGCCCATGCTCTTTGGAGACAGGGTGCAGAAACCAAAAGGTGAAGTCTGACAGTACAATCTCACCTAAAGTCTACCAGAGACCTCGGCTCTGCCAGGTCCACATCCCAAAGCAGTCTCTGCCTCACATTTGAGTTCACTGTGAGTTTCCTGCTACAGCCACATGAATCACCTCCACTGGTGGCTTCAAACAGCAGACATGTACTCGCTCACGGTTTGGGGTGCCAGGTGTCCACAATCCAGGTGTCAGCAGGGTGTGTTCCCTCCAGAGGCTCCAGGAGAGACTTTGCTCCTTGCCTCTTCCTCTTCTGCCTGTCAACTGTCACCAGCGTATCCCTTACAGGACACTTGCCATTAGATTTAGGGTCCACACATATAATCCAGGATCCAGGTCCTTAATTACATGTGCAAAAGACACTTTCTCCAAATACGATCATTTTCACAGATCTCAGAGATCTAGATATGGACAATTCTTTGGGGTGCTACCATTAAACCCATTATGGTCCTCTAAATATTCTCTCATCTATTAACTTCAATATCTCAGGCACTGATTGAGGGGAGCAATAATTCTATGAACAAGACAGATTAGTCCTTGCCCTCATAGAGCTTATGTGTTATGATAGCTCCCCACTCCCATTTATTTTTCTATTCATTTCATCTACACACATTCCCTTCTAATCTATGCTATGCCATTGATATTCAAAGCACATAACTCTTAGGAAAATCTAGTTAAATCATAGCATGTGTGCAGGTTGGGGAAACAAGGGACATGCATGAAAAGTTTCTTTTCAAGTTTTCAGGAGAACAAGAGAAAGGCATAGATGTGCAAATTTTATAAATTCATTTTACAATGTAATTGAAATGCCAAAAGATTGAAGAATTCAATGTTGATGAAGAAACGGATATTAGTGCAATAGAGAACAGTTCTGTCTTTGTCAGCTGGCCATCTTTTATGTCACAGGCTGTCATACTCTATTGCATTTCAACTGACTAAATTCCCCCCATTCATTAAAACTGAATATGAGTTCATGTATTTTACTTGCCCAGCATTCAAGTGTTCCTGTTACCGAGAACTATTATCTAACGATATATCCCTCCATTCTGGGGGATTTCCAGGTAAGGGAACGAGTGGGTGTGAGGAAAAATGGGACAGCCATTACTGAGGACAAGTGTTGGAAAACGCTGTGTATGACAATGTGCATTACTCAGAGATGAGGAAAACAAGGCCTGCAACTTTTAGTGAGGAACTGGGCACCACAATGGCCAGGAAGAAGTTGGAGGGCAGACTGGACTCCAACAAATGGACACAGTACCTCTAATGGAGAGTTACTTTCCCATCAGAGGTAATGACCAGAGGTAATCAGAGGAAGGGACCATAAATTAGTTATGTGCTGCATGTCTGAGGGCTACCTCAACTAAAGTATACACTTAAAATTTGTTGGGTCTTAGTGGGGCAGGAGGATGGTTCTTGGTGACAATCATGCCGTGTGCATGTAGGGAGGGAGTGCTTGCGAGGGGTTGTTTTGTTTTTAGCCTAGATCCCTACCCGAATGAAGTGCACTTACAGGTGCGATGAAAGGAGTCTTACAGATAAAACCAAAGTTGGTCTCATATGAAAAAGCAAATGTTGTTATTCTGCAGTCATATCTGTGTGATTACGGGTTTTTAAAAGAGCCGTGGTCAGAAAAGTGGATTCTTGAAAGAACTAATTAGCACTTGGCTCTCCAACGCAGTTGCAAAGCCATTTGGATTTCACTTGGATTGTACCAAATAACATGCTGGAGGAGTGGAGGCTGCCTCTTACCACTTTTCAGAAAGATTGCCTAGACTTTTCAACTGCAGACCTGACGACGACATGGTCCTTTCTTGGCCAGGCGGGTGTGTGGCGTATGTGTGATCAGAATTCCACAGCAACGTCTCCAGCTTTCATCAATTACCCATGGTAGGCAATATAGAAACAATAACAATAAACAATACCTTGGGAAGTTATGAAAATGTGGGGAACTGGCAGAGAACATCGAAATCTCTAGAACTTGTGCAAACACCCGGTCACAGAGGAAAAGGCCACTTACCCTTCGCTGGAGTTACAAATACAAGCACTCAAGACTCAGGAAAGGGAAGGAGGCTTGTTTTTTCCTTAGCAGATTCGGATTGTGTTTTAAGAAAGGTAGTTTCTGCATGCTTTTCCCTGGTTAATCATGCTATCTTGCTTCACTCTGAAGGTATCTACATTTCAAAGTGTCAGGAGAAAGGCTCACCAAATCCAGGGTGCAGTCCTGTCCCTGATCACCAGTGGGACATGAATAAATGTTCCTCCATAGTCAAAGCCTTGAGTGCCTTCCCCTCCTCCTCCTCCTCCTCCTCCTCCT
>NW_004624770.1:6629118-6646493 GCF_000247695.1 Heterocephalus glaber | reverse complement strand
TCTTCTTCCTCCTTTTCTGCCTCCTCCTCTTCCTCCTCCTCCTCTTCCTCCTTTAAGCATTCTCACTTTGGGGCACTGTGTTAACAAAATGAACCAAACCTTTAAAATCAAGAAATCTTGCTCACCCTAATCTGGATTTTCATTATCCTTTTTAAAAATTCTGAAGATCTAGCCCCCTGAGCTGAAATTCCCATAGAGCCACAATCAGTATGGCCATATGGCAGGTCTCCTCCTAAAAACAAGCACACTCAGCTGCTGCTCCCCTCGGCCCGCACTTCGCTAGTGAACATTCTCTGCCTGGCCTCAGAGCTTGGAAGTTCTCAGTCTGCAGAGACTCAATGGCCCTCAGAGGCCTCACAAAACCCCCGTTTCAGACCCCTTTGGGGTGTCTCAATTCTCCCTGCCCGGAGTTCTAACTCCTGCTTGGCCACACTGAAGCCCAGCGAACTCTCCCTCCTGTGCTTACCTAAGACAGCTGGCCCACACCAATGCCCTTAGAGATCTTCTCGCCCTCAAACCTTGCTGTCCAAATAATATTCTGCTGGGAATTCCAGTGTGCTGAACACACCAAGAAGAGCTGTCCTGTTGGAATCTGCAGGAGTGGCACCTGCTCACCGCTAGGGTCCCCTTAAACACTGAACGCAAGCCTACAAACAGCCCCTGAAGGACCTTGTGCCCCCCAGGACCTCAGAACACTGGCTTACATCTTAAAAATATTAGCTCTCTGTTATTTTATATATTCTGTTCTTTTAAGTAGATTATTCCTTGAAAAAAATCTATGTCTCCTGCTTATATTTCACAATACACATTTGTATATGCAGCATGTGGAATAAACGATTATTGGTTTACTCTCTGCCATGTGTTGAGATAGTTATGACTCCCTAGAAAGGGAAACTGGACATTCTCTTCCCAGTAGAAGCTACTGCTGACTCTCGGTGCCCAAAGAGGGACGTTAAGAGCTTCCAAGACAAGAAGGGTGCACCACCTTGGTCATTCGTGGACAGAGCAGCCTCTGGGCCCATCTTTCACACTGAGACCCAGCACCGTCCAGTCAGTGTAAAATAAGGGCAGTGAGCACGAGAACAATAAATACATCACTGTGCTGGTGATGTGCTATTTCCTGATCTGATTGTTGCTTCTGTGGATCTCTCAGTTTGTGAAAATTCACTGAGCTCTACACTTAAGATTTGTGCAATTTTCTGTAAATATGTTTTATACAATAAAAAGTGAAAAAGAAAAGAAAGGAGAAGCAATTGAGTATGAATCTTTATTCAGTGTTTCCTGGATGCAGACACATCTGTCCCAGCCTAGTCCTCTCATTATTCAGGGCAGGGACTGGGTTTATTTACATGCATTTCATTGTTGTCTAATGCAGGGCCTGGCATGAAGGAAGGGGGCAGCATGTTCTTACAGAATAAATGAACTTGGCCTTGGCACAGCTCCGTGCAGGGAGAATTAGCATGCTCCCTTCTCCACGCATCTCATTATAACCTAGGCATCCACGCAACCGGTTCCCGACAGCTGGTTCTCCTTAGCACTTGTCTCCTTTCCGAGGAACAGACAGATGAGACAGAGCTCTATCCTAACCCTGTCCTTTCATACAGCTTTGCCCTGGGCGCAACAGGGCTTGGCCAGACGCTGTGCCAGGAGTAAGGCACTGAGACACACACAACTGTTTCTCAGGGAAAATAATTATGGAAACAAGTTGCTACAGCCACGCATGAGGCAGGAGGTCTGTCTGTGTCTGCCACAGGACCTATGAACAAAACACCACCAGAACAACTCTTGAATCTATCCAGAGAGGTCTAGGAAATTTTGACAAAGGAGATGACATTGGGCTGGGTAGGGGCTCACCACGTGATGATCTAGCAGTTTCTGTCGACCACCATTTGTGTTGTTATAGGTTCCTTACCAAAAATGCTTCCTTCGACTTTTCCAGAGTAACAGGCTGAATTAGCCAGATTTCCCATTGCTGAACACAACACCCAACACCCACAGTTTAAAGGAGGAAAGTTTTAATTTAGCTCATAATTTTAGGAGATTCAGTCCATGGTCACCCGAATCCAAAGAAGAAACATGATGGTGGAAAGGCTTGGTGGAACAAAGATGTTCAGTTCATAGCAGCCAGGAACTACAGCAGGGTTAACAGTGCCAGAGAGGACGGGGTGAGGGACCAGACAGAGTACACAAAGGCACACATCCATGGCCCACCCAGACACGCCCAGAAGTGTGCTCCACCAAGCTCCTGGGTGGCTCCCAATCCAATCAGCTGACACACTGAAGCACAAGTAACCTTCACAAAGACAAAGTTTCTGGCTTTTCCCCAAATCTAGCTCAGAACTCAATCATAATCGTTTGAAAATTTTTCAGCCTTTCTAACTTCTGATGGGTAAACAAGTATGACAAAATTATATTCCCTTTTGTCATTCTTGCGAAGGCATAATTTCAAACAGATGGGTACTCTACTATTTCATCAATAGACACGCAAATGAAAGGTACACAGAATAACAGCCTCCCAAAGAGATCACTAAAACCTGTGACCCTGCTAATGAAGCATACTTGAAGGAGGACTTTGCAGATGGCATCCAGTTTATAGACCTTAAGATAGGGAAATGATCTGGGAGGGTCCATTGTAATCGCAGAGGCCTCAAAAAGTGGGAGAGGAAGGCAGAAGAGTGAGAGAGAGATGACAGAAGACAAGAGAAAACTAAAGTGTGAGACTCACTTCAACCTCCCATTTCTGGCCCTGAGGCTACAGGAAGAAAGTCAGGAGCTAAGGGGTACAGGCAGTTTCTATAAGACAGAGATGACCCTCCATTGACAGTCAGCAAAAAGGGGGGAATCTCGGTCTTACAACCAAAAAGGAACCAAATTCTGTCAATAGTGTGAATGAGAAAGAAGACAGATTCTTCCCAGAGCCTCGAAGCAGGAATGCAGAGTGGCTGATGCCTTGCTTTCAGCCATGCTAGACACCTGTGCCGGACTTTTGATGTACAGAACTGCAGGGTAATAAATCCGGTGTTCCTTTGTTTGGTGGTACTTGGGATTAAACCCAGGCCCTTGGCACTAAGCTACATCCCCAGCCCTATTTATTTATTGTTTTTATTTTGAAACAAGCTCTTGCTAAGTCACCAAGTTTCCAGGTTGGGTTTGAACTTGGGTTCAATCTTCCTGCTTCAGCCTCTAAGAATGCCGAGATTATAGGAATGCACCATCATGCCCAGCCATTAAATTTGCATTGTTTTAAGCGTAATTTGTTACAGAAGCGATAGAAGCTAATATCAAAGGGAAGTCTCGTATCCAGTTGGCGTCAAAGATGGTCTGTTGGCTCTGACTCTTTGCCTCGGTATGATTTTAGTTGAACCCTGCACCCTCTGGTCTTCACATTCTATAACTCTAAACAGGTCTAAGGACATCTACCTGTTACCTGAGGCCACGTGATTACATCAGATCAGGCCTAGGAAAGCACCAAGCAAGATGCTAGGGATATGATGGGGCTCTGTAAATGTTTAGAAGAAAACTAAAATCCCTACATCATTTTGGTGATTGAAGAAAAAAAAAGTCTCAATTGCTTCGTACAATTGTTGACACCCATTTCTTAAAAATCTTCATCAGTCCAGTCCTGGGTGAGATTTTTCTCTTTCTGCCTCTCTGTAGTTGTTTCTATGAAGCTCAGCAAGGGCTGAGCAGGATTTACATTATGGAAGAGTAGAGGGCAGGTGAGTGCTGGGAGGCCTTCCATTCTCCGAAACTCAGGCCCTAACAATGGTTGTGATGAGGTTTCCAGCACCATGATGTTTTTGTCAGAAACGGAACCCAGAGACCACACACTGAGCTACATCCCTGGCTCCTTTTAAAGTTTTGTTTTGTTTTGCTTTGCTTTGCTTTGAGACAAGGTCTCTCCAAGTTACTAAGTTGCCCAGGCTGGGCTTGAACTTGTGGGCCTCCTGCCTCAGCCTCCCAGAGTGTCGGGATCACAGGCGTGCCCCACTGTGCCTGTCTGGACTCATTCAGCAAACACCATGTGCCAGAATCTCCCATCTTTAGAAAACCATCTTTCCTCCCATTTCTTTTCTTCTGAAAAGAGCTTCTGCCTCAATCCCTGCCCTCACACTGGCTTCTCCATCCATCCCATGGGCACTGGTCCCACCTCTTTTCTTGATACCTTTCTGCCGCCCAGGCCTGCCCCTCAGGGTGTGACAAGGTGCTGCACCGCTCACATTTGTTTTGAAGTCATCGCCTCGTGTTTCTGACAATGCAGTCCTTCTCCTTGCTGACCTCTCCTTTGAGAGCGCTGCCTCCTTGCACAACCTCAACATGCCAGGGCACCCCAAGGCTTAGGCCTGAGGGTGGCTTCATTCCCTCCTAAGGCTCTAAGCACCCTAAGCTGATTTCCGAGCTCATCTCTAGTTGTGCCTTTGGCATTGACTTCCAGACATCACTCGGTTCCCTACAGCCATGAGCAAAGCTAACACGGCCAGTTCTGGAGCCCAGCCCTAATCTGCTTCTTGTCCATGAATCCCTGTCCCCAGGACGTGACCCAGCCCCTCATCAGTTGCTCAAGCCAAAAGTCTAGAAGTAATTTCTGTCTTTCTTTCTTTTAACACCACATCTCACCCAGCAGCAAGTCCCTTCAGCCTAATTCCAAGACACCGTTCCTATTTGCCCACCTGCCCAGCCTGGCCTCCATTCTCCCCACACCTGGGCCACTGCAACAGCCCCCAGACAGGGTTCCCAGACTCCTTCTTGCCCCACCTCAATCCTTCCACATTTTTTATAAGGAAGATAGTCATGTTCTTTTAAAACTCGAAGCTAGGTCATTGTATTCCTCTGTCCAACCTTCCAGTGCCTTCACATTGCTTTAAAATGAAATTGAAACTTTTTACTGGGCTGTGCCTGAGTCTGTGCCATTCTGCCCCTGCCCCGCCTTTTATCTTGGCTGGGGTCACTCCAGGCCTGCAGGCTTCTTCCGGCCCCTTTGTCTCTCCACGATCAGCTTTGATTTAGGGACCTAGCACATGTGACCCCTCCACCTGGAGCTCTTCCCCTATGTGCTGCTTTGCAACTGAATTCCTTTCATCATCCCTCAGTTCAAATTTCCCCTCTGCCAGACTCCCCAGTACCCTTCTCACATAACTTTTACTCCACAGCATTTATCACAGTGACTTACTCATTTCTTGAATCGCCTACTGGCTTATAAAAATGTGAGAAAGCGAAGGAAGAAAAGTGATTGGTTATACTCAACTCAGTGAATTGCTTGACGTGCAGAAAGTGGTAAAATGGGCTTCCAAGGTCAAGTTATAGAAAGACTCACAGCATCCTCCTTGGTCCTCTGGGACACTCACCTTGCTGACAAAGCCAAGCTGCGGGGAGACACAGGAGACCTAGGGCACTGTCAGCCTAGTCTAGCCTCCAGCCACCCACCAAAGCCCTCAGCACAAGAGTGGAGCCAGTGTCTTTGCCATGTGATCTCCTTCAAGGCCACACAAGCAAAAGAATCACAGCTGAGACTTCATAGCAAATTGTGAGGTGTAACAGATCAGTTGTGGTTTTCAGCTACTAAATTTTGGGGTCATTTTTCATGCAGCAATTAATATCTAGAATAACAACACAGGCCATGCCTTCTTTATTAGGGTTTATAAATCACAGGCAATCAGCTTATCTGCCTCCCTTTATAGGAAACTCACAAAGAACCTGAATCTCTTTCCTCCTAGTGTGGACATCCCCAAGGGATCATAAAAATAGAAAAGATGCACCTCTTAGCCCCCAGAATCACTGCACAGACACCTGCTAATGATCAGCAACTCGGAGTGACCCTTAGAGACCCAAGAGCAATGAACTTGATTGGTCAGTGCCAAACCCAGGGGACTCCCGGATTCAGAGTTCTATCCTCCCACCCCAGGGCTTGTTGCCAGCCCACATGCCACTGCTGCCCTTCCATCCGTGGGGTGAATTCTTTGATAAACAGCACCCTGTGTGACCTGGGCTTTGGAAATAGCCTCAGTTCAGCCTCCCTTTCATGGTTCCGGCTTAGCCACTTCAACTGTTAAACAACTCCTGCCAAACTGCAGGGTTTCCTTGATGTGACAATTACCCGACACTAAGTACTCTTGCACCTACTGGGTTTTCTGCTCCTCTGTTGCCACACCTGAGCATGGGGCTCCTGAGCCAGTGTGAGGGGCCGTGTGGGGTGTTGGTAAGTGCCATGGTCATGGGGAGACTGTGAAGCAGGTTATCAGTCCAGGTAGGGGCTCCCACTTAAAGCTGTGTTGCGTGAACAAGAGGTTCCCCACATGCCCTACTCTTTAAATAGCACTATTTGGTTTTGGAAAGTGTCCATATCTAATTTGGCACTGGTACATTTGCCGTGTCCAGAACTGCCTGGCTCTCTTTGAAACTCCAAAGCCCCTCAGGGATGAACTTTACTCAGTTCAATATTCATTAAGTGATTAAGTGCATCCTGGGGGTGGGGGGTGCTGTAGATACAAAAACAACCCAGACGACAGCGCACTCTTGAAGCACTCACAGTCCAGTGGAAAAGATGGTCATAGGGTGCGTCCTGCAGTAGCCTCTGCCTCCTGGAAGTCCTAGTTCCTAAGAGGACCGAGGCAGCACAGACTCGATGCTTGTCCTGGGGCTTGAGATCACCAGCCTCAGCGTGAAACCTGCTGCTCACTCCGCATTCCCAAGATGTCTCCACATCTGCATCCAGCACACATCGACAGTCTCCCGGGCCGTATTTCATCACAGGTTTTTTGAGAGTGGAATAAGACATGGTCTGGGAGAGCCATTTTAAAAGTACAACTCTGAGGATGTGAGTGAGAGTCCAGTGTGACCAAGCAGATGGCTAATTTAAACCTGAAAATCCCAGCTCAGCCTTAACCCTTCCCGGCTTCTCCCAATAGCTAGCGAGCACCTTCTTTGATTCACTTAATAACACATGCTCCTGTCATTTTTACTTCCATGCTCCATGTCACCTTTCCCTCCTTCACTACCATTTTCTACTAAAAATATTGTAAGACGCTCAGATGTGGCCAGGCCCCTGCCGAGTGCATACATATGCATGAGGTGGTGCTCTTGCCCCTTGGAGAGCTGATGTCACAACTCTGGGGAAATGGCTAAGTAACCATGACAACGTGGCTCCAGGTTGCATCTTGCTCTGGAGGGCTCTGGGACGGCCAGCCCTCTACACAGGCAGGACAGTGACATTCCCTCAGTGAGGAGTGCTGAGTGTCCATGGATGGCAGCTGGCCAGGAGCGACATGCTCCCTTCCATCTGGCCTCCCCTTGCCCACTCTGGTGACTGGTGAGCAGCCCTCGACTTATCAAGCCAAGCCGAGGACCCCACTTGGGAGCAATGGACGAATTGGGGACAGCACAGGATGCCAGGAAATACAGCCCATAGTCTTGAGGGCTGGGTCAGAAATGTGATCTTTGTCAATTTCCTTCCCATTTTAACCAGGTGCTGCTGACCCTGGGGTACCCATTCGGAAGATTTTAATATTTTAAAATCATTAACTACACCGAGCAAACTCTACAGTGTGGGGAAAGGTAGAAAGAGGACATGTTCTGAAAAAAAAAGCAACCAATATATTGTAAGTACAGGGATGTGAGTTTTTCTTTCCATTCACCTTTATGTCAATAATAATAATTTAGTCACCATGTTACTTCTAAAGTGAATTTTCTCAGATAAAGCTCCCTCACCACTGTATTTTCTAGATCTCTTTTTTTTAAGTGTATGTATGTGTTTAGAGCTCCCATGATGTACTGCTGAGATTTTGGAAGCTTTTGATTCCGTTTCCTCAGCCTCTCCCACTGCCAAAAAATAATAATATAGTGCAAACTCAGCATGTATACATTGTGCCAGTCAATTTCAGTAACATTTCCACTATTAAAAAATAATAATTTAATGGGGCCTCCACGTACGAATGTTACCCTATTGTTCAGAGCTATAATTTCAATAGCATTTTTTTCAAGAAAAAAAAAAAGAAAAGAAACCAAACT
The DNA here is from genome assembly GCF_000247695.1 of Heterocephalus glaber. The sequence goes on along the minus strand of NW_004624770.1, from coordinate 6,638,489 downwards.
CCCTTGCTAACAGGATGTCTATTGAGGGCTTTATTCTAAATGTCGGGCTTAAACAATTCAGGAACGTGTGACAGAAAGAAAGCAAACTACTTCTGCAACAATAAACAATCAAACGGATGGGCAATCGGTGCCAGAGAGCAGGGTGTGGCCTGATACCATCCAGGTGCAGGTGTGACCGCTCCTTGAGACCCCCAGTGGCATGGAGGACCTCTGTCCGCCGTGTCACACTCTGCATTCTAACCTCTCTCCTGAGAGCCACAGAGCAGAGCCAGCGAGCCCACAGCGATAGGCAGACAGCTCTGACGAAGAGGCTTGGTTACCCTTGTAAGTGTCCCCTTTGCCTGTGGGGACACTGGCCTCCCTATCCCCGTCATCCGCCACATGGCCATCTGATCCCTGCCACTCATCAACCATTAGGGACAGCGAGGACCTGACTCCTGGCCACCTGCCAAGGCAACCTCTCCAGGCTCCACACTCACGAATGTCAGGATGGCAGAGCTACTTCCACCACTTTGTAAGAAGGGAGGTTTCCAGACCCACTCACCAGTGAAAGGACAATTCACAAACACGGCAAAGCCACAGTTGCTACGTGGACAAATACTACAAAGGCCATGTTAATGCTCTCAACAGACTAACATACAAGACTACACTCCCCAGTACAGGGTGCTAACCTGGGAGACGGAAGGCAGCCTCAGTTGTCCTGGACACTGTGTTTAGAACCCAAGGATGCTGTGCCAGTTGTCCATAGGCAATGGAAATTCAAAATTAGCCAAATGGTAGGCCTGAGAGCCATTTATCACTTCTTGTCTCTTGAGATACTGCCAAAAGATGGTTTTCCTGACAAAATTGCTGCTGCTGAGTTAGTGTGCCATGTCAACTGCCCACAAGCCTGGGAGGTTAGCCAGATTTCCAGTCTTCAGTCATAGGACTTTTTGACACAGGTAGGACACTAGGCTCCTGATCAAATGCCACACTATCAGCAATTCTGTACACTTTGTGTCAGTCAAGGTTCTTAACTGAAGTGAAATAAGTTGACTCTCACTGACCTAGAAGTAAATATTATTTAAGGCTACCAGGTGGCTCATAGAATGGTAGAAGAAGAAAACAAGACTTGAGGCTGGGCTCCAAACAAGCCTTAAAAAGAAAGTAGGCTTTGCTGGTGCTGGTGCTGTACAGGAGACCTCAGATTTGCCCTCAGGTCTTTTCTGCATGAGGAAGTTGAGCTTACCAGCGCTGATCTACTCCTGTACCAAGACCTCAACTTTGCAGTCACCCTGCCGGTCTCTGCGTGCTTTCTGTCCTTAAATTCATTGCCACATAGCCACAAAACCGCTGCCATTGCTTGAGACACAATCACATGCCAATCCAGAAGAATGAGCTCGTGAGTTTTCCTCTTTTATCTTCGCTGTTTATCAGGAAGCAATAATTTCCCAATAATTTTCACATGGACTATACTTCTCATTGTTCAAATCTGAATTCTTTCACCTAAACTCTCTCAAACTCCAAGTGAGTCCTGAGAAGAGGTCCCGTGGGAAATGGAGTTGGATCACCTCTCAGGGTTGAGCACAATGGCAGCCTTCATATTAGGGTTCTTTTGTGACGCATGCAAAATAAGCATGACCCATGGGGTAAAGACATTGTCTTCTCACATTGATGTGTGTGTGTGTGTGTGTATGTGTGTGCATGTGTGGAGTTAGGGCCTCCTCACTAAGCTACATCTCCAACCCTCTTTAAAATGTTTCTTTATTTTTGAGACATGGTCTTGGTAAGTTGCTAAGTTGCCCAGGCTGGGCTTGAACTTACAGTCCTCCTGCCTCAGCCTTCCAGAGCACTAGGATTACCAGTGTATGCCATTATGCCTGCCCACACTAAATTCTTAGACTTCTTCTCTGGTGCTAGTTCTGCTCCTAACCATAATAAGGACTCCAGCAAGCTGACTTTCTTCATGACACAGGTTGCCTGTCTCAATCTATAATTAGAATGCTCAGTCAGTCCATGTTAGATTCTTCCTCATCTACTTTCCCATGAAAGTCTCCATACCTGGCCTATGGGAAGCACCTATGTACCCTTTACCCGGAAAATTTTGTCAAAACAGACCTCACAAACAGCCACCTTTTCTTGGCTGGCATATCCACGGATATTAAGGCCTTCTCTTAATCTTTATTTCTTACATGGCCTCCAAGTGCAGGAATGAATTTGGCCCCCAAACAGACCATGTTATACCCTCTCACAAGTTTGCCTGAGGGGAAATATCTTCAGCCTTACATCCTACTGAAGCCGGGATTGCAGGTTGCACTACATCCCTCCAAAAAGGCCCCTCAAAAAACCCCTCTCACTCTGTACTCTACATTCCTATGTGTCCACCAAGTGGATGAAAATTTTAAGAAACAAATTGCTAGTTTTTGGTTATCTCATTTTTATCATATTTCACAAGGAGAGCTGACTTCTAATTCATAATGACACTTGGTCCCTATTTTCTTAAGATGTCTACCAAAATATCTGTTGTGATAGACTTTGACACATGGAGGCAAACGAAATAATTATCTTTTCCACAACTAACTGCATCTTCCATGGGTTGTAAGATGTAGCATATAATAAGCAAAATAAGTCAGACTCAGAAAGGCAGGTATTCTCTAATATGTCTAATTTCAAAAAAAGACTACATGAAAATAGAAAGGAAACTATTATTAGACAAGAGAAAGGGAGTCGGAGAAGGGGGTACAGGATTTTAAGGAAGGGTAAGAAGAGGTACAGAAAAAAGAGTTATTAATTATCTCAGTAGGAGATCATGATGTTGACATGAATTTATGGAGGTGAAGTGGTGTCTACTATATTCCATTAAGCAAAACAGTAGGTTATAAAGCAGTATATGTGGCATTGCCAGTCTTTTTATTTTCAAAAATGCATTAATGTATAAATATACCAAGAAATGGCCTAGAGTGGTCTTCCCTTAACTGTTTAACCCATCTCTGGGAGTGAGATGCTGGCCCCATTTTTCTTTTATTGAAGAGTATTTTCTGACTTGTGCTACTTTGCAATGTTTCTAAGAGGAGGAATTTAAGAATTGCTGTAATTATGTGAGTAGATGGAAATGTTAATTGGCTTGATTGTAATAATCATTTCACAACATCTATGTATCTCAAATATCGTGTCTTACACCTTAAATATATGATTTTTGTCAATTACACTCAACAAAAAATTAAATGTAGCATGTTATTTCACCTCCTCTCATGAAGGATTAATTGCTACAGGGATTTCCCCCTGCCATGAACAAAAGAAATTCAAACAAAATATGTAAAAGCGTTGTTTTCAGCCATTAGACACAAACAAAGACAAACTGTGATCTATGAGAAAGGGAAATATATTGTCAAGATGAGCCTATGACCTTACAGTCTGGGTCAAGGAACATAGATAAAGCCTGAAGTCCTTCACTGTGTTGATGGAAGATGGACCAGAGTTCAGGAAGCCAAAGCAGCTAGAATTTTCAGGGCAAAAGATAACATGCAGAGTTCCAGAAATATGTGTAGGAGCCTGTCTGAAGCTTTAGTTAATCTGCTCATGCATAGGTCAGCACCCCATGAGGCCAGAAAAGAACAATATCTAAGAAAAGAAGAATTGCTGACTTGGAATTGGAATTCATTGAGTTCTTTTCAGAAAGGGTACACCTTGAAAGTACAGCTAAATTCACCCTATAATAAAGGATACTCTAGATTTACCTAATCAAATTTAAAGATGAATTTTTAAAATACAACTTCTTCCAACTAATTTACCAGTGTATCACAACAAAGATATCGTTCTTCAAAGAATAAAGCAAGATATGGCACAGAGAAGCTTAAAATATACAATGTCTGGCACTGAATAAAAACTAGATATATTAATCCCATTCCCTTCTATCCTTTCCCCTAGCCCTCCCACTTCCTTCCCCTTTGCCCCTTTACAAAATCTTTGTAAATAGGGAGGACTGGAGGGGTCAAAGGGAGGGCTAGGCAAGGATGGAAAAATAAGAACCAAGAGAGACTATGTAAGGGTGCAAATTTCCAATGATGAATGTCATTATATTGTATACCTAAAATGTACCAATGATTAGAATGAATAATCGATAATGCAAAATAGGAAGAAAAGGTCCAAAGGGGTAAGGGTAGTGGGAGGGGCAGAAGAAAGGAAAGAAGGGAAAGGAAAAATGATGAGAAATGGAAAAAATGGAAATAAAGTCTTTGTAAATAGGGAAGGGTGGAGGGGGTGAAGGGAGGGCTAGGAATGGGGAAAAAATAAGAACCAAGATGCATTATGTAAAGGTACAATTCCCAATGAGAAATGTAATTGTGTTGTATACCTACAATGTACCAATAAAAGAATTTAATAAAAAAAAACTAGATAAATGAGAAGCAGGGAAAGTGACCTATAATCATAAGCAAAACAATTCAATAGAAATAGACCCAGAAATGACAGGTAGAATTGCCCAGTTAATTAAATGAAATTAGAACACTTGTTCTAAAAACATTCCATATATTCAAAGTGACAAAGAGAAACATAGACAAATTGGAGGAAAATTGCAAAGGACCCATTTAGAACTTCAGATGTGAAAGATATAATATGTGAAGTGAAATAAATATACTGGAATGAATTGACAGAATATTGGCAGAAGATTCTTCAGGATCCCAATAGAAAGTACAGTAAGTCCCCGACTTACAAGCAAGTTCCTTTCCAGGAGAACATTTGTAAATTGGATTCATTCATAATCCAACAAAATGAGCTTTATTTATTTATTTGTACGTGTGTGTGTGTGTGTGTGTGTGTGTGTGCATGCATGCCAGGGATCGAACTCAGGACCTTGCACTTACAAGGCAGGTATGATGCCACTGAGCTAAAATGAGCTTTATAGCACACGTGTGAATCTTATACAGCACACCTGAAAAGTTCCCAACTCGAATGTTCAAGTTGGGGACCTACTGTATCTAAACTGAAGTATAAAGAGGGAAAAATGATCAGAGGAGAAAACAGATGGCAACAATCTACAATATCACCTGAGCTACATGTGACTGGAATATCAGAAGGAAAAAGGAGAAAGATTTTTTAAAGTTTGAGGAGATAAAAAGAAACAATGACCAAAAATGTTCCAAATATGATGAACAACTATAACCTTAGAGATACAATAAGTGTCATGAACCTCCGGTAGAATATCACACCAAGGGACATCATAATCAAATACTCAAAAAACAAATAACAAAGAGAATATTCTTAAAAATTAAGCCAAAAAAAGACAATGCAGAAGAATGAAGATGAAAATCAAAACAAACTTTTTGTCAGAATCTACAAACTAGAAGACAATGGGAAGCTCTTTTAAGAGCTAAAAGGAAACACTGTCAACTTGTTGTTTGACATCCACTGAAAATATCTTGCAAAATAAAGAATTTGTCAGACAAATAAAAGCTAAAAGAAAGTCAAGAGTTGAGGTTCAATCCATAAAATTTGTTAAAGGCAGTTTTTCAGGCAAAGGAATATTAAACTACATTGAAATTGGGATAAAGAGTATACAAAATGATAGATTTGTGGGGGAAAAAAAGACATTAAAAATGACAATTTTCTATACAAAATGGGGAGGGATTCAATAATGGGTACCAAAATACAGACCGAGAAACGGACATAGTTCTATGCCAAACAGCACAGCAAAATAACTACAGTCGAAAATAATTATTATAGATTTCAAAATAATGAGGAGAAGAGTTTGAAGGTTCCTAACACTCAGAAATGATATGACATGAGGAGATGGAAATGTTAATTACTTTGATTAGATCATTACATGTTATTTACATGTATAAAATAATAATGTCCCTCATAAATAAGTGCAAATATGGTATGTCAATTAAAAATTGTATTTTTAAATCTCTTTAAAATATAAATAATTTTTCCAGGCAAAAATAATAACCAAATATTATGAGCCTTACAAAATGTATAATAATACCAAAAAGGGTGGGTAGGATAAATCAAAATATATTGCTCTAGAGTTCTCACATGCTACCTGAAGTATTTGAATATTATATGAAGGTTGACTGTGATAAATTAAAGATGTATGTTGTAAATTCTACAGCAACCACTTAAAGATGAACAAAGAGGTATGGCCAGTAAGCCAATTGTGGAGAGGAAATGGCATAATAAAAACTAACAAAAATGGAACTTTTTCAAGGACAATCAAGTAGATCTGGAAGGTTGAAATACACAGTTGTTCCTCTACATCTACTGGTTCCACATCGTAGATTCAACCAATCTCTAACTGAAAATATTCAGAAAAAGAAAACCAATTTCTACTCAACATGAACATTTCTATCATTATTCCCTAAACAATATAGTGTGGCAATTATTTACAATAGCATTTGTCTTGTCTTCTAGGCATTATAAGTAATCAAGAGGTGACTTAAAGTATGGGGAAGATGTGCCTAAGTTACATGCAAACTCTGTACCATTTTATATGAGGGACTCAAGCACTTTGGATCTTGGTATCCATGGGAGAAGGGGTTCTGAACCCCTTCCCTGGGGATTTTGAGGGATGGTTAATTGTCACCTTTAACCCCACAATATGGACTCCACTGAAGGACTGGACTGTCAGTACTAAACTTTCTATATCCCACAGTCAATTCAACTGTACTTTGAGAGTGCAATCAGTGGTAATAAAAATACCAATACCAATGCAATTCCTGAAAGAGTAATGCAGAAGCCCATTCCCACAACAGCATGCAGATGTCTGAGGCAATCCTCCTGGCCCAGTGACAAATTGGTTTTCTGTGCCTGTGAGGTCCAAGGCTTGAAGAGAAAGCTAAATCCCCAGCAGAGGGAAGTCAGGCTAGCAGGTTCATAGGCACCGTGCTTTTTTCTAAGACAAAACAGGGACTGGCATGGCTTTATTCACCACTGGTCACTATCACCAAGCACAATACTGGGCACTTGTTATGTGCTCAATAAATATTTGTGGAAAGAAGAAAGAGATAAAAAGATAGGAGGGGGAGAGTGATCAAGTAGTGGAGAAAGAAGTGAAAGCATCCTCAAGGAAGTATTTCAGCACCTATCAGAAATTTATGTGCTTCTGCTATTTCTTAAACATAACAATAATAACAATTCAGAAGCAAGAGCTAGGAGAAATAAACATCTTAAATAAATATGATGCTTAGGGAAAAAGATTAAAGTACTAATCTTTTTTTTTTTTTTGGTGCCAGGGATCGAACTCAGATCCTTCCACTTGCACAGCAGGCGGCGAAACCACTGAGCCAAATCCCCGGGCCAAAGTACTAATCTTAAATAATGTTAATGGACCCCTCTCAGAAGCCTGAAAAGATTTTCCTTGGCTAACAAGTCATTTATGCCAAGAAACAGCCACTTGGTCTGACTGCGCAGCTAGCAACATACCATCTGACAATTGTCCTACAGATTGGTGCATAATAGAATCAGAATTCAAATTCAGAATGTGGTTATTACAATTCAGCCCTTAATGCACATCAGAGGCCATTCCTCAGGCAGAATATTCAATTTAGAAATCTATTGTCACCTAGATTCATCTGCTAATAAATCGCCAGAGACATGCATTTATATCAAGGGCAAAATACTTTGCCTTATGGTTCCTCCAAAGATCCTTGAAAATAAAATGGGTTATCCTCAACATCTTTGTTTAAATGTCAATAAAATCTTCACCTAAGACGAAGGTCAAGGTAGGTAGGACAGTTGACATACACACCAATTTCTCACAAAGAGGAAATACGTCTACTCTGATCTAGCAGAGAGTGGATATGGCCTCATCACAATCTCACTAAATACATAAACCATGAGGTTTAAAACACGTGACTGTGCAGGGACTCAATACCCAGAGTTCCCCTAAAAGAACAGATGAAATACACAAATGAAAACCATTAAACCCGTTTTAAGAGAACATTGTTAAGTGGCTGATCATAAGCAACCTAGTCCTGATTCAGCAACCTTAGCTCACCACCCTCCCCATTATGGCTAATGCATACATATATAAAAATACAGATAATAGTGTCGGTCCTGATTTCTATGAAAATAAATAAAATTTACTGGACGTTGACATCAATTAAAGGGGAGAAAATCTTTATATGATTTCTCAGTTCCATTCTCTCTTCCTCCTGCTCCCCCTCTCCTCCCCCTAGCCTCTTCCAGCACAGGCTATTTTTCTGGATCCCTCCTCCCCAGCTCACCTCTTGACCTCTGTCTTTAACAATTACCATTTAAGATATCCACACTTTTCTCAGCAGTATGTCTGATCCACTGCAATAGATGGAGACCCTTATGCCTTGCAGGGAGGTGAGGGAAGTTCCACTTGGTGGGACATGTTTATTTGTCTTTAACAGAGGGCCAAGGGTTTCTGGTAGCAAAGATTTTTGGCATGGGAGCCCTGAATGTAAATTTACAACAGTGACCTAAGCTCACCTCAGGAACATTGTTAGCTAACAACCACCCTGAGAGTGAAAAACAAAATCCCAGCCCAGCTCCCTCTAGCTGATCTAAGCTCCTTTTGCTGTCATTTAATGCCACAGATTTGATTTCATTTGATGAGACTTCTAAGACCATTTAGAAACCTAAGCATTTAATACTAGCCCTGATCATTCCTCCTCTACACATATTCAAAGGTTTCTTGGTTTATGAATAAAAAGTTGAATCAGATGTGAGGGCCATGAAAGTACTTTGTTTTTTCTGCTTTGTAGTTTGTAACGAAAAGTTATTTTCCAATCAGTGAACGAGGAGGAATGGGTGGAAAATATAGAAAAAGAGTTTGGGACTGAACATAGGAATCGGTCTCCACTGATTAAAGCCATTCCAATGGACAGACTTCCCTGACATGATGTGGGGTGAGGGGTGTTGGCAGGGACTTGGTGGGACCCCATTAGGGGTCTTCATATAACCTTTGAAGTACATGCTGTATGTTAAATGGTTTCAAAATCAACCAAGGAGTCTGATTTCTGGTTTCAATAGGCAGCATTTCAGTAAAGAAATATCTGAGGGGGTGCCCAGAGGAAAGAGCTTTTGGGCCACCGTCTGTCCCACTGCTCCCGGCCTACAGGTAGGGGCTTCTGAGCCACCGTCACATTGCTCCTGGTCCAGAGGAAGGGGCTTCCCGGCCACCATCCCTACCACCGTTCCTGGCCCCTGGCCCACCTCTCCCAGCTCAGAGGAGGTAAGCCATGCTGGCACCAATAGCACCCCCCTGCCCCCCAGTTGAAATGAGAAAACACATAAATAAGTCTCAAAACCAGACTTCCAGATCACCTACAACAACGCCAAAGGGAAATGAGATGGAACACTCTGATACTCAACCACCTGGACCCACTGAACTGGCAACAAAAGGGGATCTGGAAAAAATGAAATCA
>NW_004624770.1:6564344-6624193 GCF_000247695.1 Heterocephalus glaber | reverse complement strand
TCTTTGTAAATAGGGAAGGGTGGAGGGGGTGAAGGGAGGGCTAGGAATGGGGAAAAAATAAGAACCAAGATGCATCATGTAAAGGTACAATTCCCAATGAGAAATGTAATTGTGTTGTATACCTACAATGTACCAATAAAAGAATTTAAGAAAAAAAAAAGAAATATTTGGGGGTTAAAAGATGTACTAAAGGACACAGGGCCTAAGCCAAAAAGACAACCTGACTGTGTGCACTGAAAAGTGAACATATCAAAGAGAAGTAACAACCCATATGTCGAAGCCTGACCTGAGGTCACTATTCCCTTTCTTTGTCTTCTCTAAATCCGTCTTGAACCTCGTGATGCTGGTATGTACTGCTATCATTGTGACTTCACGCTTTGATAAAATTTTCATGATGAAATGGTCCTCTACGGAAGGTAACAGCATATAACAGGGTTTGTTGTTTTGTTATCACAACTGCACTGTGATTTTTGCTACCGGGGAAATTGCTCCAATTCAAACTGAATTTAAGTCTTTAAACAGTTTCTACCAAGCAAACACCTGGAGGCCAGCAGCTGCTGAGCTCTGCCTGTGGGCACAACTTGCAAGAGGACAGGACCCTGTGTGTGTGACTGAGGGTAGGGAGGGGCTGCATCTGGTCTCTCTCCCCCTGTGACCCTGTCCTCTCATCCACAAATTGCTGGTACTCTGGCCAGCTACTGGCAGCAGTCTGGGACACCTTTCCTCAGCAGCAGCCATCCGTCACTGCGCGACAGTCATTCCCTAATAATTCTTTCTGCGTCTACCGCCATGCACCTGGCCCAGGCCATCGCCATCTCTCACCTGGAGAGGATTACTGCAAAGCCTCCCGGGGGGCTCTCCCCACCCCCAGGCCACCCTCCACAGTGGGGTATCCTGTGTGTCTGGCTCTGCCTGGGCTCCCCTAGAATGAAAGTCTCATATGGCCTGGGGCTTTGCATTTTTTGTCCCTTTCTATGTCACGGGCTTGTGGAACAGTGGCGGCCCATCCAGTAAATATTTGTGGTACTCTGGGGAATTCTCTACTTGTACTTGCCTTTGCCGAGGAAGAATAAAAATGGGATGCTCTGTTTTTCTGGGGATTGTTGTTGGATTGTTTTGGGGTAGTAGAGATTGAACCCAGGGCATTAGCCCTGAGCTCCATCCCCAGCCCCTTTTTTATTTTTTATTTTAAGATATGATCTCACTAGGTTTCTAGGTTGTCCAGGCTGGCCTCAAACTTGCAATCCTCCTGCCTCAGCCTCCCTGAGTGCTGGAATTACAAGTGTGTGCCATCATACTCGGCTGGGATACTGTGTTTTACAGCCACTACTGAGAACATGAACTTTGAAGGACTCGGTACTTCATACACATACCACATTTAACTGAAAATCTTTCCTGACTGGTTATCACAGGGTCCTGTTTTAACCAATTTTATACAGACTTACGAATTTTAACTTATGCTGAATGGGATAATTTTCCTTAATGAGCATAACGAAGCAGAAATGCTCCAACACTTCTGCCTTTCTCCCTTGGATAAACTAGTCATTGAATTTCTTCATTGGGATGTGTTTCTTTGCTAGCAAGTAAATGAATGTAAATGAATGAAAGAATGAAGAATGACCCTCCATGGGTGGCCAGAGGTATGTGGAAGCTCAGACAATTATTAACTGTTGTGCACAAGCACAACCGAGACTCAGTCCCACCTGAAATGGCTCTCCCCAAGGACAGTTCCCAAGAAAGCATTGCTTTTGGAAGAATCTCTGTGGCCTTCTGGTAAATAATGGTAAGCGGGGTCTAAAAATAAAGAATCATTCATCAGCTGCCAAATGCAGACCTGCAGGGTCTATCTAGTGTGACGGCAGGGAAAGCCTATGCTACTTAGTCAGAGAGAACTGAGCTCATGGTTCGTGGCTCCACACTTTGGGAAAATCTTTGAACATTGCTAAGCCTCAGCTTCCTCTCCTATAAAAGAACATCTGCCTTGTTCAGTGTTGTGACAATTAGGGAAAGCAAACAAGGGGCAATCAAAATGTATGGTGAATGTTGAAGTTTTAAAACGTATTACAGTAAAAGACACATTGGCATTAGCACCACCCCCCATACACCTCTTCACTTTGAACACACTTGTCTCATTGTTCTTGTCACTTCCTGAAACATTTCTGAAAGTCCTCTTTTGTTTGTCTTTATGAGGTGTGATCAAAAATATGGTGAAGGCTGCCTCCAAGTGCCATCCAATGAAACAGCAAGCTTCAAAATCCATTACATGTCCTCATTCACCATAGTCTCCAATCTGGCACCCAAGTGGCTTCTGGCTCTTCCCCAAAGTCAAAGTGACCATGAAAGATAAACGTTTTGAATGGATTCAGTATATCAAGGCAGTCACGACAGCACAATTAAAGACATTTATGAAAGATTTCCAGAATGGCATCAGAAAGTGGCAAGAACAATACGATAAATGTGGTTGAAGTTAGTGGGAGTATTTTGAGGGGGATTAATGTCAATGTATCTTTTATTGTAATTTTTCAAGATTTAAACATTCACAGTCCTTTTCAATCACACTTCATATGTACACAAGGCACCAGGCAGACACCAAGTCACAGTAAGAGTTTAATGTAAGTTATTTCTATTCACAAATGGGAGTTACTGGTCCCAAGTGTTAGACCAAGAGCTTCATTACCCTCCTGAGGAGACACTGTGGATGTGCGGTTCTTTTGTTACTGTTTTTTCCTAATACTTGGTGGCTTAAAACAGATGCCTATCACCTCACAGATCCTGAGTGAGAAGTCTGAATAGAACTCCCAGGCTCTGCTCATGGCTATAAATGAGGGTTTCAGCCAGGGATGGGGCTTGCTGTGGGTCAGGGTCCCCTTCCTGGTTTACGTAATTGTTCCTCATTCATTCCCTTGTGTCTGAAGAATTCATGGCATCTTACATCTTCAGGGCCAGGAGGAAAAACTTCTGCCTTCTTCCATGTCTGACCTCTACCTGTAGTTTGAAACAGATTAGGCCAGGGCCACCCAGGATAATCTCCTTGTTAACATAAAGTTGATTGAACAAGAAATTTAATTATACCCTCTGAATCATTCCCACAGAAGACAAGCTCATCCCGGCAGAGTGGCCACCCCATCACTTTGCCATCTTCTGTTCATTAGAAGTGAGTTACAGGTCCCACCCATGCTCAAGGGCCAGGCCACACTGAAGCATCGTAGAATTCTGCCTCCTGCGGATGTCACTGGTACCAACGGAATCTGTCCAACGGACCTGGAGAGGTGATGGAGGGAAGTTAGTAAGCTCTGCCATTTGCCTACTTTCTACACCACTTAGACACCAAGAAACACAGACGTGAAGGGCCTGGCTAAGGCAGCTGGTCAGCACAAAGGCAGCAGAGAGAAATCAAAGCTCCTCATAGATGTGTGTGGAGATGGGGTTCTCCCTCCCTTTCTCATGAGAGAAGAGTTGTGTGTGTGCCTTGTGTCTACACTGCTACCCGGTTAATTAGAATCAACTGGCCGACAGCCATGGCCTCCTGAGCATGACTCAGTGTGGACCACAGAGGAAAAATTTGCTCTGAAAGGAACATAAGCACGCTAGTGCACACACAGCCAAACAGCCCAGCTGTCTACTGACACTCAAGGACTCTGGGCCGGTTTCCTCAGGGTGGCTTTCTAGGGCTAGGGGTATGTGGAAGGAAGGGTGCTCCCCTGGGGTGGGGGCCACCACAGCCTCCTTCGGGGCGGCTACAATGCCCACAGCAGCTTCTTTCACACTTGGTGCCAGAAGCGGCAGCTATCCCCAGGCAGATGAGGTCACCACCTAGTCAGGCCACACTAGGACACCTTCCAGGTGAGTGACACATTGCGGTCTCAGATTCAGGAGAGCATCTGGGGTTGGTGCTACTCCTCGCACAGGCAGGGCCTGGCTGAGGCCCCTCTTGCTCTGCTGGCCTCGGCAGCATGAGTGGAGGTGGTGTCTGGAAGATGGCTAGAGAGCTTCTCTAAAATCCCAGAGACAGGGCGCACAACCTGAGCCTCGGGGCACCCACTCCTGCTGAGGACCAGTGGCAGCAGGCAGCATGGGGACCGCCCAGTGAGCAGATTATGTGTAACACTCTGCTCTTGTTAGTGTGACACCTTCTTCGGAATCCGGGGAGCTCTCATGAGCAGACAGTGTACTGGGTAAATTGTACCCCATAACCAAGTAATGCAACAGTCAGTATGGAGGCATCTATGCAGAAAAGAAAACCTCTTCCAAATGGGACAAAAACCCGTTTCTCCTCAGTAGTGCTGACAGGAGTGTAGACCTGTTACCTACAGTAATGGCTTGGGCATCAGCCACAGGTAACCCTTCCTGCCCAGAGAAATGGGTGCCCTCGTGCCCGCACCCCTCTTCTCTCCTCCCCACACCCTTGGTGTCTTCCTTGAAAGCAGCTTGCACTGCTGGAAGATTCGATTTTCTGCTGGGCCTCACTGACACCTTAAACACTCTCAAAAATGATTTTCTGCATCATAACAGGAGCACCTACAAATATCTTCGTGATGACACAGGAAATTTGAACACTTCAGCCGTTCTGTCAATGTTTGAGGAAAAAATATGCCTGACCTAGCTCCAGCTGAAGAGCAACTTGCTGAAACATCACCTAAAACAGGAGGTTCCAATTCATTGGAACTCAACGTATTACATGCTTGAGCAGCTACTGGAACAAGAAAAAGCTATGCAAGGTTTTGTGGGCTGGGGTGTGAGAACAACAGAAAAAGGAGGTATTCTTTTAACCTTTACTCCAGGGAGGCTGCCAAGCTGTGCTGGTTCCCTTCCTCCCTCCACCTCCCCTCCCCCTTCCCTCCCCTCTCTGTCCTCCTCCTCCTTGGGAAGCCACTGCTCACAATCACAAGTCTAGATCAGCATCCTGTTACTAATCGGGTGTCTGCACCTCTTGTCAAATAAATGCCCACTGGATTTGAAATCCAGAAAATACTCTGAAGATTCAGACACATGCATGCCTTCTGACACCCAGGAAAGAAAGCATGGGAGTGGGGTGCTCCGCTTGACCATGACTGCAGCTGGGCAGTCCCACCCTGTTTCTGAAATGACCCACTCTAGCCAGGCTGACTGAAGCAAATCTTCACTGAACCTCAATTCATTCTCCTTAGGGTCAGGGGCATCTTGGGAAAGCAGGGTCATTTATCTTCGACTAGGAAGAACATTCTTTGTTCTCCAGCTCTGATGAGGACGGTAGTCTGGGGCTGAGGAGTGGCTGGGAAAGAGGGAGTACTCTGTACCCTGTGTTTCAGAGGTAGATTCTCCTGTGCAGCCAGGGCCAATGGGTTCTGCCCTTTTATTTACTTGTTCTACTTTGTTTACTTATTGGTATATGTCTGTAACCCATAATGATTACATTGGTTTTGGAGAATTGATATATATGTACATTTTTTAATCATTTCTAGTCCCTTTTCTCCACCTTGTCTCCCCTTTCTCTGATTTCCTTCCCCATCTCCAAAAGTCTGTCTCTCTGTTTCCTACCATACCTTATTTTACTCTTTATTTATATCTTGACTTTCTCATATGAGAGAGACCATGTGATATTTAACCATCTGCATTTGATTTATTTTACTTAACAGTATGTTCTCAAGATCATCCACTTTCCTATAAATCCATTTCTTCAAATTTACCCTCTTTGTGGCTAAATAATATTCCATTGGCCATATATATCACATTTTCTTTGTCTGCCCATCTGCTGATAGGCATCTAGACTGCTTCCATAGTTCAGCTATTGCAAATTGTGCTGCTAAAAACATAGGTCTGCGTGAATCACTACCATATGATGTCTTTAACTCCTTCAAGAAAATACCCAGGAAAGGCATAGTTGAGTCAAATGGAATTTCTAGTCCTAGGTTTTTGAGGACTCTCTATACTGATTTCAAGGACAATTTCCAACTCTTGCTCTTGAACTCCGACATAGAGGCCTAAGCATTTTTCAAATTCTTGATAATACCCTTAATAAAAATGAATATCTATTTATAGTAGTCATATACCAATATCTAAAAGAATGTCTTCTCTTTTTTTTGAGACAGTCAGGACAAACAAAAGTAAATTAGATGAACAAGCTGGCTTCCTCCACCATGCAAACTTTAGCAATAGGTCATTCCAGCCATGCATTTGTAAAAGCCCCACATTTACACTAAAAACAGTGGCTGGTGATTTTTTAACTGTATATATCTTATTTTTGTATTCATAGGAAAGCTTATTTCACTAAAGTAGCTATTTGCAAAAGATAGTGTGAACATGTGCCAGGCAATCTAAGAAATCCAACCTAAAATAAAAAGTTCTTGCTTTAAAAACAAGGTCAGGCAATGATCGGTACATTGTTATTTCCATCCAGAGCGGTCCCTAAAAGAAGTTAATTCAAAAAAAAAAACAAGGCTGAGAAAGTAGCTCAGTGGTAGAATGCTAGTATGTACAAGGTCCTGAGTTTAATCCCAGCCCCAGATTTTTAAAAATTAAAAACAATTATGTATTACATTTAAGTCACATTATTCTATATATTTCATCAGGCTTGTACATTCGGTCAGTGGAAAATATTATGTGAGCCATATTTTATATAAATTTATATATAATTTTATATTGTCTAGCAGCACATCAAAAAATATTTAAAAGGCACAGCTCAAGTTTATTTATTTTTATTTTTTTGGTACCGGGGATTGAACTTGGGTCCTTGTGCTTGCACAGCAGGCGGCAAAACCACTGAGGTAAATCCCCAGCCCTAAAGTTTATTTATTAATACATATTTAATCCAATATATCCTAAATAGTGTCATTTTAATGTGGAATTGATATAAAACATCTTAATGAGTTTTTTGTTTTGCATTCTGCATTCTTGTACAAAGGCTTAGAAATCCAATGTATATTTTATACTTATAACACATCTCTGTTGGACAAGCCACATTTCAAGCGCTTAACACACACTGGAAAGCACAGTCCTGCATGAAGATTAGCTGCACAATTGTCATGATGATCGGAGCCTCAGTTGTGATGATAATGATGCAGTAGAAATTGCTTTGGTCCATGGAGACCTATTTTCAAATCCTGGCTCCATTACTCTGGCTCTGTTGCCTTGCACAAATCACTTAGCATCTCTGAACTTTAATCTCTTCATCTTTGAAGCAAGTATATTAATCCTGTACCTCACAAGAGTATTATCTAACATGAAATGTAGGCACTATGGACATTGCTTAGTACAATAGCTAGCACACAGTAGGGGTTCAGTAACAGGCATTTAGGATTTTAAGTCTCAATCATGGTGTGTGTGTGTATATATATATATATATATAAAACAGTAATGACACAAAATAGATTTGAGTCTTTTAACATGGAGAAAATACCCTTTTATTTGCAATTTTGTGTAAAGAGTATTCTTAACAAATTAGCATTTCTCAGTACTACTGGTTGCACTTGTTTTTGTTGTCAAATATTTACACTAGTAAGGTAACATTGATGGAGATAGGACCCCATGACTTTTAAACACTTAAGGAACAGAGACAATAAAATGTTACCATTTCAAAATGTCAGGCGCTGGACTCGACACTGCTCAGCACACACACACCTTGCTGTCCCCCATGGCGCTCCCTAAGACTTACTTTAGACATTGACATCTTAGGGCCAGAGGGAGGACCTCACCCCTGTGGGAGGACGATGAGGTTTCCCAGAGGAAAATAGACATTTCCTGGGACAATAGATGAAAGCTGGATCACGACCCTTACAAAGATGACCATAGGAGAGGGAATGTCCCTTTCTTTCTTGGGGACTTGAGGAACTTGGAGACCTGTACTCCAGAGAAGAGAGAGCTGACAAGAATCACTCCCAGTGGGACATGGCAAAGGCCAGGCACAGGGAGGACTCCAGTGAGCCTGTGCATGGAGCAATTTACAACAGTGCCTCCTGGAAAGGGTCTCACCTGTGATTGGGTTTATATTATCTGCCTGATAACTTCCTTCTAATATCCACAACCTTCAGTAGAATCTAGTTAAATATTACACAATGATCTCAGCAGTCACAATGGGAAGTTAAAGGGAAGGATTGGACCCATTCCCAATACAGGGTAGCACTGGGGACTGAGAGGCACCCTCGGGACAGGAAGGAGCCTGAGACAGCATGGACCCCCTGCACTGAGCATGAACAATGACCAGAGCTGGAACAGCAAGTGGCAGTTTTTAGTGCACAGTGCATGGGTGGCCAAGGGGCTGCCCCAGCAATGCAAGCTGAGCTAAGCTGCAGCATCCTCAGGGAGCCCCAAATGCCAGGGGATTAGCTCATTAAAGGAAGCAAACTCCAAGTGGATGAGTGCTCAATTGTTGTGAGGTAAACATTGAAAAGAATTGAGGCCACATTTTGTGCCTGCATCTGTGGGAGGCCTGAACATCCTGGCTACATGGTGGGGAACTATTAACTTTCTAGTCATTTGCTCACAGCTGTTCATGCTTGGACAAACTATCCAACTTCTCAGACCTTCAGTTTGTTCATCCTCAGAGTGAAGGGATTGAACAAGATGGTTATAAGATTTCTTCCAGGGATATAATCCTTCACATGATGACTTGAGCACCAGTCACCTAATGCATGTGGCAGGTAGATGCTAGATGTAGATATAGCCTCATCACTTATGTTTAGAAACCCATTCCATACGTTGACTCTATGCATAAATGTCCTATTAGTACAATCAATTTGAACAGATCCACTACAGACTTGTAAAATGAATGCAAACTGCTAAAAATATGAGGTTTTGGAGATGCTCATTAATTTTATTATAGCGCTAAGATCTCAAGCTTTATTGTGCCTAATTTTAGAATCAATTCAACTCTGTATTGGTATGAAGAAGTACCTAATGGAAGCTTAAAAATATGAGTTGAGTAAATGACTGAAAAACACTCATAGACAAGTTTGGTTGACTCAATGCTGTTTTAATTATTTCATAGCCTTCATTTTTTAAAACTGACTAGCATATTAGGGCTTCTACATTGCTCAGGAGCAAGAGCTTATTCTTATTTTAAAATGAAATCTGACTATAGCATCACAAGAGATACAAAGATATAGAGAAGGGCTATACAGACACCTAAAAAGTCAGCACACCTATGCAAAGAATTCCCAAGTTAAATGAAGTTTCTAAAGCAGAATTACCAAAAGAAATAGCAGGAAAATTCTCCGATGGTGTGAAATATTAAAGCACTCCATGGCAGTGACGGAAGCCACAGTCCCCATGGGATGAGGTTGCAGAATAGTCTGAAGATAGGCAGCGAAAGTGTTTCTTAGCAGAGTCTGAAGCAAGAAGAACAAGTGGAGGGGCAGTGACCACTTAGGAAAGATGATGTAAGGTTCACACTTTGTGGAAAGGCAGAGTTATTAAGTTTTGGTTTGATTCTTCTTCTCCATGAAAGAACATAATATTCAGTCTGGAAAGGGTAGCACCATAAAAAGGAACATAAAAGCTTAGATAGTTAAAAATTACACAGGTTCAAGTTTCAGGTTCCTGAGAGTCCCATCCTGCATTCTCAAGGAATGTGCAGCTGTCACCTCTCCAACATCTTTGAGGAATTACTGAAACGTAGGAAGAAAGCTTCAAGATAGAAGATGAGAAAATCTTGTGCTTGTTTTCCACTGGATTCTCTGGATGCTAAATGGATTCTGAGGAAATGTAGCCTGAGTTAATAAATCTCTGGTTTGTAAACTTTGAGGAAAGAGTGGTGGTTTTACTGGGAACCCAAAGGAAGTCACCAAGAATGGGTTGAGCCCATCTGACTTTAATCTTGCTAATAGTTTTGCACAGATAACAGATTGTGAGTGGGTTCAAAGCATAAAGTCTCTGGATTTTAGCAAATTTAGGAAAGTAGATTAAATTGCTCAATTTAAGGAAGAAACAAAGCTGTGAGAGTTAAAGGTCCCAGGTCATTCTTGGGTCCTTTTGACTACAAGTGATGGAAGCCCAGTGTAAATTATACCCCCAAAAGACAAATTGCCTAGAGAGTAAATCACTTCAGGCATAATTGGATCAAGTTGCTTACAAAATGCAACCAAGCATGAGATTCTTAATACAGTTTTGCTCTTTTCCTGTGTGCCTGGTTCATTTTTTAGGAAGTTTCTTCCAATGAAGTCAAATGTAGCAGTAGCCTCTCCAGACATAGTTTCTATCTCAACAACCATACTGGAAGGAATGTCCCTTTTGCCCAAGAGTTCTAGTCAAAGTCCTAGGTTTGAGGCTGATTTTCCTGACTCCCTGACTGGAATATGTGCTCATTACTGAACCAAGTACAATGACTTAATTCTTTCCCAAGTTTGTGCGTATATGTCCTCCCAGAGCCCAAGGACTAAGAGCCAGAAGGAAATTGTTCTCCAAAGAGATATTGTGCACGCAAAATAT
The DNA here is from genome assembly GCF_000247695.1 of Heterocephalus glaber. The sequence continues at coordinate 6,613,792 of NW_004624770.1, read as the reverse complement.
AGAAGACAATTAGACCAGAAATAATAGACTAAAATAATCACTTAGGAAAACAAGATTAAATAATAAAAGTCCTGAACTTGATTTAAAACAATCAATTTCATAAATTAAAGATGAGGATAGACCACATTTGTCAACAAACAGTTCATCTGAAAAAGATTTAGAGGTTGTTTTAGACAATAAGCTCATTATGAACCAAAAATGTGTTACAGAAACTGGAAGAACTAATTCAATTTTAGTTTGCCTTAATAGAAAAATCATAACCCAATTATAGGACGTTATGATCCCAGTGTTTTCTTCATAGGTCAGACCACAGATGAATGTTTCATCTGAGGACATTCATAAAGTACGGTACATCAGGAGAAGGCCAAGTACAATACAGAGCTAAAAATCAACTTAAGGGGAAGAACTGAAGAAGTTGGCAATTTCTATCCAGGGAAAAGGATCTCAAAATTGCCCTGTTTCAATATTTGAAAAGTAATATTGTGGACATAAGGTTGACTTCATCTGTGTTGTTTCCATGGGAGGTGTCAATACCTACAATTAAGTTAAATGGAACTAGATTTGGGTTGGTTTACCTAGTATTGTTCTTCAAAATAATTCATTCCTTTGAGATAAGGTGAGCTTCTCTCAAAGGTAATTATCAAGAATGTTGTAGATTGTGTTGGTCACTGGTCAACTCGTAAGACATCTCTCCCAGCTCTTAAAGCTATCATCCAGTGGTTTCATGAATACCTTTTAAGGTCTCCGTTATGGACAAGTGAACAGGAAATGCATATCCTTTTTATATGTTTGGTAGTAAGGGAAAGACTCAAGCCTTCTAGGTCTGCTACATGAATATGATGAGAGAAATTCCAACTAGGGTTAATTGGAAGGAAGCCAGTGTTATGTGAAAGTAAACTCCATGTTGGAAAATCTTGTAATACAAGACACCAAGGAAATTGAGAGTGGGCAAATGTCTTCACTTACCTTGGCAACCTCATATATTAGTCAAAACTTGGTATTTTAAAAAAATTAATTAAAACATCACTACTTGATCATTATTAAATCTACTTCAGAGAAATGGTTCAAATTTCTATTAAAATTATTTGGACCATCCTTGGAGTTCTTTGTATTATTTTACAATGTAGATACTATTTAAAAATGTAATAAAATAGCAAGTGCATTGGAACTAATTAAACTTGTTAAATAGTTCAATTAATAAACTATCTAAAATTGAACTAAAATATTAGTTCAATTAAGAAAATATCTAAAAGTACTTTATAAAGTGTCTAACAGCATATTCATGTAGAGCTGTAATTATTATTCATTCTACCATATGTCATACATAACTTAAGAGTTGTCTATATTAAAAATGTCTTTATAAAATTATGAAGTAACACTAAATTCTTATAAGACACAAAAAAAGCAAGGAAAGGATGTCAAATTCCTCTGAATGGAAGAATTAGTTCTAAATTAAGAGATGCTGCTTAGACTGAGCATACTCAAATGTCACCAAAGAGCTGTGAGGATCAATGATGCTTTTATCTGTGAAAAGTGCTTTGCAAAATGTTGTATAATTTCAAAATCAGAATATTATCATTATTCTATTTTCATTGTTAACAGTATTTTCATTGTACTACTACAATGAAATATAAATGTCTGGACTAAGCAACTCTACATGATAATTAACATCAGCATTCTGGTACCCAGAGTGGACAAAATCAGGTAATAATTTTCCTTATGTGTAGGTGGTTTGAATACCTTAAATCACTCTCTGATAGCTTTCATTATTAATTATTAGCTGAAGTCACAATTTCAAATTTAGAGACTCTATAGCCACTCTCTATATTACAAATCACTGTTATAATAGTCCTTATGGTAGCAAAATTGCATGGTAAAAGCACTAGATCAATAATAAAAGAAAAGTAAGTATGTTGAAGACCTATATTAAGATGACATCCTTAAAAGGAATCATTGAAACCATTTTGATCCTCCATTATCATACCTCCAAAAGACCAATAGGTATGATTTATGAAGCCTAAATATTCTATAGATATATCTTAGTTACTTTATATCAAGATGAATTTGATCACCTGGGATGGAAGTTACTAAGCAATCATGAAACTGAACCTCCTCATTTTACAAATGAAGAGACAAGATCCTGGCAAATAAGTGCCTTATCCAGGGTAAATTAGCAGGGGAGATGGGATTTCAAGAAGAAATTATAGTCTTTTGTCCTTCTTAGGGATTATACTTATGGTAAAATCTGATCATATATTTAATAAAGCCAACCAATATGCTCTAGTCCTTTTCCTTCATGGTCCTTATCCTCACCAAGTACATGTTATTAAATAGGCGTAAGGTGGCCCGATTTAAACTGGATGATGAACTTGAAAGGCTTTGATTCTCTTCCAGTAACAACCTAGATTACAATCACAATAGGATTTTTAAAATGTTGGCCAACACAGCCAGATACCCAAATATGCAGAGAACCCTGACTGCTTCACTTCACACACACAGAGCTGCAAAGAAATGTGTCCATGCATGTATAGCATGTGTGTATAAATGTGAAGGGCTGGTAAGAAATGCATGATGAGCAAGAACATTGACCTTGTTTCTATTTGGAGTCAAAGAGATGCAAAGAGATTCTTTCATATATTTTATTTCCCTAAGGGGAACATGTTAACTTAATTTTTCAAAAATCTTCAAGCAACACAATCTCTCTAGTTGCAGTAGCGCTTTCTTTTTCTAGTGCTGTTTTACTTCAGTTTGGTTTTTTCATTGTTCAGAAGCAAAAAAGGGAAAATTTGGCAAAGTTTGACCCAGTCAAGATAGATGTTAATTGCAATGTTGTAATACTAATGTGCATCCTTACTCAACCAAGAGAAACTCATTATGGCCTCATTTAACATTCTGAAAACATTTCTAGACCATTTATAGGTTCAAATGGAAATAAATATGGCTATATGTGTAGAATTGTCATTTTAATCAAATTAAATTTTCCAATTAAGGAAAGAAGTCGTATTAAGATCACCTATAATTCTTATTCATGGAAGATTTCAGTTCAGATTATTGAACTCTGAAAAACTATTTTTAGAACAAGAAATTTGGATTCTTCCAGTGATTTATTTATGAGAATGGGTTATTGGTGTTTTTTAGCACTGAGATATTTTTAGAATAATGTATTTATAGTTGATAGTTTAACTCTTTTAAAATTCTTGCTGGTTTGGAAATCAAAGGTTGAAAATCAATAATGATGAGAATCTGAATAAATATATTTCCAAAGAGCATCATCATTTAGAAGGAACAAGGAGTTGAAATTTTGCTTTCATAATAAAAAAAATTACTGACCCTCTTTCAGTGCAATTTTCTAAATGCTCACCTATGATGCTTTAAAAAATAAGTAAAGAACATTGCTATAATATCTATAAAGTATAAATAAGAGTAACCAAATCAAAAAAGAAAGTTAAATCTGGTCGACTTGAACAGTTTAATAGTATCATTAATAATGCATCCATAAACTATGTCCATTTAAATACCAAAGTTGAGTTCTTAAGCAAAATAAATAAATATACTCCATGCAATCAAAAATTTTTTTAGGATGACTCATTCCTTTCAACTCTGACATTCAGCTAATGATGATACATTGCATTGCATTTATACCACATCACATTTATATTGCATTACAAATAATCTTTGTTACCTGACAGACAGGGTTGTTTGTTTTTTATTTCTCCCAAACTTGCACATTTTTAAAACATTTAAATTCAAAAAGCACAAATCTGTGTAATAATTAACATGCTGCCTGAGGTTGATAAGATTTAAGAAGCAAGAACTTCTAGGATTTCTGAAGAGATCTAAACTTGCAGGACAGATGGTCTGCACCCATATCATCAGCAGACTCAGAACCAGGTCTGCGTCGCGGAGGCTGTGACCCCAGATGTGGGATTGGAGGGGACTGGGAAATATCTTCTGTTCCATCTCTGGCCTGAAGAGTATTTGTTTTTCTGTTTACAAAAGATGCATCCCTGCAGTCTGTGCTGCATCTGTCAGACTTCACTGTCAAAATGCATCCTACTCCTGATTAAATACATTTATTCAACAAATAGTTACTAAATTCCTGCTATGTTCTGTATATGACAAGGAATGCAGATAGCTAGGAGCTGTACAGTTGCAGAAAGTTAAAAAAAAAAAGACAGAAAATTCTTTGTTTTGATCTCATCACTACCCCTTCCTGACTGTGGGGCCGTGATGAATAACCTAGCCTCAGTTTCTTGGTCTGTAAAATGGGGGTTATAGGTGACACTATCTGTCATAGAGTACAAAACTGGATGGGTCCGATTATGATTAGCAAAGAAAATATATGAAAGGGATTTAGAACAATATTGGCACATACTAACATTTCAATAATTAGAGCTCTTGCTAATTTTATTATGAGCCAAAGATATTACCCTTAAGGAATTTAAAGTGAAATAGGGAACTGAGTTATCTGTGTATATAACCATGACAGAAAGTAGAAAGAGTAGTTCAGGGAAAGAAAATAGCCTCCAGAAATAGGGGTCAGAGGAAGTTCGAGAGAAGAGGTCACATTTGAGCAAGTATTTCCAGAATAGGAGCAAGTACTTAATACCCAATCAGAATTTAGGGCATTCACTCATTCATAACAAAGATTCCTGAAGTTTAAGAGAGTCACAGGAAAAGAATAAGTTTTTTTAAATGTGAGTAGTGATTTCTTTTGTAGGGGAAAAACTATTTTATTTATTTATCTATTTATTTCACGAGTCCATGTCTCAGTACATAATGATTACATTCCTCGCGGGGAGTTGGTTCATGCACACAACACATCTTAATTCTTTTTTCATCTTCTCCCCCCCTCCATTTCTTGGCCCCCTTCCCTGTTGCAAAATATCCATCTCCCTATTTCCTATTATCTATCTTTAATTTTGCTTTTTTTTATAGTTTGAATTTCCCATATAAGAGAAACCATGGGCTATTTAAGCTGTGTCTCTGATTTATTTCACATAACATTATGATCTCTAGGTACATTCATCTGCCTACAAATGACTCAAGCTTATCCTTCTTAATGGCAGAGTACTACTCTATTGTGTATAGATGCCCCAGGTTCCTTATCCATTCATCTGTTGATGGACATATAGGCTGCTTCCAAGATTTAGCTATTGTGAATTGTGCTGCTATAAACATGGGTATGCATATGTCACTGTAACAGGATGTCTTCAACTTTCACAGGAAGATACCTAGAAGGGGAACAGCTGGGTCAAGTTCTGTGATTTTTGTGTCTCTTCTTTTTTCCCCTTCCCTCTACCCTCTTTTATTTTTCCAGCATCAAATTCATTTATTTATCTTATAAGACCTTCTAAAGTTAATTATAATATATATACAGGCTGAAAACCCAGAGTAATAGGCCAAACAATGTATAAAACATGTAAGACAATTTAAGGTTATTTTTTTTAGATCTAAAGTTCTAAATTGGCTGTCACAAATCACAGGATCTCCTTTTATGGGCTAAATATAAATCCATCATGTGAATATATCACGTATATGGGAATTTGAAAACAGATCATTGAAATTCCATTCATCAGGTAAGTTTTCTCTTCTTCCTTTGTTCTTCATAATTCTATTGTTATGTTCTCAGGTTCTCTGACATTTCCTTTAATAACTGTTTTAAGATTCCGGTCTGACAGTTCCATCATTTTTGCCATTTTGGGTCACTTTTCATTGTTATTTTCTTATCATGTAGGCCACATTTTCTTGCTTCTTGACATTTTAAAGATTTTATTGGATGCTGGACATTAATTTTCACACTGTTTAGTGCTGGATACTGTTGTGTTCCTTGAATGAGTATAAGGCTTTATTTTGATGGTTATGTTATTTGAAGATGTTGGCACACATTGAGTCTTTGTAAGGCTTGTTTTTAATCTGTTTTTGAAGTAGGTCTTGGGTACCCTTTAATCCAGATATCCAACTCCACTGCTGCTGCGTGATCTCTGGCTAATGTTGAACTAGTGATCCTCGGTTGTTCTTTGCGAAGCATTGTGCTGATATACTCTACACCTGCACAGTTTGATGTTATATAAATATCTGAGGGGACTTCCTTGCAAATTTCCAGAGCTCTTGTTCACCATTACTCCTTCCTTCCCACAATGCTGCCTTGAAAATTCCAGCTATCACACCCTCCTCAAACTCTGACCACCATCTGCTTACCTCTGCAAGAGGATTGGTCTTGGTTCAGGCTCCCCTTCCTCTGTGCCTATTTTCTGTAAGCTATTTCCAGGCCCAACATGGAGAAATTATAGAATTTCCGTCAATGGTTCCCATCTCTCCAAGATCAGAGTCCTATCTGTTTTCTGATGTGTATAACGAATTGTTTTATATGCATTTTTTACAATTTTCTAATTTAGGATAGGGGCATAATTTCAGTCCTTATTATTCCCTTATGTCCAGAAGCAGGATCCCAGTCATAGAGATACTGAATAAATAAGCTCTGATTTTTTTTCTAGGGTGAATAATATCCATCATAAGCAGGCATGGTGATGATGCAAAATCATAGACAGTAGTCTTCTTTGTTTTAGTAAATGGCTGCCAAAAATCATTAGCTAATTTTTACTGTTTGTTTGGAGGGGTATTTCCAAAGGAAAATTGCAGACCCCTGTCCTATTCAAATTTTTATCATTGATTTAGATTGAGGAAGCCCATCAAATTTTTGCAAAAACGTAAGACTAAAAATGCTACCTAATCATCTGAGTGGATACTGAAAGCTTTCAATAGGTGGAAAAAGCTGACATTTAATGGGAATAGATGTAAAAAATTTTAAGTTCAAAAGACCAAGGACTCAAATACAAAACAGGGAGATTTGCTGTCTTATCCAATTTACATGAGAAATGTCTAGCATTTTATTTGCCCACATGCTTAATATGAATTGTGCTGACATTGATTTTTTTAAAAAAAGAAAAAAAGCAAGGAAAGAAATGGGGGGAAGAAAAGAAAAGAAAAGAAACTTTAGACAGACGGCAATAATCTGGATTTCAGATCTCTGAGGTCAGGAAATTAGTTTTATTTACTAATGAATTCTCCTCACAGAGCTTTAAAAATTTCAAGATGCTGTCATACAATAAATTGCATTCCGTTCCAGAAATCATATTTTAAGTGGCACACTGACAATCTCAATTGGAAACCCAGCATTCTCGTAATTCTAGAGACTATCCCAATACAGCAGCAGTTGAAAACATTTTGTGTTCAAATCAAAGGAAAGAAATCAAAAGGAAAAAATATTGTCTACCTCAAAATACACTCAGCCCTCTGAATCTCTAAGTTCTGCATCTGCTGATTCAAACAACCACAGATTAAAATATTTGGGGAAAATCCTACATCTGTACTGAATGTGCATAGGTTTTTTTCTTGTTATTATTCCCTAAGCAATGAAGTAAAGCAACTATTTATCATTTACATCATATTAGTGTACAAGTCATGTAGAGCTGATGGAAAGCATATGGGAGGATGTGTGTAGGTTATATGCAACTACTATGTCATCTTTTATAATGGCTGGAGCGTCTATGGATTTAGGTATCTTCAGGAGCCCTGGAGCCAATCTCTTGCAGATACCAAGAGGTGGCTGATTGTGAAGGACTATTTGAAGGGGTAGTGAAATTGCTCTATGTCTCGCAAGTAGATAGAGAACACTACAACTATGGGGGAAAGTGACCAGAAAAGGAGTTGGAGTCTAATAATAAAATAGCGTCTTTTGTGGGAAGGAGGTCCCAAGCAGTGGCCAATTCAGGAAATCCACCATTTAAAATATTTCAAAGAGGTATTTTAAGGTGGTGTAAGAATTCTATTCCCTGCAAACTTTGGAAATGCTTGGTTCCTGGGTGCCAACGCAACAGAGTAAATATTTGTCTTCCTCTGAGTCTTGACAGAAAATCCTTCATCAGCATTGTTTGACTCTCAACAGCTAAGCAGAGCCTTACCATTAGTTCCTCTACCACAAATCAGTATATTTGCTACTGAAGGTGATCAAGCATTGCCACATGGGAGAAACTTGAGGTAGAGATGGATGGGGAGGAAGAGACAGGGCCAGGAAAGAGAGCAGTGTTCTGTATTGGAAGACATGGCAGATGCTTTAGAAGCCCAGCTCTTTCCACAGAGCAGGAGAAGTCTATATTCTATAAACTGACTGCCTGTTGCACTCAACATTTTGTATTAAGGGAAAAAAATGTATCCTGATGCCTTTTCTCGACTCCTCCAATAATTAAAATATTAAAATGTATCATCCACAGCAAAATGCAGATAATTGTTGAAACTAGACAATGGGAATAATCAATCGTTGGGGTTGATTACACCACTCTACTTTCATGTGGGTGTATTTTTCATACTACAGTGTTCTTACTTTTGTCTATCAAGTATCTTACAAATATATCCCGCCATACTCAGGAGTAACATTTTATCCTTTCTGATAAGTGTGCCTTTGCACGTGGAGAAAGCTCCACTAGGACATTATCCTTTGCACTATGACCCCAGGTTCCAACTTCCACTGGGGAAGTAGAGAAACTTTTCGTGGGTGACTTTGGGATAGGGAAGTGAGTATGCATAGCTCTTCCCCTTTCCCTCTCTCCTTTTGGGAGCCACCTGGCTGCAGAAAGCACACACTTTGTCTACCTTCCATACTGTAAGTTAGACGGGGCAGCCTGGTAAGTATTTCTGGGTGAAATACCTACATTAGAAAGTCTATTGTTACTTCCATCCAAGCCTTGTCAACTAAATCCAGGATTTATGAAGCTGATAGTTTTATGCCAATCTACCTGAGTTCTTTGCTTTTCTCAAAGGATTCAGAATTCTACACCTAACGAGGGTGCTAAACATCAGTTCCTTTCCACTCCTTTCCTGTTGTCTTTGTTGACCAACCTTCCTGAGAAGTGTTTCCAAGTTACTCCACAGATTGAGTTACTACACTCTCTCTCTCTCAACTCAGTTTATGCCAACAGTGTATCATCTATAGAATCATGTTGCCAGTATCTGATTAGACATCTGTCTTGCCAACTAGATGGTACCTTCTAAAACCAAGACAGTCTTTCATCTAGTCATTCATCTAACACTAGCATAATGCCTAGTCTTAGTTAAGTGTACTCAGAATGTTCTATAAAAGAATGAATGAATGAGCTGGGTGCAGTGGTAAATGCCTGCAATACCAGCACTGAGAGAGACTGAGGCAAGAGAATTACAAAGTCAACTCCTACCAGAGCAACTTAGCAAGACCCTGTCTCAAAATAAAAAACAAAAATGGCCGAGAATGTAGCTCATTGGTAGAACATCCCTGGGTTCAGTCTCTAGTGCTGCAAAAGGAAATTAATGAATGAATAAATACTTAGTATTTTCAATAGATAGTTATTAATTCTGAGTAGTAGTTCATTTTAAGACCTTAGTTATCTTTAATGATAGAATTAAAAACTTCTAGGCCTGAGACAAAAACATGTATCTCAGTTGAGTTTTAATATATACTGACTTTAACTTATAGTCTACAAGTTCCAATGGTAATATATTAATTTATGCAGTTCTTTAATTAGTACACTGTGAAACTAGGAATACAGAATTCTGCATTTTATTTTTGGCAATACTACTGACCTATCTTTGCCTTTGAAGAAATCACTTGAACAATTGGTGCCTTGGTTCCATATCTATAAAATGGAGGCATTAAGTGTGCTTATATCCCCTAATAATTAACACTTTACATATAAAACCTATATTTTCAGTGTTGCATATTTAGCTATAATTTTAGACCACAGAGGAACATTGGAAATTTACTAAAAAGCCAGTGCATTTAATGCCAAGAGATATATTTTTAACTTTTTTGCTATAAAAGAGTTCTTAATATTGAAAGAATAGGAGTTCATAAAATTGCTCCTGTTCAATGGAAGTAATTATTTTTATATTTTGATTAAATTAATAAATAAAGACAAAATCGGGGTATTATATTTAGTGATTCCTGAGAGAGAAATATTAACATTAAAACATAATTGTTTATCTGTTGAACGGGTATTTTAAGAAAGAAAGTCTGATTCACTATCATCATAGAAAAGCATAGATCCTTCATTCCTAGTAACTGGAGAATTTCACATTAGCACATGGCTGTTTCTATAGTGTATGCAGAGAATAATGGATTATGAAGAAAAGAGATACTACTAAAATGGCCAAGGATTCATAACCAAGACCATTAGTAACCCAACCAATAACCACCCTTTCCTCCAAAATACCAAGCTCCATGTTAATTATGAGCAGCAAGAGTCTCAGGTTATTTTTCAAAAGATATCTCCAGCCTCTCTTGAAGCTAGGTGTGGCCCTGACATAAAATTCTGGCCAATAAAATGACAACAAAAGTTGTTAGTTATGCTAACATCTTTCAGAAGATGATAGACAACTCTAACCTCCATGTTCTCCTGTACCTTTTCCTTTTTCCCTCTAGCTGGAATGTGGTCATGATGGCTCAATCATCAGCAATCATTTTGAGACTTTGCAGATGGAAGCCAGTATTAAGGATACCATAGAAATAAATTAGAAGGATCCTGGATCCCTGGCCCCTTCAATGGCGTTACCACTAAGTCCCTCAACATTCTCCAGGATCAACTACTTCCTTTCAGTGCAGGAAAACAAACCATCTCTGTAAGCCATTGTGATCAGATTGCTGATGCTAGCTGACAAGAACAATTCCTTCGTGGTAGAACATATCCTACCTTAACAGAAAGACAATCTCAAGCCAGCATTACTTTAGAAGTCTTGTGGGACAAGGTAAACATTTTGCTGCCTTCACTTGCCAAGTTAAATTTTCAAGTCTCAGGTTGAAAAATGACCAGCTACTCTTGGAAGCTCTGTGTGGCATCAAAGCCCCAAGGGATGTTTCCAGGCCTTCTTTGTAATGGTTATACAAACCAAATAGCTCTCCACCAAGCAGAGAAACCAAGACCCCGTGCAGCTCTGAGCACCTGCAACTCCAAATATATGTTGCTCCAGGGGGAATATGAGATTAGTTCCTACGAATATTGCTACCATTGTTTTTCCCATTAAAGTAACTGTTCATAAGTCTGTTTTTCCCTGCAGATTGTGAATTCCTTAAGGGCTGAAGCGATCATATTAATCACTGTGTCCCCACGTTCTAGGCACTCCATAGAGAGAAGCTGAGTGAGTGAATGAACATCCGGCCTCTGAAGTTCTTGTGGGCTCTTCAGATCCTGAGCTCTGATGTGTGAACTGGAGGGGGTGCCATTGGCTAGCATCTGACACATCCAAACTTCCAGCAGAGCCACTTAGTTCATTTTTCTGTCTGCTGAAAGAATTGAATAAAATTTGAATGGGAGGAGGAAAATCTTTCCCTCCACATTTAGGGAAGACAATTCACATGGAAAAGATGCTGACTGCACTACTGGTTAATCATTTTCACATCCCTTAATTACAAAACCTTTGTTTCCCTATTTGATGCAGGAGAGTTATCTATGCCTAGATGCAAAGGTAGGAGAAGTAAGTGGCTGGCAGGGTAACTAGGCAGTCACACAGTAGAAGGAAGCTTTTACATCAGAAAGAAAACATAGTAGCATAGTTAGGCATGAAACATTTGAGGAATCTTCACAATTTCTATGAGAAATGTTATAATTATGCCCATGTATTGTGTCCCACCACAAAATTTGGCTCAGATTATAAAGAGCAATGCGACAACTAGTTTCAAAAGTAGTTTTGGTCTTGAAATACTTGAAGCCAAATGCAATATGTAAAACCACAAAAGTGGAACTTTCCTTATTTAGGAGTGTATTCGTGAGCTTTCCTGTCACTGAGACACAATACCTGACAACCACAACTTAAAGAAAGAGAGGTTTAAGTTGGCTCATGGTTTCAGGGGATTTAATCCATGGTCAGCTGGCTCCAAGGCAGAAACATCATGGTAGATGGGCATAATGGAGAAAGATGGTTAATTCATGGAAGCTAGGAAGCAAAGCAAAGAATAATGTCAGAAAATAAGAAGCCAGGGACTAGATATAGTTCCCAAGGTCATGACTCGATGATCCATAGGTACACTCAGAAGTGTATAATGCTAATTCCCTCAATGATTCCCAAGCCAATAAAATGGCAAAATTAACCACCACAATAAGGCAGGAGAGAGACCCAAAGATCATCTGTTCTCCACCATCCATCTTCTTGGAGCCTCACATTGTCCTGGGTGAAGACAGCACAGTCTGAAAACATCACTGGACTATTTCCTTGCTCTGACTTTAAATGAATCCATAGACTAAGGATGTATTCCTTTTTATACTCATTTCCTGGCAGCAGAAATACTAGGTTAGCCCCAAATAGGAAGCTTAATACATCAACCAGAGCCTAGAACCCAAACTACCTCCCTCTCCATGTCACTTATTTTACCTGTCTGCTAGTCTTTGAAATAAAGCCAGAGATTAAATTATTCTTTTAACATTTGGCTAAGTTCATTCCCTTCATTTGACAGTATACCTTCATTTAGACAAGGTGATTTGTTAAATGGATTATGCAAAAAGCTTTAACATTACCGACAGCTTTCCTCACATATGACTTTTGTTCACTTCCCAAAATAAATAGCCTTTGGCCATTAGAAAGAGGGGAGAGAGTGTAATTAGTTACCTTAGTCCATTCTCCTTGATCAAACAACCTTGTTGGTGTTTCACATTCTTTCAGTTTCTCAGATTTAGTGCCATCCTATCTGGACACCAGATGTTTTATTTGAAAACAGTTACTAGAATATAAATGGAATGAAAACTAATCAGGTTGTTATAAATTCAAATAAGGTAGGTTGTTTGAGAAAATCTTCGGTGAATGAGAAAGCAAAAGAGTATTTTCATCTGATGGAACAGGTAGTACACGAGAAAGCTCTGTGAATCTTTCCACGTTGCTTTGGGCACTCCATAAATACTAAATAAAACCACCATGGTGGTGGCCCGCAGCATTTTGAGATCCCCTTGGTTTCTCATGAACACTAATGGCTTCATGTTTAAAAGGGGAAAACCTATAAATTGAGAGTCTAATTCTGCCCTTAGTAGGAGAGAGAACCGTGGTTCTTGTCAAGCAATTTTTAATGTTCAAATATTTATTTTAAATGCTGAAAATAAATGTAGTCCCTTCTAGGCTCAGTAATTTGGTGGCAAAGACTTAGGCTCAGAATGTTGTTTTTATAGTGAAGCTCAACTATCAGCACAGAGCACTCTTGATGCTTCCATTTTTACTTACTGTTTCCATTTTCCAGTGTTCTAGTTACAAAGTGCCATAGACTGGACTGCAGTCACTCGTTGATCATTGTTGATTTATGGTTGGGGCACAGGGATGTTCACATCAGAGCTGTCTTCTTCCTCTTAGTCTCAGTTATAGATGCACTGACTTCTGGTTTCAGATTTGTAGGCAAAACTGTGTGACTTCACTTACCTCTCCAGAAGTATATACATTACCAGCACCCTCAAGACAATCCACAAGGAATGGGAAGCAAATATCAGAATCTCTGTTACCTTTTCATCTTAAAGTAAGATACAAATTACTTTGCATGCACTAAATGTATGAATTGACACTAGTCAGCTGTCATGTGACATTGAGGGAGGACTGGGTGTTTTCTAAGAAGATGCTTTAAGGTGTTGCCATGAATTACGGTTTATATCATGTGCCTGCCTAAATGAATTTATGGTTTAGATGATCCAGTCTGAACTAAATTACCTCTCACAGAATGAACAAATGCCTAGAAAAGATTCTTTCAAAGAAACTACAGATTGGAGATAGCATAAATAATACAAGCATAGGTAAATAAAAAAACTGCTGAGACAAACATTAATTCCTAGTGTAAGTTCATCATGTCAAACAATGTAAGGTAAAAGCAATAATGACATAATTATATCAGACATACTGAATCACATTTCTTTCATGTTCTTTTTAAAATTTTTTTTTATTTTTTAAAAATTCTTTTATTGGTACATGTTAAGTATAGAATACGTTTACATTTATCATTGAGTGCTTGTACCTGTACATGATGTATCTCGGTTCTTATTTTTCCCCCATTACCTGTGTGCCCTTCACCCCCCTCCACCCTTCCCTATTTACATAGATTTCATTTCCATCTTTTTTCTTTTCTCATAATTTTTCCTTATCTTTCTTTCCTTTCCCCTTCCCCCCCCCACCACCCCTACACCTTTGGACCTTTTCCTATTTTAAATTATCAATTATTCATTTTAATCATTTTAATCCTTATTTACACTTTCAGTTTCTCACACTAAAGAAACTATTCAGTATTTACACATGTGTATCCTATTTATTTCACTTAAGAGTATGGCCTCAATATGCATCCATTTAGCTATACATGTCTAGCTTCTCGTTCTTTATGGCTGAGAAGTACTCCATTTTATAAAAAAAAAACAAAACCAAACACATCTTCTTTATCCAGTTTCTAATTGATGGGCACTTGGGCTGTTTCCAAGCTTTAGCTATTACAAACTGTGCCACTATAAACATGGGTGCACGTATATCTCTGTGGTATGATTCTTTTAATTCTTTGCGGAAGACACCCAGCAGGGGAATAGCTGGGTCAAATGAGACCTCTAGCCCTACTTCTTGAGGTATCTCCATACTGATTTCCACAGTGGTAGCACCAGTCTGCACTCCCATGAACAATGAAGAAGGGTTCCTTTCTCCCCACACCCCTGCCAGCATTTGTTGTTGGTTGATTTCTTAACAGCAGCCATTCTTTGTGGGGTGAGGTAGAATCTCAGTGTTGTTTTCATCTGCATCTCTCTAATGACCAGTGATGTTGAACATTTTTTCATATATTTATTTGCTTATTTTACTTCTTTGAGAAATGTCTGTTCATTTCATATCTCCATTTTTGAATTGGGTCTTTAAATTTGGGGGGTCTGATTTTTTTCAGTTTTTTATATATTCTAGATAGTAGACTTTTGTCTGAGGTATAGCTGCTAAAAATTTTTTCTCCCATATTGTAGGTTGTCTCTTAGCTCTGTTGGTGGTTTCTCTTGCAGTGCAGAACCTTTTTAATAAGATGAGATCCCAGTTGTTGATTTTTTGTGCTAGTTCCCGTGCTACTGAGGTTTTGTTCATAATGTCTTTTCCTATGCCAATGTCTTCAAGAGCTCTACCTAACTTATCTTCCAGCAAGTTTAGTGTTTCTAACTTAATATTTAGATCTTTAATCCACTTTGATTTTAGTTTAGTGCATGTTCACAGGTATGGGTCTAGTTTTAATCATTGGCAGGTTGAAATCCAGTTTATCCAACACCATTTATTAAATAGGCTCTCTTTCCTCCGATGATGGTGGTTGGCTCCTTTGTCAAAGATGAGGTGGATGAGTATGTCTGGAGTTGTTTCTGAATCCTCTAATCTATTCCACTGGTCTTCAGGTCAGTTTCTTTGCCAGTTCCATGCTGTTTTATCACAGTAGCTTTGTAGTATAGTTTCAAGTTGGGGATTGTGATACCCCCTGCCCCCATATCTCTGTTGCCCAGAATTACTTTTGCTATTCTAGGTCTTTTCTGGTTCCAAATAAGTTTTTGGATTGTTTTCTCTAGTTCTGTGAAGTACATTGTTGGAATTTCAATCAGCATTGCATTAAATCTATATAGTAGTTTGGGAAGTATGGCCATTTTCACTACATTCATTCTTCCTACCCAGGAACAAGGGATGTCTTTCCATTTTCTTATATCCTCCTCAATCTCCTATTTCAAAGTGCTGTAGTTTTCAGTGTAGAGGTTTTTTGCTTCCTTTGTGAGGTTGATTCCTAGATATTTCATTTTTTTGGATGCTATTGTAAAAGGAATTGTTTCCCTAATTTCTCTCTCAGTGAGTCTGCTATTTGTGTATAAGAAGGCTATTGCTTTTTGAGTGTTGATCTTATATCCAGCTACACTACTAAATCTGTCAATTAGGTCTAGATGTCTTTTGGCTGAGTTTTTTTGGGTCTTCTATGTAAAGTATCACATCATCAGCAAATAATGACAGTTTAACTTCTTCCTTTCCTATCTTTATCCCTTTATTTCTTTTGCCTTTCTAATTGCTGTGGCTAATGTTTCCAGAACTATATTGAACAAGAGTGGTGATAGTGGGCATCTTTGTCTTGCTCCTGATTTTAGCGTGAAAGTTCTCAGTTTTTGACCATTTAGTATGATGTTGGCTGTTGGTTTTTCATAAATAGCCTTAATCAGGTTGAAATAAAGACCTTCTATTCCATTTTTCTGTTCTGAAGCATTTTTTATCATGAACGGGTGTTGGATTTTGTCAAATGCCTTTGCTGCATCTATTGAGATGATCATATGGTTTTTGTCCTTGACTCTGTTAATATAGTGTGTACTGCACTTATTGATTTATGAATGTTGAACCATCCTTGCATCCCTGGGATAAATCCAACTTGGTCAGGGTGTATGATCTTCTTGATGATCCTCTGTATTCTGTTTGCCAATATCTTGTTGAGGATTTTTGCATATATGTTCATTAGGGAGATTGGCCTGTAGTTCTCTTTTTTGTTTGAGTCTTTCCCTGGTTTTGGAATCAAAGTAACACTTGCTTCCAGGAAAGAATTTGGAAGCCTTGCTTCCCTTTCAATTTCCTTGATGAGTTTAAAGAGTAATGACATTAGTTCTTCTTTAAATGTCTTGTAGAATTCAGCAGTGAAGCCATCAGGACCTGGGCTTTTCTTTGTTGGTAAATTTTTTATTACATTTTCAGTTTCACTCATTGTGACTGGGGTGTTTAGAATTTCTATATCTTTTTCATTTAACTTTGACAATTCATATGTATCTAGGAATCTGTCCATTTCTTCTGTGTTTTCCATTTTATTAAAGTACGTGTTCTTAAAGTAGATATTGATGATCCTCTGGATTTCTGCTCGGTCTGTTGTGACTTCACCTTTTTCATTCTTACTTGCATGGATTTGAGCCTTTTCTTTCCTTTTTTTTGATAAGGTTGGCTAAAGGTTTTTTGATTTTATGTATTCTTTCAGAAAAGCAACTCTTTGATTCACTGACTTTTTGTATCATTCTCTTAGTCTCCATTGCATTGATTTCTGCTCTGATCTTTATAATTTCCTTTCTTATGTGAGCTTTGGGTTTGTTATGCTCTTCTTTTTCTAGGAGATTGAGGTTCTGCATTAGGTTATTTATCTGAGTTCTCTCTGTTTTAATAATATGGGTATTTACTGTTATGAATTTCCCATGTAAAAGTGCTTTCACTGTGTCCCATAGATTCCTGTATGTTGTAGTGGATTATCATTTACTTGTAGAAACTGTCAGGTGTTCTTTGCAGGATACCACAGTCTAGGTTGGAAGTTATTTTCTTTTAGGGCTTGAAATACTTCACTCCAGGCTCTCCTTGATTTGAAGGTTTGTGTTGAGACGTCTGCCGTGATTCTGATAGGCTTTCCTTTGTAGGTGATTTGTTTCTTTTCTCTAACTGCCTGTAAGATTTTCTTCTTCTATTGGGTTTCTGGGATCTTGACTATTATATGTCTAGGTGTAGATTTTTTTTGATCATGGCTAGTTGGAGTTCTATATGCCTCACTTATCTGTATGTCCAATTCTCCACCCCTATCTGGGAAGTTTTCTATTACTTCTGTGAACAGTTTTTTTATGTCAATTGTACTTTCTCCTGTTTTTTCATGGACTCCTCAGTCTTATGTTATTCTTCTTTGCATCATCTAGCAGCTGCTAGATTGATTTCTAGTGGTTCCTTACTATTTTGAAGAGATCTCTGTTTTCATGGTCCTTAACCAAAATCCTGTCTTCTATATCTGATATTCTATATTCGGATTCCCTTAATCTGCTCTGCATGCTTTCAATGGAGTTTTTAATGTCCTGAATATCTGTTTGAATCTGTTCCATGGATTTCATTTCTCTCTTATGTTGGGTGATCATGGTTTCCATTTCTTTCTTATGCTGGGCATTCGTGGCTTCTAGCATGTTTCTGAGCTCATCCTTTTTTTTTTTTTTTTTTTGTTTGTTCTAGAGCCCCTAATCATATCTTTCACTCTGCTCACCATCTCTGTAATTATCTGGGAAATTATTTCTGTTTTGAATTTTTTTACAGCCTCATTCATCTGTTTTGTTACTTCCTGTGCTATCAGTTCAGGGTGTCCAGGTGGTTCATTATCAGACTTTTCCACCTCATTTCCCTCAGAATTTGCCTTTTGTGGGGTGGAAGTCTGAGTTTGTGCCTTACTTAAATGTCTTCTCATTTTTGTTTTTGGTACTGTCCTTGGTTTAATTCCTGGTTTGATACTTTGAAGTTGCTTATTGTAAATATCTTTGTTGATGTATTTAGAACACTTATGGAATGATTGCTTCTCAAGTGTCTTCCAGATATAGCTGGTCTTTAGGTTTTGAGTCTCTAATGGCTCTGAGGCTGTCTCATTTTCATTATATCAGGAAGGACAACTGATTAGATCAATCACAACACCTTGGCCCAAGTGATACAATCAGCAACACAATAGCATCAAGTACCTCTTAGAAAATGACATTTGTGGTAGTTATTAATCTATCACCTTTAACTGTGTGAATTAAATCAAAATCAAGGACCAACCCAACATATATTTATAGTAAATACGTCTTCAATATAGCAACTTTACCCTTTGGGATGGGGAGTTAGAAGGAGTTGGAGAGGGAGGAATAGTTAGGTAGAAGGATAGGGGAAGGTTAGCAGTGAGGCCAGAGGGCACAGGCAAGAGAAGGAAAGAGAAGAAAAGAAATATAAAGGAGAAATATGAGCTAGGAGCAGAACAGGAACACAAAGGGAGAAGAAGAATAATGTGGGACAGCAAAGGAGCAAGGCAAAAAGAGAGAGAAAGAAAAGAGAAAAGAAAGAAAAAAGAGAAAAATAAAAATTTTTAAAGAGTAACAAGAAAAATTAAAGATAAGAGCAAAAAAAATAGTGGTAATTTTGAAAATAACAAATAAAAGATAAAAATGAAGGGCCTCCTTCAGGGTATGTCTCTGCTGTCACAATAGACTACATGGGCAGCAGTGTGCAGTTATAAGTCAATGAGTCTCAGCAAGCCAGTCACTGACCCATGAGATCCAGGCAGATCTCTGGCTGCAAGTCCCAAGTTGAGCTCCCTGACCTCCTCCAGGGTTAAACTTTGCAAGATTCTACTGCAGGTTCCAGCTGCCTTTCCCCAGAAGATAGTCCAGGTTCCAATGGGAGGTGATGATCCCTCCAACTTACCAAGCACAGTGGTCTGGTGTGCCTTTATTGAAGAGATTCTCTTCACTTTTCCAGTAGGCTTCAGTTTTCATCAAGGAGCCTGAGAGAGGCCCTCTCTCTGTTGTTCACTTCTGCAGCTCAGGACAATGGCCTTTAGCCTCTCCCGTGCCTGTGTAGTGTGGATCCAAGTAGCTGTACAGCCAAGAGGCCAGGAGGAGGGGGTGGCTGTTGTTGCAGGCACCCGCCTGGCCAAACTGGAGGCTGGTGGGTATGCCCGGGGATCCTCATCAGCTCATTCTTTAATGCTCTTTTAAAGTGGGAAAAAACTCATGGGATCATACAAAATTGATAGAAAAAACTTATTTTAAAATATTGCTTTTATCTTTATCTGTTTATCATGTCTTCATCATGAAAAACATGTACATAGGATGTTATAACGTATCAAATACATGTGTCATTTGTTCATGAGTACACATGTAAGTAAGCATACACATATTTTGAATCCCTGGACAAGCTACTGTTTTTGATGTATAATCTACAAAGTTTGGGGACCACTGACCACCACATTCAGAACTATGAAATGGTAGAAAAGGTGTGGTCCCATAAGGAGCTGCCATTTCTTCTAGAGATTTCAGGTACACAGAAGAAGATCTGCATTTTGTAGCACTGTTTTGTTTTGTTTTTACTGAAGTTTAACATATATTCAGAAGTTGCACAAGGCACAATGACTTCTTTCAAAGTAAATCCATTCATATATCCAATACCCAGACAAGAAAGTAGAGTAACACCAGAATGGCAGGAGCTCCTCTGTCAGTCACCAGCCCAGCCAAGGGGAAAACTATCCTGTTTCTGGATACAAGTCCTTTGTATTGAAAATACATATGTATTGAAAAAATATCCTTTCTAGCTCTATAGATTGGCTTTTTATTCTCTTAATAAAGTCTTCAGATGAATAGGAGCTCTTAATTTTAAAATAGTTCGATTTATCAAAATGCTCTTTTATACTTAATGTTTTTGTCCTATTTAAGAAATCATTCCTTAGTCTAAATTTGTGAAGAATTGTTTGTTTTATTTTAATAGTTGTATGGTTTTGCCTCTAAATTTAGATCTGCAATCCATTTTCTATCTCTAACTGATTTTTGGTATAGTATGAGGTAGTAGATAAGTCATATTTTTGTAGCTATCCCAATTAACCAGCAGCATTTATTTCAAAATATAATCCTTTTCCCAACTCCTCGTAATCAACTGTTTTAATATAAAACTGTGACTCTTTAAGTTTGGGAATGTTTCTGAATTTATCATTCCATTGCTCTAGTAGCTATCTTTGTATTATGGCACGTTCTCAGTCATTTTAGCTTTAAAATAGATCTTCAGTCTGATAGAGCATCTACTTTGTTTGGACTGTTTGAATGGGTTAGGTCCTTCGAATTTACACATAAATTTAAAATCAGTTTGTGTATTTCCAAAACAGTGTATTTGCATTGAAAAGTATAGCTCAATTTGTGAAGAATTGACCTCTTTATACTTTTGTAATTTCCAAACTGTGACATGATATGTTGCTGCATTTATTTAGATCTGTAATTTTTCCCAGTAATAAATTGTGGGTTCTCAGTTTGAATAGTAAATTTTAATGTCACACTTTATATTTAATTTCAAAATATTTGATGCTATTATTTATATTGTATCATTTTAAAACATCAATTTTTATTTGTTACTGGGATATACAAATAAAAATCCATGTCAGTGTAATCTTTTTTCCAGATATTATGTCATATTTACTTAATCTGGATCATTTTTTATATATTTCAACCTTGATAAATTCACTTACTAATTATAATAATTTTCTCTAAATTCTTTTAAACTTTTTTAAAAAATCATATCATCTACAAATAATGTAGCTTTTTTATTTCTTCCTTTAGCATATATATATGCCTTTTGTCTATTTTTCTTTTCATTGATATGCTAGCACTTTCAACTCAATGAGGTATGGAAATGATAGCTTACATGTCATATTTTCAGTCTCACTGAAAACTTTTCATTATTTCACCAGATGTGTGCTGTTTACTATAGCAGTTTGAAATTTTTGTAGATAATCTTTGTTAGCTATATAAGGGAACTATTTTATCAAAAATCAGTGCTGAATTTTACCATACATTTTCCTGTATCTACTAATATGATAG
The DNA here is from genome assembly GCF_000247695.1 of Heterocephalus glaber. The sequence continues at coordinate 6,592,427 of NW_004624770.1, read as the reverse complement.
TACATTTATTTATTTGGTTAATACTAAAAACCCTTGCAATCCTGAAATAAAATTCCAGTGTGTTATCCTACTGTCATATTGCTGGATTCAATAAACTATTTTATTTAGGATTTCTATTTCTAAACTGATGAAAACATAGGATTATAACTTTCTATCTTTTAGTAATCTTGTAAGAGATCAAGTTTTCACTACAAAAAATGATTTGGGAAGTATTTTTGATTGTTACCTTCTGAAAGGGTTTGTACAGAAAAATATTCATGTTATTTCTTTTATATTTCTAAAAATCTATTTATGAAACTATACCAGTTTTCATAGTAAAGTTTTTAATAACAAAATCAATTTCTTTAATCAATATTGATATATTCAAATATCTCCACCTATAATGTAAGGTTTTTTTAAGAATTGGCCCTTTTTGTTGAATTATTAAATGTACTGACATGAAATTATCTATATCTCCTTAATATCAGTTGGCCCTTCTTGATGTTGATAATTTGTTTTTTCTATTTTTTGTGGTTAGTCTTTCTAAAAATTAATCTATTTTATTAATGATTTCAAAGAACTATGATTTAGTTAATTTATTCCATTATACATTTGTTTTCTTTCATTAATTTCTGGCCTCATTTTTATTGTTTTCTTCCTCTTACTCTTTGGATTTTCATCTTCTTTAGAAGAAAGCTTAGGTCATTGATCTTCAATTTTTTAGTATATTTTAATGTATGGATTCTAAGTTATAAATTCCATCTCAGCACTGTATTGGCTGCATGCCTCACTTTTTGATGCATAATATCATTACAATTCCATTTGAATTTTCTAATTTCTATTATAATTCTTCACAAATTGGTTATTTAGGAGAATACTGTCTAACTTTGAAGTAGTTGGGCATTTTCTAATTAGCTGTTTGTGATTCATTTGTATCTTATTTGCACTCTGAACAGAAAATATGCTCTTAATGACTTCTGTCTTTTGACATTCAGTGAAGCTTTTTTATGACTCAATGCATCATCAATTATGGTAAAGGTTTACCTTGCACTTGAAAAGAATATGAATTTGAATGTTGTTTGATATGATGTTTTATATACGTCACTTAAGTTGTACAGATATGCTAAGTTCTTAATGATAATAACAGATTTCTATTTCTCTGGTTAGCTCTTTCAATGTCTGCTTTATTTTTAAACTATATTATTGGGTCCATGCAAGTTTAGGATTGCAATAACCTCCTGAACTTACTCATTTATCATCATAAAATGACTCTCAATCTCTGACAATGAAATTGTGCCTTAAAAACTATTTTATGTGATAGTAACACGGCTATACTAGCTCTCTTTTTTTCTACTCTAAATGAATTTGTGTCCTTATATTTAAAGTGTACCCCTTGTAGTCAGCATATATTTAGATTTTTGTTTTCTAGTCTCACTGTCATAGCTTTTTACTGATAATATTTAGTCCATTTACATTTAATTTAATTAATGATATAATTGGGTTTATATGTACCATCTTACTCTTTGTTTTCTAGTTGACTTATCTGATTTATGTCTTTCTTCATTTCTTTCCTTCTTTTGGAATCTTATATGCATGTTGGCTATTTTTACTGTGCCCTACATATCTATGTAATTCATCCCTATATTTCACTCTTCTTTCTATGCTTTATTTTTATTATTAGAATAGATTAATTAAAATAGATAATTTGTATTAACTTGTCTTCTAATTCTTTAATCCTGTCTTGTTATGTGTCTAATCTATGTTAAAATCCATCCATTAGGTACTTGATTTATATTCTAATTTTTATTTCTGAAATTTCTGTTTTTGTTTTTCTAGATTCTAGGCCTGTGGTAAATTTTTCTATTACTCTCTACTTCTTCATTTTATTCTATTATCCTAAATATGAAAGACTATATCTCTTAATTACAATACTAGACCACCTGTGAGTCTACTTCTATTCTCTGATATTTCTCTTGGAGTTTGGTTATCAGATCATGCTTCTTGGCATACTCAACAATTTTCATTTGCATAACAGACATTATGACTCCCAAATATTGTGTCTTTCACCATAGAAAGTTCAACAATTTTTTGCTAGATACAATAAGTCAAAGTGAAGGGTGAGCTTCGTTATCCAACTGGGACTGAGCTATAATGGCTAAGTTGCAGTTCTGCTAAGATTTAATCTATCTTTAACTCAACTCACTGGATCTTTTTTTTTTTTGGTATGGGGGTTGAATTCAGGACCTTGTGCTTGCGAGGCAGGTGGCGGCACCACTGAGCTAAGTACCCAGCCCAGTACTCAAGGGCTTTTAGCTGAATCTGATGAGTCTTTGATCATGAGAACCAAGGAACTTTGGGACAGCCCTTCTGTTTTTAAGCTTAGATTCATTAGTCTCATACTTAGCTGCAGAATTTGGCAAATATCTTGAAGAATTAAAAAAAATAATATGTTTGTGGCCTTTCAAGTATTTAATATTTGTATCCAGCCTTGTGCAACTCCAAAATTTTTATTTGACTTTTATTTGAATTTCAGCAGTAACTTTCTACTTCAGCCAACCAACATTTTCAGTGAAGGCCCGGAATGGACAAAATTCTTTAAAAAGAGAGAGAGAGAGAAAGAGTAAAGGTAGTCAGCACATCAGTAAGAGGGTCTCTCTTGTCCAGAATTTAGTAGTCTTATTCTTCATTTCTTTTTAAAGTACATGGATGGTGTGTGTGCGTGCGCGTGTGTGCGCGCGTGTGTGTGTGATATCAGTCTTTTCTGATTGCTTTCAACAATAACACAAGGTAGATCCAAACTATCCCTTCTACCCTGTAGTGTAGAAGTCCTTAGTCTCTGTTGAGAAAGTAGAGAAAGCTGCACTCTTAATTACTTTACTCCTTGGCAAGGATTTTGAATCTCTAAATTCCATCTGAAGAGTTTTTGTTTCTTCTTTGGTGGTTTTATGGAGGAAGAAGTATGTCAGGGCTAATACTCATTTTCTTTTAATCCTGTTTGTTTAAAAGCCAAGGCCAACATGAAGTGGCAAAGTTGAAAGCCCTTTTACGGTTTGAAACCTAGCCAAGCACAGGATAAATATAAAAAGGAGCAAGTCAAATGAACATAAAGCAAGCAGGCAAGAAATCTGCAGAACACGGTGACTTGTGTAATGTTCACTTTCAATGTCAAACAGAAACCGTCAGTCGCATTAACTAAATGTCAAATGGAGTGGTTGAGAACACAATGGGCTTCTTAAATATACTACACCCATCATTTGCCCACTTTTTCTACAAGAGAAAGTTATTCATAAAAACTACTTTCTCATCATACATTCATTCTGATCTGAATTTCATTAGGATATGAAAATTACATAGAGTAAAATACTTCCTATGAATATTATCTCTCTCAGGATGTTATTTTGAAATTATTTATCACATTTTAAATGGGAAACTAACCCTTTCCTTCAAATATTTAAAGATGTGCAATGAACTTTAGAATGATGTATTAAATTGTTCCTAATATAAATAAATACAGCCATGTTTTATTTTCATATATAATCAATAATAATATATGATTAATGTCAGTATAATACTAAGTATTGTTAAATGCTTGACAATCTTCTGAAAGATCCAGTACTTACTACTTAATGTCCCATCTTGTTGAATCATCACAACAGCTCTGAGAGTGGGCGTCCTGGACCTAATATTACAGATGAGGAAACTGAGGATAGGTTTATATCCAGGTCTGTCTGATTCGAAGATCACAATTTCCCATGTCATCTCTCTCTGTCTACCACAAACTTTAAAACCCTTATGAGTTCTCCCCATCCCTGCTTTTTCTTTAAAGATAGCCCTTCTGTCCTTACTTTCTTACTGTACCTGGTGGCCTAACCAGATCCTTTACTGTCCAATAACCTAGATTCTAATGAAAGAAACTGTGTTAATCCAATCAGTGGTTAAGACTAGGTCTGTTGGGCTGCATTTAGTGATTGATTACTCTTTGGATAAAGTCATAACTTATCAACACTTTCTCACTTCTTTTTTTCCTTCACCTTTGCTTTTAATTATTATTACCATCTTTGTTGCTGCTGTTGCTGCTTCACACAAGTGTATTATTATTGTTCATGTGTCTTAATTAATCCTTTCATTTTGCACCATTTAGACAGACATGTCTACCTTATTGTTATTTCCCCACCATATGCCTCTTTCTTGTTAATCTTAATAGAGATATCAAAGACTCCAGTCTCATCATAAATTAATTCCACTTCCTCTGGGATACTTAAAAGTTTTAGGTCTCTATAAAAGCATCTGCTATAAATTTACTTCTTTTTCAATTCTGCAGCTTTTATATCATTTTCTAATCAAAACAATAAGAATAAAACTATATCTTAAGGAATACTCCCTGTGCCCATGTTATTTGCATGGCATTCAATTTTAATTTTTCTCATCTTATTACCAGTTCATTATTCAAAGTAACTCTTTCCTCTTTGCTCAGATTGAACTAGCTTGGAGTTGAAAGTGCCTTTAATGATTTTAGAAAGTTTCTTAGATGAATGATGGCAAAATATAGTCCAGCTTTTGGAAATAACACTTCTGCACATAACCCTTTTGAACATGAGCAGATAACGCTGTAGGAAACAGGGATTGTTGTAGCCGGGCAACAACTGCAAAATCATCACATGGTCACGCAGTAAGGTGAATATAAAAAATGCAGGCAGAGGTTCCTTAGAACCTCTAGAGGGGATGTCTTAATATTAGCATTACAAAAATGTCTCTAGCTCCCTGATCTTAAATACATAATTTGTGAATAATATTATGGGTTTGCAGCTGGCAGTCAAGTGTGATATATTGTTAATGCTTTTTTGCAAATGTTAGAATGGATATCTATCAAGACTCTATTGTCTCTGATGGCTTTCATACAGCACAGTCCAAAAAACACTTCAATCTCCTGCTAAACTAGAGGTTTTACTGTTCTGCAGATCATTAGAATTCTTATTACATCTAAATAATAAAAGCCTTTTATTAGGGTCAATTCATAGCTATAGAGTTTGCAATTTTAGGATTTTCTCCATGGATTTGGCTTGTACTCTGGAATCTAAGCTTTCATTTTGGGGGAAAAAATAAGTTAACTTTCCTTAGCTGCCTTGCATAGGAAGACACCTCTGATAACATTTAAATACTGTGCCAGAAAGCCAAGTGTATCACATTCCAATTAGCATTCTCACTCCAAACTCATCTTAATTTTTGTTGGGTGGAAGGAGATTTGGCTATACTGAAGGGTTGCATTTATGAAGTGATTATGAAATTTTCTCCTGTCATTTACTTTTGTGTGGAGTCTCTGGGCCATTTCTGATGTTGCTACTTTAGCGACAGTATATTTAGTGCTTGTCACAGACAGGAGCATTCTGAAATTGTGAGGGAGGAGCCATGATTTATAATGTGCTACAAATTGCTCTCAGCAGTAGAATACAAATTCAAATATGATAGTTGATACCAATCTGCAATGTATTTTGGAGTAATCCCAATTGCTTATGAAAATCCCTTGATGGTTTGGGGATACATTTTGTCTACCAAACAGACATTCTGACTACATTGAGAATTCAGACACAATTTTTAAAATGCAGAAGGGATTTCAGGGTAAATTAGATTTTTGAAATCCCAAGGGTTCAAAATAGAACCATCTTTGCTTTAAGCAACAAGACCCTGTAAAACTCTGCAGATAGGGTGGCTCTGAGAAAAATTCCATTCCTGGTAAATACAATTGGGACTGTCAGTTGAGCACAACTTTAAACGATCTGTACATGTTAGGCATTTTTGTACATGAAGAGAAAATGGTATGTAGCTCATCATTTTTTCCACAATGTCTTTATTGAATAAGAACACCTAGTATGTGCTATGCTATCACACACACACACACACACACACACACACACACACACACAAATCCATTGGCAGCTATTTCTACAATAGCCTAAAAAATGCCAGAGTGAAAATAAGTGTGCACTATGGCTATTAAACCAACAGAGTTATAACATATTTTGATTACTTGTTTAGAATCCAACACATCTATAATGCATTACTTGCTTGGAATTTGAGAATAAATTTATTGTTAACAAATCTCAAGTTCAAGTGCCTGTATCTAACTTGAGGGAAGAAAAGAAGAGCTGATGGGTACAGCTAGCTTAACTAATCAGTATACTGTCACCAGCAGTGAAAAGGAACATTCTCAATGGGCTTGCCTTGAGCCATTATTACCTAAACAAGATGGCCAGTGAAAAGGCATGGGTGGCTGGGAACAAGAAAACAGACTTTTTTGTGGCATTAAACCTGGTTCTTGCCCATTGAAAGACCCAAGAGAACTGCTCAATCCCGGTCTCTAGATCAGGGGTAGGGCAGGATAGGATGATCTGCTCCTCTTCATCATGGTATGGATGGGGAGGAGGACAGTGGATATTCCTCATGTTGTAAGCTAAAACCTTGTATTAGTGAGCTATGGTGTCCGCAGCAAAGTACCATAGACCAGGTGACTCTAACAACAGAAATCTATTCTTTCACAACTGGGGAAGCTTGAAGTCCCAGAACAAGTTGTCAGTAGGGTTAGTTTCTTGTAAGCCCTCTCTCTTTGCCTTGCAGCTGGTCATTTTCTCCTGTCTTCACATGGTCGTCCTTCTTTGTCCAAATGGGTCCTCGTCTCCCGGTCCTGTAATACCAGTTACATTGTATTAGGACTTGCCCTGATGACCTCTTTTTAACTCAAATACCTCTGGAAAGACCCTATCCCACATACTGTCATATTCTGATGCCTCAGGAGTAAGGACTTAAACATATGAATTTGGAAGAGAACATTGTTCATCTCACAGTGAATCTAAATGTTGATTTAATTATGTTTCATCTTTCCTGATCTTCCTTGTCCTTTTGCAATATTTCCTTAAGTATTTTGTCACGTTAGAAATTATCCGTTCTTGATTTGGGAAGAACATGTTAATGAAGCCAATACAAGATGTAACACATCTTGGTCCTAAAATGGCCCTGTTGGTTTCACTTATGCAGTTTTCAGCTACCTTATATTATAAGCTGTGGAGAATTTTCTTATGGTTGAACTTGGTGATGTGCCTGGCTTTAGTGGATAAAATGCAAATGGAAGTGAGATGCACCAGTTCCAAGTAAGCCACTGAGATTCCCCACATGGTTCCATCATGTTCCCCTTTTCTACATAACTTGTGCCCAGTCAGCCTTTGCTGTTATACGCCGCCAAGATTTTGGAGTTGTTACCATAGTCCAGTTTAGCTGCAGCTGAACAATGCATCCTATTCCTGAGCCTCCTACCCATCTGTATCGTTGACCTACTCAGCAATTACTCGAAACTCCACTAGCATGGCCCACATACATCCATCTGCTCATCCTGACCAACAATGCAAGATCTCCTTGACTAAATCAAATACTAATTCCTTTTTTTTTCTTCAATAAGCAATCAATAACAGCTATTTGAAACACTGCAGAAACCTTTACTGTCCAGAGTGAGGTGCAACTTTGCTCTGATTTAAAGAGAGGTGTGTTAATCTGAAGAAAAGATTCTCTGATAACAAGACTGCAAGAAAGTTTTCAGAGGAAGAGGAAGGGTATTCCAGCACTTCCGACATTGCTTTGTGTACTCACCAAATACGTCTACCTGCCACAGTTGGGAGAAAAAATTTCAATACATGAATCGTAGTGATGATACTCAAGCTGCAGTTTGAGCCACGTACTCTTACAGCTACTTACCTCACTTGCAGGTATCACACAAGACTCTTCAGATGGATTATTCCATGTAATCTCAGTTGCTCTGTACAACGGGTGTGACCTTTTATTCCCATATGATAGATGAGTACATTGCTTTTCTGGTTCATATGGCTGCAGAGGGGCAGATACCATGTCCTTAAAACTTACACGGTACGACAATGGCACCGATACACTTTTCATTCTCAGAAACTAGGGGAAGTAAAGCACCACAGTGGATTTTTAAGAGGCTTATTCCTTTTTACTTTGTGATGTCTTTAATTTTTTGATGGTGTTTATGATAAAAGGGAGAACGTGGAGGAAAGTATCCGAATGGTTTAAGTAAGTTTAAAATCCAAAGTTGATCTATTTTTGCTTCAAACACTTAGAAATAATAAATGAGAAAGCAAACATAGCAAAAGGAAAAACAATAGCAAGGCTCAAAAGCAAGTCAGGCATTCTTGTGTATCAAAAAGTAAACAGAAGTTCAGAACAGTAATGAGGAAAGTGCAAGGCTGACCTTGTAACCTCACACACTCTGGTGGGGTCATAAAGCCTGCTCTAAGCAGGTAACGGGGACTAACCACGTTCCGTGCCAGATGGGTATCTAGAGCTAAGTTCAATGCCTGAAGACACAGCTGGAAGATGCTCACCACTGCTCCTGAAAAGAAGCTTTTAAAATGCTGCTGAATGAGGCCTGAGCATTCAGCTGTTAGAAAACCAGGGTCCAGCGGATTAGGAGAAACCATGATTCCCTCCGGCTGTGTAAATGTCAGCATCTAGGCTCAGTACCACCAGAAATACTCTATAATTATAAAATCTTGTTCTTAACTTCGGCACCAGGCCCTGAGTGGACGCAACAGTATAACCTCTAGGTAGGAAGACGGCCCCACACAAGGAGAGAATGTGGGGGAAAAAATCTCCCCACTTAAGACGATCTCGTATTCCGAAATTCCAAAACACGAGGAAAACTAATGCTAACAAAGAGTCATAAATATGTAACTAATTAAATGCACTCCAAAAGAAATCAAATCTAACAAAGACTTTAAAATACACTTGGGCCGGGGATTTAGCTCAGTGGTGCCGCGCCTGCCTCGAAAGCGCAAGGTCATGAATTCGGTCCTCGGCACCGCAAAAATTAATTAATTAATTAATTAATTAATTAATTAAAATAAGTTAAAATAACCATGGTTAAAATAGGCTAATACGAGTTTAAAAAAGGTTGACGTAAAGGCTGACATAGGTTAAAAAGGTTAATATAAAGGAAGCCACAACATCTACAAAAATATAATAATAAATAATGAAAGGAAATCACAAAAATAAAACTTAGTTGCTTATTTAAAATAATTAAATAGTAATTGTGGAAATGAAAAACAAGTGTTATATAAAAAATTAATGGGATAGAGTCTCAACTAGACTGAAGAGAATTAGTACATTTGACCAGATCTAATACGTATCCAAAAGGAGTTCTAGTGAAAGAAAGTTGAAGGAATAAATGCTGAGGATTTTTGAGTTGAAGACAGACATGCTTCCTTACATTAAATGTGTGATTCAAGTCCTGAGCAAGATAAAAAGAATAAGTCCACAGTCCATTTGAAAAAGCAAAATCCAAAACCTGCCAAAAATGACAGATGAATTGCAAAATAATGGCAATTAATCTGGCAACACAACTTTCATTAGCAACAAAACAAGCCAAAAGACAGTGGAAAAATATTTCAAAGTGCTCAGAGTGAAAAACAGTAAATCTCAAATTTTCTATAGCACTAAACTTTTAATTAAGGGAGGGGGAGAAAGGCTTTGTTACACAGCTAAAAATAAGAGTTTACCACACCAAGATGCTAATTGACAGAATTATTCAAGAATATGTGTCAGCAGGAAGAAAAGGGGGCCAGAATGAAGGTGGATGGAGATGTCTTGCACAGCTCACCAATATCCAGTGCCTCTCTCGAAGCAAGATCTCTATTTTCCTGACCCTTCTGGAGTTAAGCTTGGCCTGTAACTTTGGCCTGGGCAATGGGAATAAAAGTGATGTATAATTATTTTCCTTGGCAGCTTTAAGCACCGTCACATCCTCCTGTACCCTGTCCTCTCTGTTCCAGGTACCTACCCTCTTCCAGAGGGAGGCTGCTCCTTCCAGTGATCTTCAGGTGGCAGGAGTTAAACCCAGGCCAATCCGAAGAAGAAGCAACAAACATAACTTTCTTGCAGGAGCCACTGCTTTTAAACTTGTTTGTTACCACAGTGTTCTGGCTATAAAGAACAATAGCACAAAATTAGGGAAACTACAGAAAATGATTTTTAAAATGCTAGGAAATTAAATTAAAAATCAATTAGAAACATGCTAATTTTAATAAACATATAAATCTCTAGGCAACAATAACATGGAATATTTCCCAAGGAGAATTAAAGCATATTCTGAAAGGCAGACAGAATTCCATATAATCTTGAACTTTGTTTAAAGTGTATAGGGATGTATATATGTTTAAAACTTAAGATATGCACCAGTAGAATAGAAAAACAACCTAAAGCTTTCAAAACAAAGGTAGCGAAAGGAAAATAGTGAAAACTTGCCCAATTCAGGTAAAATCAGGACAAAGGGAGAAGAACAAAAGGAGAGAGGGAGGGAGAGAAGAAGAGAAGGAGGGAAGGGAAGGGCGAGAGAGAAGCTAGCTAGCTGGTGGCAATATTAATATCAGACATAATAGAATTAAAGTAAAAAAGCATTAACAGTATTGAATTGGAACATCAATAAGAACCAATTTACTGCAACATAAAACCCATCTCTCCTCAATCCTCTCCAGCCAAGAATTAGTTACTACCTCTCCAAAAACAATCATTTTTGTCAATATCACCGAAGACCTTCACATTTTCAAAAGCTCAAAGTCATTTTTCAATCTTATTCCTGTGCAGCTTCTGTCAACATCTGACAGAAGTGACAATGCCCTCTCTCTAGAAAGCCTTTCTGCACCTTCTTCCCCTGACATGGCCCCTTTGCTCTCCTTCTCTCTCTCACTGGCTGTCCCACCTGTCCCCAGCCTCAGTGGGAGATCACGCTTCAGAAGACTTCCCTTGCTTCCTCAGAACAGCTGGAGTGGTGAAGGGGAGGAGAGGGAGAGGAGAGGTGTGTGGAAATCACTTTAGTTCCCTGTGATGCAAGGCAGAGCAAGAGGTCTGGAAATCCACAAAACCAATACAACAACAATTCATAGACATCATGGGGTTCATATTCTCGAGGAACTTCTTCAATTTACCTCTACCCTCAACTCTTCCAAGCCATTCTCATCTCTCCAAATGGTGACCCCACTCATCCAGTTGCTCAGACAAAAAACTTAGGAACCAATCTTGGCTCCACTGTTGCTCTTCTACCTGACATCCAATTTCTCAGCAAATCCAGTGGCCTAAAATGTGGTTTGTACCAAATCTTATATGTACTATTTTTCCTGCATGCCCTGCAGCTTAGCCACATAGCACCAGAGTTCATCTGTCCTTCCATGTTCTATGCCCTGGTACTTCTTTGCATCTCTATACTTGTAGTTTGGAACTATTAATAAGTAAAATAAGTGTTACTTGGACACAAGCACTATGGTGCTGTGGCAGTCAATTTGCTAAGTGGGCAATAGGCAGACATGTACAGCATGGTGACACTGGGCCAAGGGATGAGGCACACTCCCAGCAGGATGCAGCAGGACAGACTGAGATTTTTATCACGCTACTCAGAACAGCAGGCAATTTAAAACCTAGGAACTGTTTATTTCTAGAATTTCCATTTCATGGTTTTCAACCATGGTTGACTGCGGATAACTGATACCACCAACAGGAAATGTTGGATGAAGAGAGACCGTGGCATAGCCCAGTTCCTCTCACTTCCTGAGCATCACATCATTGCTTCAAACCACCTCCACCCCTTTGCTTGGACTCTTGTTAGCCTCCTCACTGGTCTTCTCTGTCCCTAATGGTCTCACTAGAGTTAGTCCTCCATGCAACCAATTTGAACTTTCCCAAATGAAAGTCATCCCCTGTCATCACGACTTTGCCCTTTTCCAAACACACCCATGCTCCCTCCATGAGACCTTTTCCATAGTCCCTTCCTGGAATGACCTCCCCTTCCCACCACCCCCCACACAGGACTTACTGCCTCACTTTGTTCCAGTCCCCTGGGGGTCACACCAGGAGGCTGCCCTCTCTGACCACACCTGTGGCACAGTTCCCCACCCCACTTGTCCTCCCTTGTTCACCCGGCTTGATCCCCACCACCACCAGCTGGGACACCTGACAGTAGATGCTGTCTGTTTATAATCACTGGGACAAGAGCTCCCTGAAGTAAGGACTTCTCAGTCTTTTCACCTTTTGTTCACAGTATTTACACTAGTGTTGGGCATATCATAAACACTCACAAAATATCTAGCACAAGTCAGGCAGTTAATCCCAAAACCATCCACATGTACCTAAGATCAAGGAGGCATGACATAAGTCTTGACGCCCCTCTAGCAAGTAAGACCTTGAAATAGTTAAGCAAAATGTGAGAGATTTAAAAAGAAACTGATGATCTTCAAGTTTTGCCCTCAGTTATATCAAATGTAATGAATAAGTCAGATCTTAAAATAGTATGAATGTAGATTTAAACATCAATATAATTATGTTTGACCTAAGATATATACAAACTCTATATCCTCCAGAGAGAAAATATATATCCTTTATATGTATACACTGGTAAAAACTAATGATATCCTAAATCAGGAACAATGACCTAAAAAAAATTTCAATGAATATGGGGACCATATTTTCTGACCACAACATAATTAAAATCAAATTCAACAATAAAATCATAATAAGTTAAGAAATATTTGTTTGGAAACCAAAAATTGAATCTGTCAATATGCATGGATTTTAAAAAATTAGAGCAGAAATTAATGAATGATGCAAAAAACTTATGCTATGCATATAAAGTATTAAAGTTCAAAGTATGGCCATCAATGAATTTGTTATGAAACAACTAATATTTTCAACAAATAATTAAGTATACAAATCAAGAAGTTAGAAAAATACCCAGAGAGTTATAATCTAAAATTTCATGAGGAAGGAGAAAATGCAAAAAAAGATATTGATGAAACAGAAATATGTAATAAGGAGGCTCTGTAAAAGTTGGCCTTTGAAAAAATGAAAACTTAGTAAGTTACAAATAAAAAAGATATAACTTCAAAAAGAAAAGGTCAAAATCATTTAAAATACTTTGAATAACTTTATACTACAATAATGAATAATTTTCTATAAAAATATAATTTACCACAGTGGATAAATAGAAAATTAACAAAGTACACATCAAAAAGTAGCAGCCAAATCTCTTCTGTCCACAAGTTCTCCCTACCTGGAAAGAGCATATAGTTTTATAGATGAGATTTAATAAACCTTCAAGAAATTTATAATTCTCATCTTCAGTAAAAACTATTTCAGAAAAAAAAACTATTTCAGTAAAAACTATTTCAGGAAAAAAGTGGGAATACAAACCAATTAAATTTGTGAGATTACTGTACCATACATCCAAAGAGAACAAAGACAGTAGAAGAAAGGGTAGAAAAACAAAACAAAGCAAAACAAAACCATATAGGCTCATTAAAATTAAAAGCTTTTCTACATCAAAGCTACCATAAACAAAATGAAGAAAAATATCCCAGAAAAATAACCTTTTGAAGAAGTTATTTGCATATCTATATAAACAATAGAATACTTATATGAAAACTTAGAAAATCACAAAGGACAAGCATAGGAAAATGGGTAAACTTAGTACCCAAATAATTCACAAAAGAGGAAACCAGAACTGACAAATTCATGAAGAAATGTTCAGTCTCATTAATGATTTTTAAAATGCAGAGTGAAATAACAAGATTTCATTTTCTGCATATTAGCAAACCTAAAAACTTTCCAATAGCTCATATTGAAGAAAGGACGAGAAAGCCCAAGTTTTCTTGCACCATTGATGAGCACATACTGGTTCCCAATGCTGGAGATCAATATGGCAATACTTAGGAAGTATGATGTGGCTGACAACTAAAACCTCCAGTTCTTGGCATATAATCCAAATAAATTCTCTAGAGCCACATGACATGCTCAAGAAGGATCATTGCCGTGGTTTTTTGTTGGAGCAGGAAAAAAAATAGAAACAATTAAATGTGCATTAAGAGAAAATTGGATATCAATTGTAGTATATTCATAGAAAGGGCTTTCTACAGCAACCAAAATAAATGAATTAGAGTTGCAATTATCAATATAGATTAATGTAAAAAATAGTTTAAGAAAAAAGAGGCTCCTTGCAAAATATATAAAATATTTCATCAACATAAAAATTGAAAACATGCAAAATAACATTATTTAATGGTTTTTTGTGGTATGTATATACAGTGATTCTATTAATAATGTAAAAACACTTGTAGGAATCAAAAAGACACATTTAAGATAGAGCTAACACCTGAGAAAGGAAATAGTTTTATTGCATCAAGTGAAAGAGAGTGGATTCAATAGGCTTTAACTCTGTACGTCAGATAGATGACGGATGGATAGATGATAGATAGATACATAGATACATAGATGCATAGATAGATAGTGAATATTTATTTCCTAAAAGTAAGATCTAAAATGAATGAGACAAAAATTTTTTTTTTTTTTTTTTTTTTGGTCCCGGGGATCGAACTCAGGTCCTTGGGTTTGCACAGCAGGCGACGAAAGCACTGAACTAAATCCCCAGCTCTAGACAAAGTGTTAACATTTGTCAGTTTTGTGCTATAAAGATGGGTGTTTTTTATATCACTTATTATCAGTGATTTTGTGTGCAGGAGTCTGAAGTATTTCAGAATTTAAAAAAACACAAAGAAAGTAATTGGCAGGAAAATGGTAAGATAAAGAACTGAAAGGACAGAAGTGGGGAAGGCCAATGAAGCTAGAATGACTAAACAATACTAAGCAATGGAGGGGAGGAAAACGAATCCAAGAAGGTAAAACCAAAAGGAAGAGGAAAAACACAGATTGATGTGCTCTCCAGGTGATGGGGAAATGGACAAAGGAAACAGCCGCTGGCCCACATTGGAGACAAAGCCACATGGATGCCATTTCACTGGTCCTCCAAGGCTGCTCCATCAATTCAGTGGCTTCCTGGGGACAGGGCTGGCTCAGGAGAATGCAGGACTACATGGATCCCAGTTACATCACCTCTGCCCTCCTTGCTCCCAGCAGCTGGATCTCTATTAAGTGGCCATGGCAGGGAGCCAGGGAGGGTAAACTTTGTTTACTTATCTCCACTTAGGAGCAGTCTTGTCCATGATTCTGAAATTTAAATCATGAGAAAGATAGGCTAGCACTCCTAAGACTATTTTTCCCTGGCTTAGTAAATTGCTCTCTGAGCAATATCAACTTTGGGAAGCTATTGACTGGTTAATTCTTAGAAGTAAGGCCATTTTTCCCTCCTCGTATGTCTGTTTTCCCTCTCCCCACTCGGCCACAGAAAGCGTAGTGCTATCTTGGCCTTTTCTTCCTCATCTTTCATGTTCTGTCAGTTACCAAGTTCTCTCTCACATATGTCTCTGCCTCTTGTGTAACAGCCTAATGGATCTCTTATATGTGGGGCTTCGCCCCTAAAGACACCACCACCTGGAAAGAGTTCTTACTCCCTAGGAAGTACTGATACACTAGTATACCCATGTGTAAAGACAGAGCTCAGACTCTCCACTCTGGCCTTCAGTTAAAGCCTGCTACAGTCAGATCCCTTGCTGTTCTGCTCAGTTTATGCGACATTACACACCCACACTGTGCCACCCTGTCATTCTTAGACATCTCCTGCTATTTTCCTTCTTTGAACATTTACTTACAAAATTCCCTCTACTTTCTCTATCCTCATGCTTGCCTGGGATATCCAATCCATCCTTCAACATTTAGCTTCAATACTGTCCCCCACACCTTGGGACCTTCTCTAAGGCAAGCCCCTCTCACCTCAGGACTGGCATGCAAAAAAAAAGACTGGCACGCCACCTTGCTACCCTGCTAGACTATGGACCACAATTCTTTACTGCATTCCAGCCATGCCTAGCACAGTACATTACACATAATAGATGCTCAACAATACTCAAAGGAATGCATATAAACACTCATTTGTATTGTACACTACCTCTAACCACATGTACTTTTATAATCAAAAATTTAATATAGATCCTACTTTAACAGTGAACTTCTCTCACCTAAGTAGTCCCTCAGTGTGGTATTGTGTGAATTAATGGATGAATTAGTAAGTGAATGGATGGATTTCCCAATACTCGCTTTATAATTGAATGAGATACCAAAGGTCACTACCCATCATCATCAGTTGCCCTACATTCATACAAGTATCTTTCCTCAAGATCCTGGGGTATATTTCTAGATTCTGAAAGTAACAGGTAAACTTTAATTTTATTTAGATAATGAACCTAAAGTGGAAAATAGAATTGCAGGAAGATTCTGTATAAAAATGCATTGCACCTTCTGTTGTAACTGATAAAGCTAATCACACAATTGACATTCTTTTTTTTTTTTTTCTTGGTATCAGGGATTGAACTTGGGTCCTTGTGCTTGCAAGGCAGGCAGCAGAACCACTGAGCTAAATCCCCAGCCCTTGACATTCTTCTTCACTGAACCCCCTTACCTGTACATGAGTTGGTTTACTGACAACAGCCCCTAATGAATAGTAGCCATTTGATTTTTTTAAAAATATCATTCAATCACCTTTCTTAAGACTAATACTGTCTTTCTCTACCCATGATGGCCACAAGTTATTAGGTCACAATTTCTTGAAATATTCTTTTACTTATAATTTTTAAATTAATCCAATTATTTCTGACTGTGAACTAAGTATCTTGAACAGCAAAAAAAAGTAATAATGTGTTGCTGTTTCTTAATTTGTTATTGAAGAGTTGGGAAATCTTACACTGGAGGAAATTGATCAGGAAACGGCACATCCTCGGTGCCCTTTACAACACCTGGTCCCAAAGGAGGTGTCATTGTGCTGGACTCCTGGGGCCTCCAGCAGCTTGTTTCTGCCCACATGCTGAGAAAATGACCCCGCGCAAATGGAACTCAATTTTTAAAAACGTCAATCAACCGATATTACTTTC
Organism: Heterocephalus glaber; assembly: GCF_000247695.1. Next base: position 6,575,583 of record NW_004624770.1, on the reverse strand, counting down.
AATGTAATATTTTTACTCACACAGCATTAAAAATATATATGCACTAAACCTTCAGTCAGCTTGAAAAGAAGCTAACAAAGTTTCACTCTATTTCAATAAGAGTGAGTCAATTTAGGGGCCTTTGTTGTGACTAGAGGCAAGGTTTTTCTCTTGGGTTATCACAATACAGTGGGTGTCAATCACAGAACCGTACTCAGAGGACTATGAGAATATCAGATGAGATTTATCACCAGGGTGAATTTTGGCCTGTATTTGTAAATGATTTCCTTAGCTGGGTCATCAATCACAAAGTCATCTGCATGGAGCAGATACTTCATTATTGTTCTATGGGGCTCCAATTAAGTAGGACATGACAAACAGTTATCAAGTTGACAGCTCATCCAAGTGTTCAACAATTACCGGCACCCGTGGCCAGGCACGTGGGTCTGTTTCCTTCTCAGGTGAAGGCAAACTGGAATGAGAGATTTTCCTTCAAATAGGCTTCTGAGCATCAGGCTCTGCAATATGAAGCGTTGTCTCCTTGTAAAACTGTCATAGACTCGGAATTCAGTGTCTCATGTAAAATCCTCAAGAGCTATCATTGATTTTAAATTCCTCTACTCATGCAGATTGTTCACCACTAAGGCAAAAATTCCCCTGCAAAGAGGATGATTGTGTTTTTATTCACTCCCAGAATTCAAGAGAAAACTTAAGCATTACATCAGATTTTAGTCACCAAGTGTAAGTACAGTGCTTAGTAGAAGTACAAATCATTGACTTGATTTTCATATTTATTCACATGTGTTTAATCTCTACCAAACCAAGGGAGCTGAGCCACTCCATTGGAGATATAGGTGCTTTCTCATTTTTGGGGACAGCAATGTAGAGGCATTTAAGCTCCTATTGATTGACTAAGGTGATTTGATTTCCACTAATAACTCACAAGAGCTGTTAGGAAAATTGGATGGTATTTATAATTCTAATTTGTTTGACTCTGTGACTCTAGGAAACAGCATTGTGGTAAATACATTGAAATGTCAGGGTTATCACTTGCCACACAAAGTTTATTTTCCTTTTCCCCCACTGAACAAATGCCAGCAGCATAGCCTGCTGAGCCCAAGCTTGTGTGAATCAGTGATCCAGGCAGCCCTTTGGCAGGGCCAAGTGGCCATTTGGCCCACCCCAGCTTCTGCTGCATAGATTCCCTGGGATGGCCTCCAACTTCAGGGCAGTGGGAGACTTTTCAGTACTGCTGGGCCCTGCATCACCCCGCGCCAGCAGGCTGCTTCCTAAGAAGCTGGCTCATCCAGCCGTTCTGGGAGGGAAACATGAATCCTGTTTTGGCAGCTCTCAGCACCATCTACTCTCTCCCCGGGGCTGAAGAAACTTTTGAAAAGTGCTGGGAGCACTGGTTTGAAATCTCCATCCAGAGCAACTTGGAGGAGAGCTGCTCAGAACACTGCGGTTGTCTTCTCTGGCGAGCTGGGCCAAGGAGCCAGCTGCCCTGCTCTGCACGGCCAGGGCATATGGGGAATATGGCTCCAAAGACAATGTCCAAGGAATGGTGGTTCAGATGTGCTGACAGCTTCCCCAAGCACAGAGCTTCAGCCCTCTGAGTCCAAATCCATCTTCCTCGGAACAGTGATCAGGCTCAGAATTCCCAAGCTGCTATAGGGAGACAGTTATGGTGTCCATCTCTTTTTTTAACTGGGGATTGAACCCAGGGCCTTTGCATTAAGCTATATCCCCAGCCCTTTTTTATTTTGTATTTTGAGAAAGAGTCTTACTAATTCACAAATTTGCCAGGCTGAGTTCCAACTTGAGATCCTCTTGCCTCAGCCTCTCAAGTGGTGGAATTATAGGTGTGTGCCGCTGTACCTGATTCACAGTATGGCTTTTTCAGACTGCATTAGCATTGGCTGGTTTTTTTGTTGTTTTGTTTTTTTTTTTGGTCCCTGGGATCGAACTCTGGTCCTTGTGCTTGCACAGCAGGCGGCAAAACCACTGAGCTAAATCCCCAGCCCAGCATTGGCTTTATTAGGGATTCATGTTATGTCTGTGAGATGCCCATTTTGCAAGAACGAAAGAAAGCTGGTCAGCCAGCCAAGTTGGACAAGTGAGCCAGCATTCCATGGTGCTTTTTCTCCTCAGCCAGAATTCAACTCTTGTGCATTAATTTCTAGGTCTGAAAAAAATTGGGTTTACAATACCATCTTGGCTTAGGTGCAGCTGCATTGTAAAGCATGCATTTTTTTCAAAAAAAATTTATTTATTTACTTTGGTTTTGACTTGGAAGGCTTACTCATTTTCATTAATCTTGTTTTATAATTATAGAAAGCATGTACATAATTAAAAATCAAAATATTGCTCCTGCTACTGTGTCCTTTACTCTCCCGACAGGGTAACTATTTTTATTAGTTATTTATTATTTTTAAGCACAATATATTTATATATTTCTGTCTCACACCTGCTTAGACAGAACATAGGTTATCAGTTATACTCTTCTTCACACTGTTCTTCCCTTCTACCCAGAAAGCTCCTCCAGAGCACTATACAGAGTCTACATGTCTTTTTTGCAGTTGCACAGTACTCCATTTTATCTTTGCACCACAGTTCATTCATCTACACTCTTGTTGGTATCTAGTGGGTCTTTTTATCTTTTGAAATTGCAAGCAGTGAACAGCTCTGTGTATATATGTTCTCATATTCTTGCCAGTTTATCGTTGCTATAGAGAGTGTATAGCCTGAATCTCTTCAGTATCTAATAACAGATATTACACTGCTCAGCCTTTCAGCTATTTATATCACTAAGCAATGGCTTTTGGATGCCCAGCCAGACCATCATCGTCCGTCTTCCTCTTGATAGAGCTAAGTTGCAAAGTTCTATTGCTGGGCCTCCTGTCTTTCAATTTGATATGAATTATGGCATCTAGATAACGCTAGTAAAAATGATCAAGCTACTCAAAGTGGGATCTATAGCTGAACTTTTATTCTCCACCTTAGCAGCTTGCTCTAGAATGTGTACTCATAGAAGGGCCACATCCTCTTACCCATTCCAGAAGCATGTTGAGTTTCTTGACGCTATTCTGCATTGTTCTTTTCTCTATCAGTAAACCAGTGATCAACCTAAAATCAAGACAGAAAGCTTTCAGCTGCATATTCATTTGCTCTGGTTCTAAAAGAAGAGAAACATAAAACTGTCCCTTCTCATAGCAAAAGTTGTTCTAAAGAATCATCCAAAGCCTTCTGTATGATGAGTCAATGTTGGCTATGTAACTATACCCCCAATATGATGTTTACAGTATCTCTACTAGCTCATTTAGTGCACAATCATCTATGGATGTGATATAAAGACATTTAAGGTAGAGAGGTAATTAATATAAAGTTTCTAAAAAGTAATTAATATAATTAATTTATAATTATATTTATATTATAATTAATTAATATAAAGTTTCTTTAAAATACCTTACTGTCCTAGAGGAGACAGCACAAAACCCAAAGTGATCATATAATAGTTAAATGCTTTTAGAGAACAATGCACATAATGTTGTTTATTGCTTTCTACATGACCATATACTGCTTCTATGGTATAAAAATACATTTTTCTTACTTTAAAAAGTCTTCAGATTTAAACATGTCTTTCATGCACAAGCACTGATTGTTAGGAACTCCCAAACTGGGCTTCTAAAATCTGTAAGCCCTGGCTCACTTATCCCTGGCTTTCCTCTTGGATAGAAATGCTCTTCCCCTGTGACATTTGCAACCCTTAGCACTTGCATCTTCTCATAGTCAAGGAAAAGCAAAAATAAATGCTCATGACTGAAAGGGAGATTTACAAGGCATGATCAAAATATATGGCAGATGTTTAAATTTTTAAAAATGTATACAGTAAAAGACACATTGCCATTAATCCCCTTCAAAATAGTTCACCTCAGTTCAAACACACTATCCCCTCATTCTTGCTACTTTCTGAAGCAGTTCTGGAAATCCTCTTTCTTGCCTTTATGAAGTGTGATAATAAAAAAAAAATACTGTGAACGCTTCTGCTTAGTGCTGTCCAAAGAAAAAGCAGGCTCATAAAAACATTACAGTGTGTCCTCATCCACCTTATTCACTGGATTTGACACCGTGAGACTTCTGCCTCTTCCCCAAAATCAAACTGGCCACGAAAAGTTAATGTTTTAAATCATTTCAGGTCATCAAGGTAGCCTCAACAGCACGACTAAAGACACTCACTAAAGAGGACTTTCAGAACTTCTTCACAAAGTGGCAAGAAGAGTAGAATAAATGTGTTCAATGCAAAGGGGAGGATTTTGAGGAAAATTAATGGCATGGTGACTTATACCGTAGTAAATTTTTAAAATTTAAACATTGACTGCATTTTTCAATCACACCTCATACATGATGATCACTAGACACATGGATCCCTGTGACTACATGCTTCAGACAAGTACTCTTGCCACCTAATCACACCAATGCATGAACTTTGGAAGATGCTGTGGACTCCTTCTAAGCCCTACAGTCTCTCATTTACTGAGGATTGTGTAGGCCATGCTCTTGGCTAAGCAGCTGAGGGAGTTGAGAAGCTCATTTAACATCGAAGTATAATCAAGTCATCAGAGGGGAACTCTGCCACAGACTTCCACCAGAAAATGATTCTTTTATTAAAGACAGTTTGGTGTTTAAAAATCCAAGTACAATAGGACCATTTGGGGGTAGTGGATAGACCCAAGATGGCACCTTCAACTCTTACATCATTGGTTATCTCATCCTCTAATATTGCCCCAGGATTATGATAACGGTTCCAGATATACTTCACTTTTATATATTTTTAGCAAAAACTAAACTCTAGCATATGTCCTACAAGACTTAATATATCATAAGTTGTTTTTCTTCTCAAGAGAATATTCTTTGGCACAGATGTTGAGAAAAGTATAAGTTATAGAGCTTGATTTGAGACTTGTAATGTGGAAAAGCTCCAGAGAATGAAGTATTATGATATAAGTTAAATCACATGAAACTGGATTCACTTCTGGAATCAGCCCCATTAAAATGGAATTACATGGGTTCTTATTCAGCAAGTTTTTCCATCAAGATAAACAGGAATAAAACTTTCATCAATAACAATGTCCCACAACCGCAGCTACGAAGATCATTATCCAACCTTAACTCCTCAGTCAATTTCAAAATCTGTCTCAGAATGCACAGTGCCTTCCTTCTACCAGATTAGACATGGCTTTCTTGGCATGTCGTAATGTCTTCTAACTACTATTTACTCCTCAGATACAAGGAAACATTCAAGCACATTTTCTTCTTTTCTGAGTCAAAATACATAAATACCTCTTCTTCTTCCCCAATAGCTGTTCTCAGCATTATTTTAATTCAAATTAGAATCATACTTCCATTATTATGCATCAACGATATGCAATCAAATGTGTATTTTAATTTTATTTTACATAAGCCCCTTCAGACCACAAATTTTAATGGATCCATGACTATAAAACCCCCAGTTTGTAGCATTCCCTGCCCTGGTACCTCCAGAGAGTGTTATTAAATTCTATTAACAACCCTAACAGATATGCCCAAGTGCAAAGTCTGGTTTGGCTGTACTCTCATTCACTCTATTTATCAACAGATGTTTGTCGAATCCCTACTGTTTTCCAGCACCGTGCTAGGCACTGGGGATGAATAAGACACAGCCACTGACCTCAAGAAATGCTTGTCTATTGCAGAAGGGAGAGAAGTAAATAATCAATTATAAAACAGCAAGACTACTGTTTGTACGGGGACTAACAGAGGTGAGAAGAGAGGGTGCCTAGAATGTGTGAGGTGTCGTGAAGTGTTTCATAGAGAATATTAAATTTGATATTAAAACTACGTTAAAAATGTGAGGGGTTATTGAGAAAGGGCTTTCTGGCAGAAGTCTCCATGTGTATATGTTAAAAATCTGGAAAGAACATATCGTGTTTGGGAAAGTTAAGTGGTTCCGAGTGCTGGAGCCTCAGGTTCATGAAAGGAAGGGCTGGGAACTGTGGTCACAAACACAGGCAAAGCACAGATCATGAGGGATCCAGAGGAGTGACTCTGTATTAGTCATTTACCCACTACTGTGGCAAGATAAAGGACATCTGCAATTTAAAGGAAGAGAGGTTTATTTCAGCTCGCAGGTTTCAGAAGACTCACTGGCTCCAAGGCAAAAACAGCACTGCGGAAAGGCCTGGTAGAGGACAGTACCCAACCGGTTCATAGCAGCCAGGAAGCAAAGGGAGAAGGGAGGACCCGGAGGAAAAAAAAAAACCCTCCAAAGGCACAGTAACAGTAACACACTTTTCCCAAACAGGCCTCACCTCCTAAGAGCACATTTAGCCATGAATTCATCAATGGGTCAATCCATGGAGGAGTATAAGACCCTTACAATCCAATCACCTTCCAAAAAGCCTGACCTCTGAACACATGGAACTCTGGAGAACATTCTAGACCTAAACCACAACAGACTCCCAGAGCAGCCTCTAAAGGTTTTAAGTAGGGCACCTGTGAAGATCTGATTTACATATTGATAAACGAATTCCTAAGGCAACTGGGGCTGGGCTGGACTCCACTGAAGGGGAACAAGGCTGGTGGCAGAGAGAGAGCGCAATTGGGCATCTCTGCAGCAGTTCTGACTGAGTTAATGAGAATATGTCTCAGCCAAGCATTGCAGAGCAGGCAAGGCTCCCAACAGACTTGAGAAGATAGAAAGGGCAAGGTTCACTGGCTTCGAGAAGGACAGAAGGAGAGAGGAAAGGAATGGAGGTGACTCCCAGATTTCTTGATGGAGCTTGAGCTGTTGTTTGGAGGTTCTGTCCAGGAAATGCTGTCACTTATGATTCTTGATGGGAAAATATCCCTGTCAACCCAGGAAGCTCATCTTTTAAGCCAATCCACTTGGGGAACAGAAAAAGAAATGAAAGAACACTGGACAGAGGATGTCCAACCATCAAGCCAAGTGCATCACTCTCACCCTCAACAGGGTAGTTAATCGTGCCATTAATTAACATAATGCATTAAGAGAAGGAGGAGACTTGGAAGAGAAAGAGCACTGGCTGTCATGAATTCCAGTTTGGATAAATTGAGAATGATGAGTCTTCTATGTTCTACAAGAAGCTGGTTAAAGAAATCTAGGCCAAGGGCCAGGGATTTAGCTCAGTGGTTCCGCTGCTTGCCTTGCAAGTGCAAGGACCAGAGTTCAATTCCCTGTACCAAAAAAAAAGAAAGAAAGAAATCTAGGCCTAGGGGGAAAATTAGAGGGTAAGACTTGGTGAGACATCAGAAAAGCCACAAACTAGGCCAAAAGTACTCATTGATATAGACTAGTAGTATATCCTGTTTGATCTAAATCAAATTCCTCAAACATATTCATTCACTCAAAGAGTAACTGAGAACCTCCCAACATGGAGCATACCATGAGAGAGAAGCTTGAAGGAGAACTGCCAATAAGACATTATTCAGTCTGGAGACATGGATGTCACACTTGGGGATTCTGTCATCAAATTGGTTGCATGATATATTATTTAATTATATTCAGGATTAGGACCACCAACAAGAGGTATAGAAGTTTTACTGCCCAAACAAAAATAGTTCAAAAACAAATTAGAGGGTTTCATGTAAGAATCTCTGGAAAACTATGAGCTAAATTTTAAAGATGAATTAAAGAGGCAAGGAGAGGAAAAGAACGTTCCAGATAGAAGAAATAACATGTGCAAAGAGTCAGAAGCAGAAAGGATGATAAAATACTCCAAAATATTCTGCCAGTAGGATAAGCAGAAAGATGTGTAAGTAAACCAAGTTATTAAATACTCTCTTTGAGCAATTATTAAGTAGTATGATGACAATATAGAAATACAGAATCCATACCATATGAGACTTTTAGGCATCTTATGTAGTATTGGTGGGGAAAAAACAAAAAACACAAATACAGTCTGGACACAGAAAAACTTAATACAAGAATAAGTTCAGAGAATATCACTGAATCCCCTCCAGCTCTGTAAAAACCCATTCTTCATAGAAAAGTTGGGAATCAACCAGTGAGATAGACTTCAACATCATAGCTAGATGACAATATAATTTACTACCGAAAAATGTTATTTTATAAGCACTTAATTACAAAATGTCCTCAAAGCACTCATGGTTTAAAAATGGAAAAGATGAACAATATTTTCCTATTCAGATCCAGCAGAAAGGTATGTATTCACTCCAAGCCTCTGGCCTCCTCATTCCCCTTTGCTATCAATACCCAACTTCTAGTGGGCCCTGGTTATGCCATACATAAGCTGTGGCCTAGAGTCACTTTACTCCCATCAAAATCAAGTCCCAAGGTAAGAATTACATAATGCCAACTAGGATAATTATGAATAACAGCAACAAACATGTCCATCTCTCTCACTTCCAGAGTATTTTGGGCTTTCTTCCTGAATAATTGCTCAAGTGTCAGCTGACCTATGTACTTTTAACCCACTCTAGCCAAAAGGGATGGCAGTTACACATCTAGTAGAAGCTTACACACTGTTGAGGGCATTCAAAATTGTTTTATGGATGAGCCAAAATGTTCTCTGAGAAAATGTGTCTTGCACTACGGTTTCTGGAAATTTCATGAGACCTTTTGTTTCACCTAGTGGTTCACAAAGAACATTGCTTTAGCATCTCTGCCTCCCCATGATTTCACACATAATGGCTCCAGCTCTGTCCCACACAGCACAGTCTGATTACACTGACCCACTAAGGTCCACTAAGAGTTTCCAACAGATCTGGTTCCATTGAGTCACAGGCCCAGAAGAGAGAAGCACACCAGCCTTTTGAATCAAAACCAAAATCCAGAGCTTCTCCACAATATTGTAAAAGCAAGACCATTGCATTTGTGAAAAAAAAGAGTCTATTGTAATGGGATCATTAAGATCAATCCTAAAGTATATTCACAAGTATCATGACAGCGTTGTGGATACTAATTGCTATCTAAAAACACCACTCCAGTCTAAGTGCTAGTATCAGACAAGGGTGCATTCTGTCAAATGTTATTTGGCCCATAATTGAAACAGGCATTAAAAATTTATTGAAAGGGATACTAGAAACACCAAAAAGGACAAAAGGTATGTTTAAAGCTCCAACCATTGTGAGTGGTGCCACACCAAGTGACAAGCACCAGGGGTCTACACAGGAGAGAATGGATTTGAAGGCAATAGTTCAGACAGGTTTGTTGTTTTTTTTTTTCCCACATGAATACCAAGGCCAGGGCTGACTGATTTGAAGCTCTGTCAACAACACTGTAATGAAGTACTGATTGTCCTACACCTAAGAAATCTACCTACGGATCTACATCTTATGAATATTTGATGTAGCTACAAATTTGAAAGAAAAAATCACCAGTCTCTGAATTATTTAATTGTTTTTGCCAAAGTCTTAAATTATTTTTCCTGTAATAAAATAAAATGTATTAGGCTGGAAACAAGAATCCAAAGAGGCACATACCAAGTTGAGCCCTAACGGCTGAGATTCCAGCTGCGCTGATTTTCTTTATGACATAAGTGCTCTGCTTGGCGGATAGCAGCGGAGACTTGGGTCAATACTGTCATTCCGCCTGCCAGCGCCTTCGACTTCATGCATTCTCCCTTGAATTAACTTGACCACAGGCTATTTCTTGTAGGACATAATGAAGAAATTGGCCAAAGTTCCTGCAAGAGATATAACATTGACATGAATTCTTTAAAACACATAAACAAGTCTTGAAGACTAGAAAGGTCAGGCAAAAGAAGCAAATTTCCTTTCCTTAATGTTTATGGGAAGAAAATAATTCATATCTGGGAAGTGAAATAGGAATAGCAGCAATAGGTCAGCCACAGAGGTCACTTTGTGACCATAGGGACCAGGCAGATGACCAAGTATTGGGAAGGACTGTGGGGAGATGCTATACATGCCATGCTCTGTGTATATGCATGTTTGTGTACACATGTGAACATGTATGTGCATCTGCTGAAACAATGGTGTTAAAGCATTATAATTAAAGAACTTGTTATGTTATGAAAGTTCACAGAAATATAGAGGCTTTAACACTGGAGGAAGATAGGACCAAAAATGTTAAAATTCAGCACATATGCCAGTGGCAGTTTAAGGGAACACTGAGAAGAAAAATCCTCAGATAACTGTAAAATTCATCATGATACTCAAAGATATGGATGCTACACAAGGTGGATCCTACAATGGACTCCATGAACAATCTCCTGGTGTTGGAGCCCTGTATCACCTCTCTAACTTGAGAGCAACTGGTGAGACCCTGAACCAGGGGATCCAGGCAAGCTGTGCCAGACTCGACCCATAGAAACTGTAACATAACAAATCTATGTTGTTGTGAGTGGCCAACTTTGTGGTATTATTACATAACAGTGAATAACTAATATAGAGGCCAAGGGCTTTGATGAGGTTCTTTCATTCCTAAAGGCTGCTTCTTTACACTGCATACTCACCAAGTACATGTACTAAAAAACAGATCTAAAGGAAATTCTAAGAATCAAATTTAGTAGCAATCAATATTCTGTGGAACATGAAAGATAATTGATATGGGCCAGTGAATGCAAGTAATTAGCCTGTGAGGGCTTAGAAGGACCCTTGGAGTGAGATCCAGGCTCAAGTTCCACCTTTGCTCTTCCATAGCTGAGACAACATACTGAGCCTCAATGACTCATTTGAACCACTGAGACAATCAACCCAACCCTGAACTATGCCAAGAGAAAGAACAATATCATAACACTGGCCAGACAGTAGGCACTCAATTAATATTAATTTTCTTCTCTTTATGCCAAAAGATTAGTGTATTTTATCATGATTTGGTGTTAGACTTTGTCAAATGCTTTTTCTGCATCTATTGAGATGATGTGATTTTTGTCTTTGGCTCTGTTGATACAGTGTATTACATTTATTGATTTCCATATGTTGAACTATCCCTTCATCCCTGGGATGACTCCTACTTGGTCATGGTGTATAATCTTTTTGATGATTTGCTGCATTCTGTTTTCCAGTATCTTGTTGAGGATTTTTGCATCTATGTTCACTAGGGAAATTGGCCTATAGTTCTTTTTTTTGGTTGGGTCTTTCACTGGTTTTGGTGTCCAGGTAATATGTGCTTCCAGGAATGATTTTGGGAGTATTGCTTGCCTTTCAATCATGGAAGAGTTTGAAGAGTAGTGGCATTAGATCTTCTCTAAATTTCTTTCTTTTCTTTTTTTTTTTTTTT
>NW_004624770.1:6524128-6537647 GCF_000247695.1 Heterocephalus glaber | reverse complement strand
AAAATGTATAATTGATATTGTGTAATAGGAAGAAAAGGTCTAAAGGAGCAGGGGAGGTAGGAGGGGTAGGGGAAAGGAAAGGGAAAAGAAAAAATATGAGAAAAGAAAAAAATGGACACAAAGTCTTTGCAAATAGGGAAGGGTGGAGGGGGTGAAGGGAGGGCAGGGGAAGGGGAAAAATAAAAGAACCAAGATAATCATGTAAAGGTACAAGAACCCAATGATGAATTAACTGTATTTTATACCTAAAATGTACCAATAAACTTAATGGGGGAAAAAAATGCGATCTTAATATTAACTACTTTGTTTTTTCCACTAAGAAAAGTCAGCAGGTTTTCTCCTCCGCACCCACCCAAGAGCTCTCTGTAGAACAAGAATTGGTCAGGATCAGCTCAAGGCCTGCAGTACTGATCTGTTCTGAAGACCCCCAGGCCCTAAAAGGAAACCAGCCAGTGAGGGATGACAGAGAAACAAATACCTAAGAGTGAGTGGAAATTCTCCCAGGTGCCAAAGGAGAGTCACTATTACCTTTCTCAAGGAGGCCAGGAGAAATTTTCTGTTTGCAGGCAGATGGCTTCTGGCCTCTATTTTTAAACCTGGTACATATATGTTTTTGATACCTAATTATATCTGTCTTGGGGAATTAGATCACATCTTAACCATTTTTACATCCACATCCCCTCCTGAGTCTCACCTCTTGGCCTATCCCCCAATTCCCTTCCCATCTCCACAAAATCTACTTCCATATTTCCTATCATCTCATTTATTTTACTTTATAAAATATTTATATTTGGGGTGTCTTATATAAGATAAATCATGCAGTGATCTCTGACTTCTTCCAAACAGTCCTCTCTTCAGCTGGAGAGGTGCCTACACACAAGGAGCTGCTGACAGAGAGAGACCCTGCTCAGCTCTGCACAACAAGAAGAATTTTCCAAACACAGAGAGCTCAGAAATCACTTATGCCCCACCACCTTCCACTCCACAGGAATTGTGGTTTAGATCAAAGTGTTCCCTAAAAGCTTCATGTGTTTGGGCGGTGATTGGACTACAGATGTGCTATTTGAATGTACTGAATGTGCTGTTAGAAGGCAGAGTCTGGTTGGAGGCAGGTCACTGGAGGCATGACCTGGAAGTGCCTATCTCCCTCCCTGACTCTTCCCTTCATTCTCAGCTTCCTGGCTGCCATGACATGAACAGCCTTCCTCTGCCAGACCCCTTTGTCCATGCCCTTCCTGCCCTGGAGCCAGCTGACTATAGGCTGAAAACATGACCTAAAATAAATATCTCCTCCTTTAAGTTATGGATTTCAGGTATTGTGTCCCAGCAATGAGAAAGTGACTGCGATGGAAATAATAAGGGAAATAAGAAAGAGTGTTTGAGTTTCTGTGCATTCAAAAGTGCTATCTGGGGATGATGGTGATGATGATGATGATGATGATGATGATGATGATGATGATGATGATGATGATGATAGCATACTTCATAGCAATACAGACAGTAGCCAATATCTCTATAATCAATCAAGTAAACTTTTTTATGCAGAACTGCTAAAATATATTTGACAGAACTTCGTTCTCCCTTCTCATGTTTGCCATAATTAATTCCTTGTGACCACTGCCTTAAGACTATTCCTAAAAAAAAAAAATTCTAAATGAGCTATCTTGCTCACATATGTACCCAATGAGTTTGTTGATCCCCCTTTATATGCCAGGAACCATGATAAGAATGAGAGAAAAAAAGATCCAGTGTCAGTCCTCACAGGTCTTGCTGTATAGGAAGCCAACTGACTTCAGCAGCAACATGAGTGCTACAATAAATAGTCTACAAAGCAGAGAGACAGCTCAGGAGAACAGGACTTGGATAGAGGTCCATTTGAGAAGGAGAGAAAAAGAAAAGGCAAGTTGATATTTAAAATGTAAACTAACTCTCCCAGTAAATGGTTTTAAGAAAGAAATCAATGATTATAAAGGAAAGACCCTCAAAATAATATGAACCTATAAATATTCAGCTGTCATAGTCTGACACCTGTGGACAGGGCCAGGTACACATGAGATACGTTAACATGTTAATATGTGGGCCGGAGATGCTGAAGAAAATTGAAATGTGGTCATTCTGCTATATTTACATAGCAAAATCTATCTTTTCTGTGAGGAACGTACCTTCTTGGTGACAGTTGAAGGTTGGCAGAATATTCTAAAGCTTCCTGTGATGTGTGCATAGAAGGCTGGCGGGGCAGTGTGATGCCTGAGGGACTCTACAAAGGAAAATGCGCTGATAAATACAAAGCTGTACTTGTAGCTAAACTCACACATCCGGTCTTAAGCACACAGCTGAGAGTGTCACACCCACACATTTGTGCCAGAGCAAGAATACCAAGTATGCTCTGAGTAGCACCCTGTTGTTGCTCAGACTGGCCCAGGGTTTCCAGCAGTTTGTTCGGAAAGCTTTGCTGTTGAGGATTCACTCTTCCCATCCCAGTTCAGATGCCAGGAAGGTGACCACCATAATCTTTCTTACTGTCATAGTCAAATTTTGTTGCATGACAAAACACCTGAGAATAACTTAAAGAAGGAAAAGTTTATTTTGGCTCATGGTTTCAGAGGTGTCAGTCCATGGTCAGCAGGTTCCATTGCTTTTAAGCCTGTGGTATGGCAAGAACATCATTGCAGAAGGGTGTCACAAATGAAAGCATCTCATTTCATGTGTTCTTATTTATTGTTTACATTAGTCACAAGTTTTCCAGCTGATTCTTTTAGATTTCTGAGTAGATAATCACATCATATAAAATTACAGTTTCATTTCTTTCCATTCTCTTTTCTCAGTCTCATTTCCAGTCTTATTTCTGTTCTGTGACTTCTTGTCTAGGCCATGAGTACTGGTATGATGGTCACACTGGGTGGAAGGATTTCTGGTCTTTCCTTGAAATAAGTGGAAGAGCTTTTGTTTTCCTCTGACTTAACTCATTTTGATCATATATAAATAGATTTTTAGATTTACTATGACTTAGTAAGATCACCACATATAAGATCTATACACAAAAACAACTGGCATCTTCATTTATTAACAATGTCTCCTTATAAAATTTAATAAACCAAAGGTCTCATCATGATAAACTGGGCATAATGCCACATGCCTGTAATCTCAGCATTCTGGGAAACTGAGATAAGGTGGGACAAAAGTTCAAGCTTAGCTTGGGCATCTTAGTGATTTAGTGAGACCTTGTCTCAAAATTTAAAAATTTTTAAAAGCTGCAAATGAGGCTTAATGCAAGACCCCTGAGTTCAGCCCTCAGTATCAACAAACAAACAAACAAAGAAAAACAAAAAAGACCTTATCATAATAACAGTAAAATGCTAAAATTAAATCTAATAAGAAATGTACTAAAAGATTAAATGTATTATATATAATAGCTGTTCCCAAATTAATTTTACATTAAAACAAATTAGAATAAACTTGACATAATGATTGTAAATTTAATATAAAAGAGAAAAGTTCTTTTTAAAAAATCTGAGAAAATTTAAGGAAAAAAAATGTGTTAGTAGTTGTACTTTTAAATATTAAATCTACAGTGTAGTTAGGTAAATTAAACTGGTGTGGTATTTGTGAAGAAGTATGCCTCTAGCTCAATAGAATAGAAAAGAATAAATGTGAAAGTATATGTGTATGTATATATGTGTGTATTATGTATATATATACAAATGATATGTATTACCTAATATCATATACAAAAATACATGCATTATGTATTCATGTAGTCACTCGACAATAGCAAAATTAGCACCTACAACATTCTGGGACACTCAGCAGACACAGAGTGTGAGCCAAATACACAAGGTCTCTCTGTTTTGAACTTCATAGTCTATTATATTCACAGAAATAAACAGGCAGATGAATGGAAAACCAAAATAATTTGGAAGATGTACTAGTTTCCCATTGTTTCCATAACAAATTACTACATACTTAGTGCCTTACACAACACAATCTGTACGTCCAATGTCCAACCCAAGCCTCACACAGGAAGGGCTGCATTCCTTTCTGGAGACTGTAGGGGAAAAGCTGTTTCTTTGGTCATTTGAGCTGTTGGCCAAATCCAGTTCTGTTTGTTTGTGGGACTGAGATCCCCATTCCCTTGTTGGCTGACAAACGAGGGCCACACTTGGCTTCTTGAGGCCACCTACCTCACTCACCCAGCAAACCCTTCCTTTATTCTCAGAGCCAGAAACAGCAGGTCAAGTCCATCTCATAACCTGAATCTCTTTTTTCTTCTTCTCTGATCCAGCCAGGGAAGACTCACTACTTTTAAGGATTCATAGATTAGAGCTGACACACCAGAATAATCGATAAAATTATCTCCAGACCTCCTGGTCCATACTTTATTCATGTGATATTTAGTTCTCTTACCCATGAAAGACAACATATTCATAGGCTTTAGGGATTAGGGTGTGTGCATCTTTCTAGAGTAGGGAGCATTATTTCGCTTATTACCAACAATAATAAATGTGGAGGAAATCCAAAATGGCGACAGGCACAAAGTGGAATGGGAGAGATGCTAGTGTAGATTATATCATCAGGGAAGTCTTCCCTGAGGATGTAGCATCTGAGCTGTGTGGCCACTCATATGACACCCAAGCAGAGAACTCCAGGGGTGCACTTAAATATACAGAAAGAAAAAGGCTTGGAAAGCTACATATCCAACCATTCACAGGCTCCCTTTACACAGAGGAGAAGAATTTAAGGGTGGAGGAAGATGACAACTTTCATTCATTTATCTGTATTTTCCTTCTGAATATTTTATTCATCATTGTTTTAATTTTATGTTTATAAAAGGCTTGGAAACAGAAAAAAAGGAAAATCATTTTTTCTTGGGTCCAATGAAAGCCAATAGGGATTAACTTTTGGGGAAAATTCCACATATTCTATAGGTGGCACACGTCTTTAGAAAATAAAAATAAAACCTGTGTGTTGGAATGCTATGAAAAACTTGTGTGGGATGGGAGTCATAAATCAATGCCCTTTCTCTTCTGAGTACTTAAGGAGAATACACTTGCCAATTAGACATGGTTATACCTCAGCAACCTTGGAAACTTTCTGTGGCTATAACTTCTTTATTTTGCTTCTAAGTCCTAACTTGGTGCTCATTTACTGAGCTCTGGCTCTGGATATCTCACATCATTTCATGTGGTTTTTCCAAGGAGGACACTAAAACCTGCTCTCCGAATGAAGGCAGGCAGAAGAAAAGGCACTTGACGGGGCTCTGTAGTGTAGCAATCTGTCACAGCAAAAGGGTGAGCCCTGCCAGGACACATGGCTGCTACTCAAGACATGAGCAGGGGGTCACAGAGGCACATGCAAGTGCTCCCCGTGAGCTGTGGTAGGGCAGCTGCATGGAACAAAGACAGGTGACCAAAGGGCTCTCCCAGGGCTACAGTTCCAAGACCCCGGATACAACTGCAGAAAATAACCTTCATGCATTTGTGTGTGCGTGAGTGTGTGCATGTGATGTTGTGATCATCAAAGAATTACAACGGCTCTGGAGCAAAAATATTCCACTGCAAATCCAGGAAAACCAAACAATGTCTTTAGCTCCAAATTAAGGAGCTCATGTTTATGTGCTAATCACATAGATTTGTTTTTCCAGGTACCTTGCCTACCAAAGATAAGAATTCTCCGAGTAATATGTTTACAGTAGTCTAGTAGATTTTCTCTTTGTATGTTCCTTCATCACCTCAAGAGTGACAAATACAAAACCAAACACACCATTGTCTGCTCAGGAAGACTGTCTCCTCCCTGCCCTTCCTGCCTGAGATAGGAGCCTCGTCTACTTACCTATCATTCATGCTACAGCTCTCAGGGTCATTCTTAACTCAGCCCTTACCTTCTGTCAGTCATCCTCCTCAAGTCCTTGAAATATAAATCACATATAAATGAACATTGCACGTAATTGGCCACCAGAGAGGTCTCACTGTTCGTTCCCCCTGTTGGGATTTTATCCCAGAAGTGTCTATCTGAAGTATTTCCTTGGGAGCCCCCTCCACCCATGGCCTACATGTCTGTCCAGTCCCTCTGAATGTCACCAGATAGTGAGCACAAGCACAACCACACTATCATCCCAGGACCAAATTGTGTTTCTGAGTCCCTTTCAACTTTGCTTGAAGGCTCAGAGTCGGGCCTTCCACAAAGTACCATTTCCTCTTTCTTGCCTCCACAGGTTCAGGGCAGCCTCTCCCTCTTAAGATGCAAACATGGAGGAACCCCATTCTTTCCTGGGCATCTGTGTCAGGCCCTGGGGTTTCAGATTGAGACGGGGCAAAATGCAAATGAGAACTGACAGCCGCTTCTCCACAGCTCAGAAACAAATCCAAGATGAAACCAAATAAAGCCACCTCATCCAGAGCAGGACAAGAGCAGTTCAGGCCCATGGGGTCTGTGCCCAGGCCTCAGAGAGAGGGAGAGAGAGAAAGAGGGTATCCATGAGTCCAGAAGGACAGCTCTGACTACACTCAAAAATTTATATTCCTAAGTTAGACTCTACCTTCTCATTTGTTTCCTCTTGCAACAAATATTCTCTCAGGCACCTACTATGTACTGAGTAGTGAACTGAACAGAGGGGAGCCTTCTGGCACAAGCTCTTCTGTGGAAAACAGATAAGGAAAATCCCCACCAAAGTAAACAAGTTTGTGACAGACAGTGACAAGTCTATGAGGAAGGAAGACAGGGTTGTAGGAAGAGAGCACAGGGGTCTCCTTAGATAAGCAGTCCTGGAGCCAGCCCCCAGCTCTGAGATGAGTGTCAACGGAGTGAACTGGAGTCTGCTGAGACAGCGCATCTCAGTCCCTAGTGAATGGACAGTTCTCCCCAGTAAAAATGGAGGACACATGCTTCGTGTCTTTATCAGTTTACTAGGGTTACCATGATAGCATGCCACAAAATGGGTGGCTAAGAAGACAGAAATTTATTGTCTCTTTGTTCTGAAGCCCAGAAGTTCTAGATCAAAGTGTCAGCAGAGCCTTGCTCCCTCTGGAGGTGCAAAGGAAGGATCAATTCCAGGACCCTCTTCTAGCTCTGAGAGTCCCTTGTGTTCCTCCCATGTCAGTATGTGTCTCCAATTTGCCTTCTTTTCTAAGGATATAGATCATATTGAATTAGGGCTTGTGTTAGTTTATTTTTCCATTACTGTAACAAAGTACCAGAGACTGAATCCTTTATAGAGGAAAAAATTATTGATCTCACAGCCTCAGAGGCTGAAAGTCCAAACAGCATAGGGCCAGGTCTCACAAGGTGCCCCTGGCTATATCACATGGTGGATGGCATCACAAAGGAAATATGGATTAGGTGGAAAGGCCAGGTGGTGACCAGAACGCAGAGCAAAGAGAGTGGCCAATCTTGCTGTTTTTTATAACAATCCTCTCATGAGAATTAGTATTTCGTGAAAACTACAGCACCCCAATGACCTAAGCACCCTGCCCTAGACCTCACTGCCATCACCTCCTAAAATCTCCACACTGGGACCAACCTCCCACCATATAATCCTTGGGGGACAGACCATATCCACTCCATAGCTGAGGTCACCCTCTTCTAGAATGACCTCAACTAACTACACCTGCAACAACCCAATTTTTAAGTAAGAGGAAACCCTGAGGTTTGGGGACACAATCCAGCCCATAGCAACACCTCCATGATAAAGGAGTCCATTGGGACCGGAGGAGCAGGTTTACCCACAATGCTCAGAGCAAGGCTTTTGGAACCGGCCAAGTTTTGCACTCTACCCCCTGCCAATCATGAAGTACAGTACACAACACATGAATGAAGACTTGAGGATGGTTGATTCATGGTACATTTTACACTGAAATTTTAAAATGTGTGTGTTCTCTTGTGGAGTTTGGGATTTCTTTATGTGCCAGCAGCAGATCTCATGCTTAGCAGATAGGAAAGGATTAAATCATTTTAGGGTCTGTTATGATTACTAACTGTTCCTGGAGACAACGTGGGTAAAAAAAATAGCTGGCATCTTGTGCTGAAGTAGCCCCCCTTTGTCTCCAGGCCTGGCTCCCAGAGGCAGCAGAGCTGAGGAGCTCAGGCAGGGTTACCAAGAGGTCACATCTGCTGAAGATCCGAGAGGAAATAGTGGGGAAAAAGCAACAGAGAGAAGCATCCATCCAGGCCTCTGGGCAGCTCCCCCCTCACCCAGCCTGGAGACACACAGCTGCCCATATCCAAGCTCAGAGGGGCAAATTCCCCAACATCAGAGATACAGCCTTGTGCTGCTAAACGGAAACCTGGCCAGCGAGGAAGCAGCTGGTCTTGGAAAACAAAAAATACTGCCTGGGGCAAAAACAAAGCAAGAGGGAGCCTAGAAAAGCTTCATTTGGAGGAGCCACTCCTTCCCTAAACCGATTTTTTTAACCCAGTATAAAATTGTAAGCCTATTCATGAAGCAACATGACAAATTCCTTCAGTCTAAATTCTCTGTGATTAGAAATTCCTAGAAAGCTTTTCCTTCCCTTTCAAGATACTCAACAATTTGTTCCAATAGTATCTCTCCTATTGTGGCCTACTGTCTTGTTATCCAATGTTGTTTTTGAGTGTAACACAAACAGCCCTAAGATCATGTGGAATCTCATGAGGAGGCATGTTACATAGAACTGCACTTTTAAGTGTGGTCCATTACCATTTCTATCTGCTATCTCATGCAACATGCCATTAATGCCAAGCTACCTTTCACTGTTGAAAATTAGAGCTATGTATACTCATTTAAACGTAGCAATCTTTTCTGAAATATATATGTAAATCATTTACTGGTTTTCCACTGGGCACAAAAACCTCAAGAACCTGAAATTAGCTGCACATAACGGTTCTTCTGATAAAAATAGTAGCTCTACAAATTCAGGAGAAATAGGGTCAGGTGACATTTCCAAAGATCTAGTCAAATTTAAGTCCAAGGCCAGAGATTGTATCATTCTTATTGGTGCCAAAGATAATAGCTACGATTGATTATTGCATAGTCACTATGTGATAAACAGCATGCTGTGTCTTGTTCCTATCTTATCTAAAATCCTTTCAACTGTATAAAACTTATTGCTTAAAAACAATATGCAACTTGTCCATGGTCACAGCTCATGCTGAGAAGTGCTGGAATTCAGACCCTACCTTGTCTAATCCTAAACCCAAGGCTTAGACCAATATACTACATAGGTAAAAAAAAAAATAGGGAGAAAATCCCACAATATATTGGCCACAGATTAAAAACTGTAAGAAAACCCCCACTTGTACATTCTTCTAGAAATTAACTTATAAAACTAGCTTCTATCCTAAAACTTGGAAACAGCTCAAATGCCCATCAACTGGAGACCGGATAAAGAAAATGTGGTTTTTTTAATAAAATGGAGTACTACTCAGCCATAAAAAATGAGAAATTAGAGACATTTATAGCTAAGTGGATGCACATTGAGGCGATACTCTTAAGTGAAATAAATAGGACACACATGCTTAAATACCGAATAGTTTCTCTGGTGTGAGAAACTGAAAGTGTAAATAAGGACTAAATATATAATAGGTAATGTGAAATAGGAAGAAAAGGGGCAAAGGAGAAGGAAGTGGGAGGGCTAGGAGAAAGGATAGAAGGGAATGGGGTTAATATTAGAAAATGGAAAAATTGGAACAAAATCTTTGTAAATAAGGAGGAATGGAGGGGTTGAAGGGAGGGCTGGGCAAGGGGGAAAAATAAGAACCAAGAGAGATTATGTAAAGGTGCAAATTCCCAATGATGGATGTCATTATATTGTATACCTAAAATGTACCAATGATTAGAATGAATAATTGATAATGCAAAATAGGAAGAAAAGGTCCAAAGGGGTAGGGGTAGTGGGAGGGGCAGGGGAAAGGAAAGAAGGGAAAGGAAAAATGATGAGAAATGGAAAAAATGGAAATAAAGTTTTTGTAAATAGGGAAGGGTGGAGGGCGTGAAGGGAGGGCTAGGAATGGGGAAAAAATAAGAACCAAGATGCATTATGTAAAGGTACAATTCCCAATGAGAAATGTAATTGTGTTGTATACCTACAATGTACCAATAAAAGAATTTAATTTAAAAAAAGCTTCTATCAAAATACAGAAGACAAATTTCAAAGGATGAACTAAGGCACAGGATCTATAACCACCCCTTCTTAAAACTTAATTGTGGTAATGGTAATACAAACCTGTAGTACCAGCCTTCAGGAGGTGGAGGCAGGAAGATCACTGCAAGCTCAAGGCCAGCCTGGGCTACATTGTAAGTTCAAGACCAGCTTGAATGACATAGCAAGACCATATCTCAATAAATAAATAAATAAATAAATAAGATTTACTCTGAAACAAAACTATGTATATATGAAATATCAACTTTACACTATTTTGAAGGAAAGTTCCAGAAGCACTGGAGGCTTATAATGATAAAAATTGCACAATAACTTTTTGTGCAATAGGCTTATTGAACACAACATTATGTTAGTGATGCTATTATAAGAAAAGCTAGTCATGCTGGGCTAAATTTTCCAAGAATGCAATTTAAGCCCACAGTAAGGTGTATTATAAAATGAATGGAATGCTATAGTTCAAACATATCCCTCGGAATGGTCCATCTGTGGACCTTATCTCACCAATTCTCATTAAACAGTGATTTCATTTCTCGACAGCATCACAAGTTCCACTTCTGAGCAGTCATTCAGCTGCCTGGCTGGTCTCACAACACATGCAAATATGAATTAAAGGCAGTTGCACCACAAGGCTGAGGAGTCTGCTGATACCCTTCGCAGTGTGAAGCATGGGCCCCAGAAATCACAGATGGGAAAAAGAAATTGGTGGTCCCAGCAGCCCTTCCATTTATTACCCCCTGAGGCCTCCTTTGGAGCATGGCAGCTACACACAGGACACACATGCATGCGCACTTGTGCATGCACACACACACACACATGCACACACACAAGCAAAGAGATCTTCACTGCTTCACCTGCCCTCCATATCACATGCACTTGTAAGGTTAAAGATGTGTTGGACTCTATGAAAATAAAATCCCGAAGCCTTTACAGGTACCTTTTAACAGACTCTCATTGCTCCCTGGACAGACCTGAAAAAGAAGGTATGATTTTCTCATTATCCATATGGGGAAATGAGAGTGTGAAATGTACAATTTCTCCAGAGCTAAGAGCATCAAAGGCAGAACACAGAAGTGACATTTTCTGTTCTCTGACCTCCTATCACATGCAGTTTACACCTTTCTTAGAGACCACATCAGTTCCCACAACATAGTCAAGTTATTTGTAAATTTGTCTTTTCTCCCTTAGGTGACAATCAGCTTGGTAGAATAAGCAGCTATTTCTATTTTTGGGTTCCTACTATATCCAGCAAGGTGCCCTCCAAGGTTAACCAGGAGCTTATAGAAAGAGGCAAGCAAGATATAAAGAGAGGTATTGGGTGTGTTTGAGGAGCACTGGCAATAGTGGTTGTTGGTTGGGTAAATGGCCAAGCATTAATGAGTTCCCTGAGAAAATGCATCTTCTACCAGATCTTTTTAATCCTCCCCACCATGAATGGAAGATGAAAAGCATATGGGCAGGAGAGAAAACATTTGGATTGGTGGTTACTAAAGAAGCTAGTGAGAGTTGAATTAAGAGGTTATGCGACAGATCCTGGAAGCATTCACCTTTCTAGTTTCCTGTAAGCCCAACCACTAATCACAAAATGTCGGTGAAAAGAAAACATCACAGGAGCCATATGACCACTGGTTGAAATTAACCTGGCTCTAATTTGCCAAATAGAGATCTAAGCCACTCCCAAGCTACCCAAGGAACAAAGTCTGAGGGTGATTTTCAGTCTGAGTTAAAGCTGTGGGCTGCAAGTCAGACAGTGAGTTTCCTTGAACCTTCTAGCTCAGCCCAGCCCTGCGTGACTATGACTTGAGCTAACATCATAAGTGTTGTGTACAACATTACACACACACAGACACACACACGCAGCACCCAGCAAAGTCCAAACAACCCACAGAATCATAAAATGGTAGCTGTTTCTAAGCCATTAAGTTTTTACATGTTTTGTTACATAACAGCAGATAACCTGAACACCAAGCTTGGTGCCAAAGTAAGACAAGCTTTTAGGGGTAAGGGGAGTCTTATGGGCAAGAGTGAGTATATTTTCCATGTAGAAGGACATGAATTATTGTAAATAGAGTGCAAACTAAGGCAACGACCCTTCAAAGAGAGCCCTACCAGTGAACCACACCCCCTAGTAGTTATGACCTCAAGTATTCTCCTTTCACAGAGAAAGATGATGAAGAGAATATGGCAGATGTCAGTCAATGTGACTTAGGTCAAAAGCAACCTCTCCACACTGCAGTTTTTGCTTTGGGGAAGCCATCCATGGTGTAACAGGGTCAACTACTCTGTGACTGCATGCGGAGGAGAAGCCTGTGGAAAAAGAGAAAAAATACCCAGCAAAGCTTCAGGTATGCCAGCCCACCTGAGTGAGGTGCCAAACAATGAACATGAAGAAGTCATCTGGTTTTCTGGCCACTGGAACCTCAAATGACTCCAGCTTCAGCTGTGTTTGACTTCACTTATGTCAAACAACCTAAGCAGGAATCCTTCCGCTGAGCCCTGTCAACTCATAATATTTAACTGATGCTGTTCAATTGTTTTTAAGCCACATAAGTTTAGATTGATGTATATCACAAAAATAGATACTTGAACAAAAACCAGAATCATACAAGATAAATACCTGAATTTTTTGGGTTATTTAAAATACAACAAACTTTTCCTAGCTGTAACAAATCTAAAATCTGGTATATCATCTGTATGGCTAAAATATCAACAAATCATTCCTATGAAGGCTCAGAGAATGCTAGAGCAGAAAAAACCATTAAATTCTACCATTAATCAAAAGAACTCAAGTACAAGGTCCCGAGTTCAATCCCCAGTACCAAAAACAGAGAAAGAAAGAAAGAAAGAAAGAAAGAGAGAGAGAGAGAGAGAGAAAGAGAAAGAGAAAGGAGGGACATTTAAACTAAAATCCTTCACACTAAAATCAGGAACAAGGCAAGGATGTCCTGTTCAATATAGTTTTGGAAACATTAGCCATGGCAATTAGACCAGAGAAAAAAAGAAAAGGAATAAAGATAGGAAATGAAGAAGTCAAATTGTCATTATTTCCAGATGACATGATACTCTATATAGAAGACCCCAAGAATGCCACCAAAAGTCTTCTAGACTTAATAATCAATTTCAGTAGAGTAGCTGATACAAGGCCAACACACAAAAATCAATAGCTTTCCTGTAGAGGAACAGCAGACTCACTGAAAGAGGAAATGGAGAAACAACTCCCTACAGAATAGCATCCAAAAAACTGAAATACCTAGGAATCAACCTAATGAAAGAAACCAAAGACCTTATCTCTGAAAACTGTAGCACTCTGAAAAGAGAAATTGAAGATGATATCAGAAAATGGAAAGACATCCCCTGCTCTTGGGTAGGAAGAATCTACATAGTGAAAA
>NW_004624770.1:6469337-6512646 GCF_000247695.1 Heterocephalus glaber | reverse complement strand
GGTCTCTTCTTGTTTCAAGTGAATTTTTGGATTGTTTTCTCAAGGTCCATCAAGTATGCTGCTGGAATTGCAGTTGGGATTGCATTGAATCTGTATAGCAGTTTTGGAAGTATGGCCATTTTCACTATGTTGATCCTTCCTACCCAGGAGCAAGGGATGTCTTTCCATTTTCTGATATTATCTTCAATCTCTCTTTTCAAAATGCTAGTTTTCAGAGAAGAGGTCTTTGATCTCTTTTGTTAGGTTGATTCCTAGGTATTTCAATTTTTTGGATGCTATTGTGTAGCATACCCATGTTTATAATGTCACAATTCATAATAGCTAAATCTTAAAAGGGGCCTATATGTCTGTCAACAGATGAATGGATAAATAAATGTGGTATTTATGCACAGTATAAATACACAGTAGAGTACTACTCTGCCATAAAGAAAGATAAACTTGGGCTGGGGATTTAGCTCAGTGGTTTCGCCACCTGCTACGCAAGCACAAGGACCCAAGTTCAATCCCCGGTACCAAAAAAAAAAGAATGATAAACTTGTGTCATTTGTAGGAAATTGATGCACCTTGAGACTACAATGTTAAGTGAAATAAAGCAGACACACGAGCTTAAATATCACATGGTTTCTCTTATATTAGAAACCCAATGGGGTTGGAGATGTAGCTCAGTGGTGCTATGCCTGCCTAGCAAGAGCAAGGTCCTGGGTTTGATCCTCAGTACCAAAAAAGAGTGAAAAAACTCAATGTATAAATAAAGAGCAAAATAAAAGATAGATAATAGGAAGTAGGGAGGTAGATCTTTTTCAAAGGGGAAGGAGATCAAGAGATGAAGGGCAGGGAGGAAAGGGAGGGAAAAGGGATGAAAGAAGGAATTAAGATGTGTTATCCACGCACCAATTCCACATAAGGAGTGTAAATATTATGTGCCACAAACAAGTACTATTAAATTAAAGATTAAAAATAAAGCAGCACTGAGATTCCATCTTACTCCAGAAAGAATGGCTATAATTAAGAAATCAAGTAATGGAATACTACTCAGATGTAAAGAAGGATAAACTACAGACATTTTGAGGAAAATGGCTTGAAGGTGTACTGCTAAGTGAAATAAATCAGACACACAAATTTAAATACTCCAGTTTCACTCATTTGAATAATCCAAAGTACATACAAAAAGCAAACTTTTAAAATTGATAAAAGGAAACAGGGAGATAGATCTTTTCCAAATGAGAAAGTGACCAACGGTCTGAGGAAGGGAGGAAAGGAGAAGGAAGAGGACATAGAAAGATTTAAGAGGCATCATATACACGTACCAGCTGCCCTCAATGACTGCAATCTTTATATGTCATAAACATGAACTAAAAATGATGAGAAGGAGGAGAAGGAAGAGGAAGAAAATGGCTAGAGATGGAGGGACAGAGGGAGGGGGTGAGGAAGTCACAGAGTATAAAAAGAATCAAGATTCAGCATATGTATCCACTACCTAAAATGAATGTAAACATCATACTCCAAACACATACAAATAAAAACATTTTTAAATAAATTAAATGAAATGAAAATCCCTCCCTCAGGTATGTATGGTTCAGTGTACCGTGTTCAGTTCATTAGCAACTGAGGATGGGGGCACGGGCACCCCAGTCTCCTACTGCCAACGGTGACTACCGATGCCCCCAGGCATCCACCTGGGTTATGCCTCAAAGAACAACTCTCCTCAACATAATTCTAGAATAACTATGTGTAGAACTTGGGGCTGAACTCAACAACTAAGGAATGCCTATTATTCGAAGATATCTCATAGTGCAATCTATAAAAAGTAAGCTTCAGTCAAAAGAAAATGAGTCTAGAACCCAACTGAGACATCAGGAATAAAACCCCAGCTGTGGGAGCGGGGTCCTCTCTTAGCCCATTCTGCACCATCCCAAGGCTGAGGACAAAGCTGAGAGGGACTGTCTCAGTGTCGAACCACTGATGATGGATTCTGTGGTCTGGATCACAGGTCCCAGAAAAAGAAGTGTGGCAGCAAACAGCAGAAATGTAGAAAATGAGCCAATGTCAGGAGAAGTTATGAAAGGCAGTAGAGTCTCTCCTCTTCCTGTGCTCTTCATCATGAGAATTCTGTGACTAGGTAAGTGGTAACAACAGGACTGACAGAGAAAAGATCTGCCTCCTTTCCTCTTCCACCAATACTGGTCCATGAGCTAAGACTAGCAAAATATAAATAAGCAAATATAAATATTTTCACTTCTTTCACATATATGATGAAAATAAGGTTGGAGAGATATTTGGCCTCCAATGTAAATTGTCTCTACTTTTTAAGATCTCTGAGAATGATGACTGCCCAAGTTCCTAGCCAATATTTTATGCCCCTGACATTCATTCATTCAACAAACATTTCCTGTGCATATACTATTTGTCGAGTCCTATTCTGGGCACTAGAGATACAAGATTAGACACCTTTTATGGAAGCCCAGTTGGCTAGAAAGACCAACACCAAACAAGTCAATATTTCTGAGGAAAGAAGGGTATGGGGATCCCCAGCCTAGATAAGCTATCCCTCATATCTAACTGAAATCCATCCAAAATTATTCAAGCCTATTTTTTCTTCACAGCAAAAAAGAAGACATAATCTCTTTTTTAAAAAATTATAAAATGACTACATTTCTGAAATCATGTCTTATTCTTTCTTCTTTTGATTAAACAGCTCCACTTCCTTTAACATTTCCTCACAGGACATATTTCTTTGCCTTTAATAATAACTTTCCTCCCATTGGTACAGACCTTTACCAATTGGTACAGACCTTTATAAGGTACACTGTGGTTTACAGAGCACTCCTGTCTCATTATTACACTCTGATATTCACAACAGCACCACTAGGAAGATGTTGCAGATATTGACCAAAGATGCCCAAGGCACTCTCCTAAGGCTATGGGGACACTTGAGCCCATACTTGTCCTCAGTGAAAATTTATCCCAGTTCTGTGGAGCCATTTTCGCAATGAGTCAAAGCCATTGTGAATTTTATTTCTGTCTTGCAGAGCAGTAATGACCTCACCTAATTTAGTGCCAGCTACAAATATCATGAGCATAGTCTTAATTCCTTCATCCAGTTATTGAGTAGGACACATCCTGGCCCCAATACCTCTGGGACAGCACTCAATATGCACCCTCCCCAGATTGATGTGAGCCATTGATAGCTCCCCAGGGTGAAGCCTTCTAGTGTCTAGCAGAAAAGTTAATAAGAGCATGCTTTCTAATATGTGAAATACATTGTCAGATATTTTAAAAATCAGAATCTAAAATCGAGATAGACCCCCATCAGTTGATTTGTCTGGTCTACCTACCCTGTCACATTCATGAGAAGAAATCAAGTTGACCTGGGAATATTTGCTCATTACAAAGGTTTCCTGATTGCTACTGAGTATTTTATGGCTTTTCAGATGCTAGCCAATTGATTATTTGATAATTTATTCCAAGATCTTCCCAGGTATTGATGTTAAACTCACAGTTCGAAATTACCAGGGTCATCTTGTCTTTCTCTTTAAAATGGGCACCTCATTTACCCTTTTGCTATCCTTAGGGGCTTTTCCACTCCTCTGTGATTTGGGGGAAACACTGGCTAATAGTTCTAAAATGAAAGTTGAAAATTCATCCAGTATCCTACAGGGCAAGCCATCAGGTCCTGCTGACTCAAACATATTAGGTTTTTCTAACTTTTCTAACTATCTGGTCCCTTTGGCCTTCTATCCTTCCATTACAACTGGGACTTATTGAGCAGCAATTTATAGCTCAGATTATCTTCCCCATGGGGGAAGGGAGTGAAGAGGACATTGTAAAAACATAAAATAAAAAGCTCTACCTTTTTACCCTCTCTTCTGGCAGAGATAAAGCCATGCATCCAAATCCCATTCCTTTTTCCTCTTCCTGGCCACAGTGAAAGACTGCATTTCCCATCCTCCCTTGCAGTTAAACCACAGTCATGTGACTGGGTTTAGGCCAGTGATGGTGGGCACAATGTAGTAACTTTGCAGTCCAAACACAAAACCATCTGTACAACCCTGTCTTCTCCTTTGATAACAAGCATGGGCATAGCATGTTGGTGAGGAGCAATACAAGTGCAAAAGAAATTGGACAACTGAATACAGATATTCCTCACTTAACAACCTACTTGTTTAATGACTGTTCAGACTTATGACAGGCTACTTGGGCTTACAATCCATTTTTTTTCTTTTGTACAGTTCTGTACATCTTGCTTATAAAGCCTTGATGTCTTTTTTTGCACAGTACATCTTGTTTATGAAGTACTGTAATTTTTGCTGATTGTATTGTATAGTACAGTACTGTAGTTTTATGTTCTGTTGTACATTGTCGTACTGCATATGAGAGCTCTGCTAGTGAAAGCAGTCATTAAGTTGGAGTTTTCTTTGGCCATTGTTTTGTGCTGAATATTATAACGTGCGTACTGTATATGATTCCTCATCTAGGGATCAATTCATTTATCCACCTAGTCACAGGAATGAGACTTGTTCGTTAAATGAGGAATGTCTGTAATCACCCAGACGGGGTGCATGGGAGAGTTGCCACCCTCTGTTGAACTACAACATCGAGGAGAGGAACATTCTAGTGCTACTGAAGCCCTGACTGTTATTTTTTATTGCTGTTGCTATTGTTGTTGCTGTTGTGCTAGAATTCCTCTCCCTACATCTTCTCACAGTGACTTGAATGCTATCCTTTGAGATCATGCAGGGAATATTTCTCTGTCAATTACAAAATAAAGTCCTTTTTTGGACTAATAAAACATTTAAGTAAAAATTAATAATTATTTATTTATTTGTAAATAAATAATTTGTCATTGATTCCTAGGTACATATTTTTATTGTAACCTTGTCAATCATACTACTTTATATATTTACATAAATTTTTGAGGAAACCTTCCCAAAAGTCCTTCATCTATCATGTACTACATAAAGAGAAAACTGACAAAGTCAATTTTTTGAGTTAGAAGGAATTACAATGGGTTAGGGGTGTGTGTGTGTGTTTTTTGAAAAAGTGCTGTAGTTATTAACTATGAAAAAATATAACAGTTGCCTGAGTACTCATTACCCAATGTTTTAAAATAGTCACCATTGTTAAATATATACAAAAAACAAACTTGACAGATTCTGTTTCCCTTCCTAACCTCATTTCTTTCACTCCTGGCTCGGAAAAAACTAGTCTTCCTGTTTATGCTTGAACTACACACACATGTGATCATAAGGGGTGGCTTACACTGTATTGTGTCTTGAGTTTACCTCAGTGGTGTTGTATGTATTTCTTCATACCTTTATTTCACTTAATATTATATTTGAGATGTAGTCAATATGATACATATGGATTTAGTTTTTAATCTCTAATTTCTGTAAAGTATTAATCATTTATATAAATATAACCAGAAATTATTTATCCATTTCTCCATTAATAGGCATTTGGGTTATTTCCAAGTTACCATTATTACAATAATGCCAAAGTGGTTACAACCTTCCCTGACATAAAACCTTTTAACTTTGCGATTTTGTGAAAGTGACAGTAGAAGCCTACTTCAATTTTTGAATTTTGATCTTTTCAATATGTAGCAATATGTAGTAAGATTCTCTCTCAAGATGCTGAGCAGCAGCAGAAAGCCACAGTTTCCAGTCAGCCTGTGCCCAGGAGGAAACATCCACCATTCTGTAGAGCACTGTGTTGCTAAGCTAGTATGCTCTCCGGGTTAAATGCCCTAAATGCACTGTCCACTTACAATGTTG
This sequence comes from Heterocephalus glaber, assembly GCF_000247695.1. The sequence goes on along the minus strand of NW_004624770.1, from coordinate 6,506,872 downwards.
TCAGCTTACAATGGGTTTGTGTAGGCAGCAGCCCATCACAAGTCAAGGAGCATCTGTACACTGTGCTACTTTCCTTCAAGATGTATGCACAATTTCCTACTCGTGCTTCCTTTACCAACATTTGGAAAAACTGACATCCTTTTGTTTTTGCCTGTGTTCTAGATCTTACTGCATAAATTTGTGATTCATCCTGTTCAGTGTTTGTGGTTCTTTAATGGTTGAAAGACTCTTCCAAAAGATGTTATATATATTAATCATATAAATTCTTAGATATTTTATAGTTTTATTAATAATGTAAATACAATACTTTCTACTATTATACTTTCTAATTGACTGTTGCTGGCTTTTAAAAATTCTATTGATTTTTTGTGCAATTAGTAAGTCTCCAAAAGAAAGTAGAATTTAAAACAACCTAGGAAAGCTTGGGAAAACTTAGGAAGAGTTTATGGGTGTTATGATTTGGAAATAGCTTATCCCTCAGAAGTTTGTGCTGAAGTCTTGATCCCCAGTATATGGAATTGAGGTAGTGAGGGCTTTAAGAGGTGTTTGGGGTTGTGAGAGATCCACCTTCATGAATGGATTGCTTTTCTCAATACACTGAGTTGGGTCTCAAGGGACTAGATTAGTTACCAGAATAAGTTGTTACAAAGTAAGTTTGACTTCCTCAATTCACCCTTTCTTGCTTCCTGTCCTGCCATGTGATCTTCACCACCCACTTTCCTACATCATGAGTCCATCTGCTATGTTGTGACACAGCCAAGAACCCTTCGCCAGATCCCAGCACCACACTGTATGCTTCCCTACTATAGAATCCTGAGCCAAATTAACCTCTTTTCTTTCTGCATCACCTATCATCAGGTTCTGTTCTAACAACACGAAAATGGACTTAAGACAGTGAAGTTTAAGTAACGTGTTTATGGAAGAAGATTCAAAGGAAAAATATATTATTTTGCAACTGACAAGCATGAGACATAGATGTTCCTTAGGAACATCGTTTGAAGGGTGGTGGCAGATGTACGGAGCTTAGGGAATGCATCTGCCTCTGGTCAGCTTCTTCGCCGATCCTGTATAACAGATTTGCTGGATCTCTGTACTAAAGAGCAGGGGTGAGAGTCCACTATGGCATCCCACCCCTGAAAACCACCCACCAACTCCCTCTGCACCCATCTGCACCCCAGAGAATGAAAGCAAAGATGTTCCTAAGCTACTTCACTTGAATATAAAGAGAAACAGGCTTTGGACTCTTCCTGGAGGAGACCGATTAAATTGGATTTCCTTTGTTACTTCATCTTCTGGTATTTTTTCCTCTCTCTCTTTCTCAACTGATCTGTTAGAATTTTTTTTCCCCAGGAAAAGTTTCCCCAAAACTCACAAAATGTTCCAAACCTCAGCATAGTTTTATACCCTGAGAATTTGTTATTCATGAGCCAGGACTTTTGAAGTCTGATTTCTCAGGATTGATGATTTATCTTTAAACAGTGAACATGAACATTGGCTCACAGGACCTGCGACAATCACTTAGGAATAACGCAGACATTTGTGTCTGGGCAAGGTCTCCCCTACACAGGAAACCTTTTGTAAATATTAGTTACTAGATCCGTAACACTAATAGATGTAGTTAATAATTATCACAATGTGCCAAAACTGCACAGTTTGCTCCCTGATTACAATATTAAATTGCTATTGAGCTGTGGTATTCGCTTCAGGCAATACTAGTAAGAACCCCCCAAAGACCCCGGCTGGCCTCGCCATACAAAAATGGAAACTGTTCGCTGCACACAATGCACAAGCAGCAGTGGGCTTTGCCAGAAAACAAACACAAAACTCAAACAATAGAAGGAAAGTTTTATCAGAGCTGAAGTGTCCTTTCACTTGGGAACTGTCATAGCTCAAAAAGAAAAACACGCATACACTTGATAGCGGCTCACAAGGCAAGCCATTACTATGGGCACAGTGACTCACAGTGCAGGGAGAGAATTCTCCACAGCCAGAGATGAAAGGCTTTGTTTTACTTGCATCCGATTATGTCTAGAGATAGGCTAAGCAGCTCTGGAAAGTTGAGGGCCCCTAAGAATGCAAGCAGGCGTCTCTCCCTGTGAGCAGGGAGGAAATATACATTTCCCACACACCCTCTCCGCCTGGCTTGACAGGTCAAGTGGCCTGGACAATAGGGCAAAGCTACTTCGAGAAAAACTGCCATTTAATTGAGAGGTGTCATTAGCTCCAGGACAGCACATTCAAAAGCAGACACAATGGGGGCACTTGTCATACACAGCACACACCAATCCACCCCTCATCAGCCCACATACTGCCATCCCACCTCCATATCTGCAATTTCGGAGACCCACAGTGAGCAAATGAGTACTTAGCAATCAGTCCACATGAACAGCCGCCCAGCCTGTGCAGACACGAGGCTGGTTTGCCCACCTCGGAGATACAGAAACATGTCAAGGGTACTGTACGCCTACTACCGAGCTAAACTCAGTATTTGCTGCTTTACAGGAAATTGAGGCTCCTGAATGAGAAAAAAGAAGAGTGGCTGTTAGGCGACTAATTAAGAGAGATTCAGCAAGAAGGACGCACTTGTACCTTGACCTTTCCAGGCAGGCCCACTGGTAAATAGCCAGCTAAGTGCTTTCTGTACAGATTAGAATAGGTTACATGGAGTCATTTGCAGCCCTCTTAGCTGCTGCTTTGGCCAGGGCTGTGCAGGCAGACACAGTAATGGATGTTCCTGGCACAGGGAGACAGGAAAAGGCAGCTCCTTTCCTTCCCCCATGCTGCCCACCTACCTGCCCCAATGACTAAGGTGTACCGGGCTTCTTCCATTCCCCAAGCCAGGACGGGCTGCTGAAGGCCTGGAGTTCCACAGGCAATTCAAGCTCAACAGGCGGTGCAACTCATAACATCCCCAGGAGAAATAACATTCCCAGGAGGAATGGAGGTGTTTATCTTGTAGCATCTCAGGAGAGATAACATTCCCAGGAGGAAAAGCCCAGGTACCCTGAGCCTTGGCAAATGTGACAGGTATTAAACACAGAAGGCACAATACTTTTGATCTCTTTCCTTTTTACTTATTTTTAATTGACATATAGTAATTGCACATATTTAGGGATATAGTGTGATAATTTGATGCAGGTATAAAATGTATAGTGATCAAATCAGGTTAATTAGCATGTCCACTTCCTTCAACATTTATCATTTATGGGAGTGGCTATGAGCTCCTGCTTTGTAGTTTTTTATAAAATAAATAATCAATTGTTGCACACTATAATCCCCTGCTGTGCTGTAAACAATAGAACTTATTTATCCTGTTAACTCTATTTTGATATGTGCTATCTGACCTCCATTCTGTTTATTTTCAAAACTACACTTGTTCATTGTCTATGTTTTCTATCTATTAGTCCACGTTGTACGAACTCCCCAGGGATTAAGAAGATTCTTACTCCAAGAAATCAACCAATAACAAATGCTGGTGGGGGTGTGGAGAGAAAGGAACCCTTCTCCATTGTTGGTGGGAATGTAGACTGGTGCTACCACTGTGGAAATCAATATGGAGATACCTCAAAGAACTAGGGCTAGAGGTCCCATTCGACCCAGCTATTCCCCTGCTGGGAATCTTCCCAAAAGAATTAAAAGAATCATACCACAGTGATATGTGCACCCATGTTCATAGTGGCACAGTTTTTAACAGCTAAAGCTTGGAAGCAGCCCAAATGCCCATCAACTGGAAACTGGATAAAGAAGATGTGGTTTTTTGTAAAATGGAGTACTACTCAGCCATAAAGAATGAGAAACTAGAGTCATTTATAGCTAAATGGATGCACATTGAGGCCAGACTCTTAAGTGAAGTAAATAGGACACACATGTGTAAATACAGAATAGTATCTCTAGTATGAGAAACTGAAAGTGTAAATAAGGATTAAAATGAATAACTGATAATTTGAAAAAGGAAAAGGTCCAAAGATGGAGGGGTGGCGGGAGGGGAAGGGGAAAGGGAAGAAAGGAAAGGAAAAATTATGAGAAAGGAAAAAAAAAAGGAAACAAAGTCTATGCAAATAGGGAAGGATGGAGGGGTGAAGGTCGCATAGGTAATGGGGAAAAAAATAAGAACTAAGGTACATCATGTTCAGGTACAAGCACCCAATGATAAATGTAAATGTATTGTATACCTAAAATGTACCAATTAATACATAAATTTAATAAAAAAGAAGATTCTTACTCAAATCCCCATTTACAGATCTGTGCAACCATGGGCAAGTTAGCACTCACTCTGTGCATCAATGTATCATCTAACACTGGGTATTACACTCATGTATATGAGATCTTGTAGCACAAGCTTCTTATGCAAAATCAGCCAAGCTTCAATTACTCTTAGCTGGTTTTGCTATTATTACCGCTGTTGTTCTTATCGCTTTTGTCTTTTTCCCCTCAGAAGCTAGTGTGAGGCCAGTACACAAAAGATGTGCAGAATTTTTCCATGACCAGTTGATTGAATGAATGAGCGAGTGAATGGATGCATTAAGTGACAGGCAGCTTTCTATCCTGAGCTGCTCCATCACAGTCTTTATTGTCCCATGACAGAAAACAAAGTGGCTTTAGTCACATCATCTTACCTGCTACATCTTGGACGTCACAAACTTAAACATCAGTTGCCACATACAACCTAACAAGAGGACAGCAATGAAAGTGTGGGTTTTTTTTTTTTAGTCATTGATCTTCCATTGTAATGAGTCTATGAATTTGAAAGTACAGCCATGCTAAGTGACTCCTCATCACTACGCCCAAGGAAGCCCATATTGGAATGGAAAACTGGGGCAGAAGGAGCTCTTAGCAGCAGCACTACCAGTGACTCCTTCCAAGCCACTACCAGAGGACAAGAGACTAGCAGGAAATCAGGTGTCTATGTAGCAGATCCCATTACAGAATAGACCTGTGAGTTCAAACTGATAACCCTTCAATGAAATAGTTTTGCAGAGGCAGTAAGAGTGAAATCTCTGCAGAATTACATTCTAATTCCAGTCCTGACTCTTGAACCACGGACCCGGTGCTGGGGCTTTCTGACCTCACATTGTCTGTGAGATAGGGTTGATATCAGTCTCACAGGGGTCTGGAATCATCTCATAAAAGGATATTGAGATGTTGAGAACTTAGGACAGAGCCTATCACATAGAAAGCCTGGGTAGTTTTGTGGCTAATTGATCTCTTTCTACACTAAGTTCTGAGCAAACTGTAATAGATTCGGGCCTCCAAAATGGATCCAAATATTAGCTCTGCAACTGGTGAAACTGAGTGGGAGAAGCTAGCTTGACTCAAGGTCCAGTTGGGCTCTGTACTCTGCCAACATCCAAGCCAATTGATACATGTGATCTACCTTATGATTTCCTAACAGCAACACATAGACATAATTTTCTCCTCTGCTACGATTTCAATGTGGTTTGTCCCTCAAAGGTGTTGGGAACTTGGTCCCCAATGTGACAGTATTAAGAAATGGTGGAACCACTAAGGATCAAGTTTAATGTAAGTTAATTAGGTCATTGGGATGCTGCCCTCAGAAGGAATTAACAGATTTCTCATAGGACCTAAGAGTGGGTTGTTATAAGAGGAGCAAGCCCAACTCCTGAGTTTCTCCAGCTTCCTGTCTTGCCATGTGATTGCTGTCAAATGATTCCTGCCATTGTGATGCCATCTGCTATAAAAGCCTCACACAAGGATTTTTTGGTCTATCCAAAAAGTATCCATTACTTCAAACTATTCTTGTTGGCCCTCTAGTCTCCAAACTAGATAATCTATATCAAGGAATAAGTTCCCATGAGACAACAACCTAGACCTATAAATCCATTGTTTTAGTCTTCATTTATGATTATTGTGCCTCTCCCTCCCTACCCCATCTCTCTTATGCGTCCAGATATTTCCCAGGATGCTTCCCGCAGGAGCAAAACATCAGCTAGATTTCCACCTTCAATTTCTGTGCCACCCCCAAAACTTATCAAATTGTGATGAAATTTTTCAATGCTCATCTCCCTGGTCTTCCTGTCTTAAATATGTTCAAGACACACAGCATTAGCCATCACAATTCCTATGCTTCCCTAGTGGCCTTCACAATTGGAGCTTTTCAGGAACCAACGTATCATTTGCTTTCTGACATCCTGTTTTTCTCCTCTATTGGTTCTCTCTGTCACTCTCTCAACCAACTAATTCTCTCATTCCCCATTGTCAAGCAATGTGCAAGGCTGTATTTCCTTTCCTTTTCTTACATCAGTCTAGCCTGGTATTTCAGATGCTTGCCAAAAATCTTTGGAACAAGACTGAATGGAGTGTCTTTTAAAATAATGAAAGAGGAAGACATCTCTGAACACTAAGAGGCTTAGAGGTCAGAGGCCAATGTACACAGGTCTCAAAAATTGACTGACTTAGAGACCAGTCAACAAATAGTTTATTAGCACTGCTTTGTCCTTGGCTCAACACAGACTATGCAACACTTAGGTATGACTCCTAGGTTTTAGGCTTTTTCTTGTGAGGTGAATTATTTTGACCACACACAAAGGCTGAGCCTCACACCGACCTTGAGGCTTTGAGGAGATGAGCAGGCACTGCGATCTGCCCACTGCCACCAAAATGCGGCAAAGTAGAAGAGCAGGTGAGATGGTCTGGTCGTCTTTATGAAATTCCTGAGTTAGTAATGACTGGCAATGATGCCACCCAATTATAATTCCATTCCCTCTTTTGAAGTGCATCATATAGACTGACTACAAAGCTCAAGCTACACCAATGTTTGAATACTTGGCAAGCATTATATATGCTGCATATGGCAACAATATAAAATTAATTTCCTAAGAAATGTATAAATTTTGGTGTGACTTAACAGGAAAACAATAGCTATTCGTCTCCATATATTACTTCCTTCTTTTGCTTTTCACAAAGCAGGAGTGACAGACTCATCAAATATACAATGAAAATCAGCCTACAGAAGAAAATTTGACCAAGAACATCCTGCAATTCCTGGCATCCAGGACGTCAGCCTCCATCCTCATTCAAGATCTGTCTTACCTGGCCTCCAAGATCTCAACCTTTCCTTATAATCTTACACATTTCACTTTCCCATTTCTTTCTGCCTACTTCAATGTACTTGATCTCAGCCTTTTCTTCAGGAAATTTATCTCTTTCAGGAACCTAATCAGAGTGATTTTCCTTCCAATCTCCCCCTGCTCCTGTTCAAAGCAAGACATCTACATTAAGCTTTTTTATTTCCTTTATTATATTACAAAGATGGGACTGCAATAATTCTATTGAGTTTCTCCTCCCCCTCATTCTTCCTTCTAGATTCACTAACAAAATCTGCCTATGTCTGAACTCCAGACTGGGTTCTTGAAATCTGCAATCAATATAGAAGACTGCATACTCAACAAGAGAAAGTCAATTTGAACCTGTGTTGGGTGAGGAGAGATGGAAGCTTCAACAGCCAATGAACAAGCTATATGATACCAAGAGGATGGTCTACCATTGTTTCCTCTTTGCACCTAGAGCAGATCAAAACAAGATTTAAAAATAGGATATTGCAAGCAGCTGATCAATAACTGCTACCAATCCCTCTATCATGTAAAGGTAGAACCAAACATACCAATATTCCTAAGTCCTAGACCGCAGGGAAGTAAAGAAAACAAAAATGCTTCCACTTGCCAATGTCAAAAAAACCTGTACAATCAAAAGAAACATTTTTATACTCAGTGCACCTGCTAAGGTCAAAAACAGCAACCCAGCTCCCCTAGCCTATGCCCAAGAAAAACAACCGCATACCTGTGACTACCAATAATAAAGATGTCACAGATTGTAGAGAAAAATCTGAACGAAGCACTCTATCCAAAGTCTTCTTCCAAACCACACTACCAGCACTATGTGTATGTCCCTGAATGGATCTCAAGCCCTGAAGTTTCCTGACTTTATATCATATATCAGAGTTCTCTCTTCCATTCTCTCTCTTCCAAGTTCAGAATCAATATGAGGCAAGTAAAGATCAAAATACCAATTTGGGTATAGTACAAAGAATGAAGCAGCCCAATATTTACAGACAAGGAACAAGTTCCAAGATACACAGCTAAATTTTAAAAGCTAGGTGCATCACTGTGATGTCCATCATCCTCATGTGATTGTATGTATACATGACCAGAGACCAAAGCAGTCTTTTTACACCATCCCAACAAGCCTGCATTGTAGAGTCTACACATGGAAAATTTATGACAGCGGAGAATAATTAAGCAGTCACTTAAAAGACCATGGCTCCACCCACCTTCTCTTGAGTAGAGTAATAAAGGCTATACATATGTAGCCACCTGTAAGCCATTAACCCCTTTCACTAGAGAAACAGTGGCTATCTCATTTTTACTGTCTCACCAATCATATGCATCTGCTATTCCTATGGAAACTCACCAATGAGAGGGGTAGAGAGGAGAGGTTACTTCTTGGCACCACTGCATTGCTACACTGGGAAACCAAACAGATGCATGGTGACAGATTCAAACTTAGTAAGCATAAACCAGTCTTTGACACACTTAGCCAACTTATTGGTATCTCTTAACATGGTATGATGGTTCAACTAATGCCTATCCAAGCAGTTTAACCCAGTGACTGAAAAAGGACCAGATAGTAAATATTTCAGGCTTTGAGGACCACACAGTTCCTATCACAACTATTCAACTTTGTCATTGTAAAGTGAAAGCCAAAGACAGCGCATAAATGAACAGCTGTGGTTTAATTCCAATCAAACTTTCTTTACAAAAGCAGGTGAGCAGTAGTTTGCTAACCCATGGTATATCGTGTTGAGCAAGGCACCTCTCCTTTACATAAGGAATATTGACAGGTGTGAAAATACAAGGAATATTGTCACAGCCTGGGGTCCCACCATCTCTTACCCAGACCTTTACAAAAATTTCCAACTGGTCTCTGGCCTCAGATACTCTCCTCTCCAATTCATCCTAATGCACTCCCCTACACACTTATCTCCAAAACTCAATGCTTATCCCATGGGTCCCCTGCATCAAAACTTCCCATTCCTCCAACTGCTTCCAGAATGAACGCCAGTATCTTTATCATGGCTTGAAGAATCTCCATCTTCCCCCAGTTGACCTGTAAACTCCTACTTCCACAAGCTAACCTCCAGCTCTGCTGAAATGTTGAAAGCTTCACAATTGCACCATACTCCTCTATGGCTTCAAATCTTTTCACATGCCTTATTAATTAGTGACAAGTACCAGGCCTAACACAATATAAGTCAATATCTCTTTCACATAAAATGTGATGCAGGCCAGAGGGGATCTCCTCCATCCAGTGACCTTGGGACCCAGGGCCCCTCCTTCTTTTGGTCAACCATCTCACATACTGCTACCACATGTGCAGCAGCAGGAGAGAGAAATGGATGGGGCACACCAAGATTTAAGAGCTAGGATGCTAGGCAATGCAGCATTTCTGCTCACAAACCCCTTCACCAAGATTCAGTTTCATGGATCCAGCTCAACTCCAAAAATTCCGGAAAATACATGAAAGCTGATAAACAGTTTCTGGGCACAAATTATCACACACACACACACACACACACACACACGCACACACACACACAACGCAGGCACACACTATGTCTTTCCTTGCAATAGTTGTCCACTTTTTCTCTCCTAGCAAACATCTTCTAATCTGCCAGATCCTGATCAAACGTCACCTTCCTAAACTCTTCAGACAATCATTTCCCCTCCCCTGTGCTCCCATAAATTTTCACATCAATCTGCGCATGGCTCATCCCAACTTACACTTATTTGTCTGCATATCTAACTCCAAATTAGAAGACATGAACCTACCATTCTCATCAATGACTCATTTCACCGCACCAACCAGGCACCAATAACATACAAATGAGTCCACCAAGATGGGCTGCAGAGGATTCTCCCATGGAAACAAAAACCCCCACAAGAATTGGTTCTTTCATGAATCTTGACCGTAAGTCAGAGCTGCTAGTTAAAGATGAAAATACATATAATAAGAGCTCTCAGGAAGAGTGTGTCCTTGACCAAATTCACCAGTTTGAAACATTTAAAGAAGCCACGTAATTATAGCGTGCCCTATAAATTTTTAAAACATTCTGATTCTGGATCTGTAAGACTTGCAGAGTTTCCAGTTGGGAACAGGAGTTATTGCTGAGACTCACTGTCCTGGCTTTTTCTCTGAGAAAACTCGAAGTAGACGGGTGGTACAAATATTTCCAGGCAACCAGCCAAGTTAGCAGTTCCAGGCGTGTTCACGTTGAGAGACACCCTGTCCTCCTCTCAAGCTGACATTCGAGTCCCTTCCCATGCCTAATCATATCTTCCTTATATCTTTAAAATAAAGACCAAATTTGGAAAGACTCAGTGGAATGTGTCCTGTTTCCCAAGCAGACAAATGTTCAGAACTGGAAGAGTTTCCAGATGTCTGCCTCCTACTTTTCAGTAGCCTGCTGCATTCTGTCTGAGGTTAGGTAACCATAACAAAAAGCAAAACAAATGACTTCAGTCCGAAGTTTGCCAGGGGCAAAGCCAAGAGGTGTGATATTTCTGTTGGATTACAATCCACAGGAGCAACTTCAACTCATGTCAGTATTGTTCAGAAATCTGGAGACAAATATTACACATTTAAGGACTTTTCAAGATTTTTTTTCAAGCTTTTGATATTTCAGTCCAACAGTGTGGTTGGCTGTTTTGTATCCACCTTGCCCTAAAGCATTCATTAAGGAATCTTAGTCATAAATTTGGGGCTAGTGTAAAACATCTGCCTTGATATCAGTGCCCTGTGGTTTCTAAGCTCACTATTTTCCAGGGAGGATCTCGAATCATATTAGCTGTAACTCTCCTAAACACATCTCTTAATGAAACCCTTCCATTAGCACCAAATATTCCAGCAGACTAACTAGCTGTGGGCAACATCTCATCTCTCTGACAAAATCTGCCATCAGCCCCGATTAGTTTGGAGAGCCTGTCTCATAGAAAAGCTCCATGACAAATCTACTTCTGGTGCCTGTGTTAACACACTGCAGTCAGGGCAACAGTCAAAATACATTTGAGTTCTGGGCTCCTATGAAAACTTATCACTGAAGGGACTCCTTGCTGAAGGACAGGAGCATCCCTTCGGTGAGGGTGAAAATTGGTTCTGTGGGGAAAGCTTCAAAGCCATTTCAGCCATTAAAACGTGACAAGACATATTAGGAAAACAGGAGGGGGTGAATCAGAGTGTGGGGATTCCAGGAGAGTTGGGAACAATCTCCCTCCAGAAAACGGCCAAGTGACCATGTCTTCATTCTCGAGAGCAAGAGCCCCATGCCAGAGCTTCATTACAGCTGGGCTACAGTTGGGCAGATTGACATACCAATGATTAGTGTATTTGCCACGTTCAGAGTGACTTCACATCAAAAATTAATAATGCTCACATGAGCAACACTCTGAAGTGTGCTAGAGCTTGTTACTCAAAGGCAAAGAATGATTGTAGTCTTGAATCTGGAAAGCACTTTAAATCTGTTCATTCAATCAATATGTTGAAATCAAACTTTTTAAAAATTGCCAGCATGAGCATCAGAAACTGCTAGGAAGCTTCAAAAAGTAAAACAATGCTCAACCCCACTAGGTATAATAAGGTATGTGGTCCCTGGGGCGGCAGTAGCAGCATCACCCACACACTGATTATAAATGTGGACTCTCTGGCTCTCTCCCAGACCTGCTGATCCAGGAGCCCAAAGGTAACCTTCAGACATTGTGGAATTAGTAACTTCTAATCTCTCAAAAGAGCACATGGGTGAGTAGGTGGCACAAGTCAAGGGATTTCTTAAAATGTTTACTCTCTAGGCCTTTGCAGAAAACGCCTTCAGACCCTTCCTTGTGTACACACACAATCAGCCTCCACTGAAGGAAGATCTCAGAGCAAGAGGTGCCAGGAACCAGATCAGGACCTGGGGAGAAGAATGGACTTCAGGACGCACAGCACAGGAGGCTCAGCATGGAAGCAGCAACATTGTCCCAGAGCCTGAAAGGCCCAGGTCTGAACCCACAGATGAATTCAGGGCCCCCAGAAGAGTTTGATAGGATGCCCTCCTTGGTGAATTCACACCTACCAGTCTGGAATCACACCAAGAAACTGGCTCCTCTGGCTCTTCAGCTGCAGAAAGGTGGAAGCAGGAACTGGTGTTCTTAGAAAGTTCATCACATACAAATCCGGTCTGGATCTCCCAGACCACAGTGTGGTTTTTTTGGTTTGTTTGTTTTCACTTTCACCAAATTTGCCAGGGAGTAAGAGGGATAAATTTAAACTTCCAGGCTCATTTAACTAATTCAGCCTAGAATGTGTCTCATTACTCATTTAACATTTTTCCCAAAATTTATACTGCTAATATTCCAACTCCATACTTATAAAGATAACTTTAAATTTCTGCAATTCAACTTCCAACAGACCAGAAAGAAAAATGGAGTTTTAACTTGTACCATAATATAGACAAACATTTGGTCCAAAAGTAACCTTCAGACATTGCGGAATTAGTAAATTCTAACCTCTCAAGGAAGTAAATGGATGGATAGTTGGAGCATGTCAAGGGAATTCTCAGGGTACAATGAGAAAACCAATGATATCTCTGCTTACAAGGGAAATTTGGAAACTGTCAAATTTATTAACAAATGCAAACTCTCTTAAAACTCCATAAGAATTCTGAAATGACTTAAAATAAAAAAGAATGTATGTTCTTCAACTGAGACATTTTATTTTTTTATTACACAAGTTCTAAAACCCCATTACAGAAAATGTATAAAATACACCATACAAACCCAAGCACTGTTTCTAAAAAGAAAAATCTTGAAATTTAGAATTGGAAAAAGTCTATCTTCCCGCTATGAAAGGAACTGTTCCTGAATTGTCAAAGAGCTAATAAGAACCTCAAAGATCAGTGATAACAGGTATCCATCCTTGTACCAAATAAGCATCTGCTGTGGGTAATATCCACAGAAACGTGTTCTCCATAGAACCTTTCCCTATCTTAGTTTTCAAAATATATACCCAACCTGTTCCCTCCATTCTATTTCCTCTCCTTGGTTTCTCTTTCAATTTCTCTTAGTTTCTCTTTCTTAATTGGCTATAATAAAATTCATCCTTACTTATATTGAGCCTGGTACTGGAGCACTTCACATGGATTATTTTATTTAATCTTTCCAAGAACCCTGTGAATAAGTGTTACAACAGCCTCCTGTTAGCAGTGACAATCTGGAACCTTAGAGTAGTATGACAGACTGTTACAATTATAATTCCAAATCTGTTCACAGTTCCATACCCACACACCTTTTGAGGAGATGAAGCCTGTTTCTAAGCCTTAAATTTAAGCTTGGTCATGTGAATTGCTTTAGTCAGTGGGACAACAACAAACAATACATACGTGTAGGCTTGAGAGATGCTTGCACATTGGAGCTTGCCCACTCTTGCTCCTGAGAACCTTCAGCCACCATATAAAGAGACCTAGCTGGCCTGTTAGATGAAGAGTGACTATACAGAAAAGGGTCCTCCCTATCCAAAACCCAAGACATAGGAATGAGCCCAGCTGATACTATGAAGAACAGAAAGAAGCTGTCCCAACAGAGCCCAGCTGAATTGTCAATCCACCAAGTCATGAGCAAATATGCTATGATTGACACAAGAATTTTCCCCAGAGGTACACAGACAAGACAGATTCACACACAGATGGCCTTTGTGTTAGAGCTGGAGTGTTTATATGCAAGTTATACAGTGAAACTCTCATGAGTCTAGTCATTGATTCATGGGTAGAATCATTGCTCAGTGATGACAAGGTGTCCCCTTAAAGACACCCACAATGATAAGTTAGCTGTCAAGCTGGACCCAAAGATGGGCCTATCCTACATGTATGTTCCTGTTAGTAGCTCATATTTATATTCAGGCCAGAGGCATCTGGGAAATAATTAGCCACAGTGTTGCTGTCCTCCCATAAAAATTTGCGGGCAACTCTTTATTTTTGATAAAGTTAAATAGTTAGTGGCAACAAATGTTACTTACACTTTTCTAGGAATAGAAATGTGTTTGCTTTTAATCAGTTGGGGACTCATTAGTGAGGCTATCTTTATCTCCCCGAGTCTTTGCCTTCTTTGCTTGTTTTGTTGGGGGGGGGCCTGTATTAGTGTTTTGTTTGTTTCCTACAGAACCTCATAAAATAAGCTCTAATGGGCTGAACAAATCAGAAAGAAGAGCAACGTCAATTACAGTACCAGAGCACCCTTATAGTATTCTTTCCACAATCCTTTTCTGTGTCCGGTAAAAATGAATGGATAGGAGGGGCAGGGGAAAGGAAAGAAGGGAAAGGAAAAATGATGAGAAATGGAAAAAATGGAAATAAAGTCTTTGTAAATAGGGAAGGGTGGAGGAGGTGAAGGGAGGGCTAGCAATGGGGAAAAAATAAGAACCAAGATGCATTATGCAAAGGTACAATTCCCAATGAGAAATGTAATTGTGTTGTATACCTACAATGTACCAATAAAAGAATTTAATACAAAAAAGAATGGATAATTGATGATGGATAATAAAAAGTTTCAGGTCTTAGATTTAGGCTTTTGATTTATGTGCAGTTGATTTTTGTACAGGGTGTGAGAGCAAGATCTAGTTTGTGTCTTCTCCAGGTGGATGACCAGTTTTCCCTGCACCATTTGTTGAAAAGGTTATCTTTTCTCCAACATATATTTTTGGTTCTAAATGAGTTTATTTTTGAGTCTTCTGTCTATTCTCAAAAGCACAGGTAACCAATCAACAAATGGGCAAATGAACTAACAGATACTTCTCAAAAGAGCAAGTACAAAGGACTGATAAATATTTGGGAAAATGCTCAACATCTTTACCCATCAGGGAAATGTAGATCAAAACTACATTGAGATTCCATCTCACCCTAGTCTGAGTGACTATTACCAAGAAAACAAAAAATAATAAATGCTGGCAGGAATGTGAGGAAAAAGAGAATCTTATACACTCTTGGTGGGAATGTAAATGAGTACCACCACTATGAAAAACAGTATGGAAGTTCCTCAAAAAACTAAGACCTACTATCTGACCTAGCTATACCACACTTGGATAGGTACCCAAAGGAATCAAAGTGATCGTAAAATAGAGATGGCTGAAGGTCTGTATTTACTGCAGCATTACTCACAATAGCCAAGTTATTCACAATCAACCTAGATGCTCATAAATGGATAGATGGATGGATGGATGGACTGATGGATGGAGAGAGAAAATATGGTATATTACACAGTGGAGTATTACTGTACCATAAAGAAAATGAAAACATGTCATTTACAGGAAAATTAATGGAACTGGTGATAATCATGTTAGCCAAAATAAGCCAGATTCAGAAGGACAAATGTAGTATATTTTTCTCATACATGGGATCTAGTGGGGGAGGGACAACATGAAAGTAGAAGGGGGATTAGGGAAGGAAAGGAAACCAGTAGGAGAGGGAAAAAAGAGAGGGTAAATCCAAGGGTAGATATGCTCAAAGTACATCACATACCCATATATAAATGTCATGATGAAATCCACTGCTCTGCATGATTAACATGCTAATATTTGTAATAAAAAGGAAAAGAAAAAGGCTGTCATTCAAATAATAAAGTTGGATGAAACATTAATTGTGACAGGGTCACTGGTAAAGACTATACACCAAAGCAATTCTCAAAACTGCAAAGCTTTTAAAACACTTTTCACAGTTACAATCCCTTGAAAGATTTGCAGATGTATGACCAAAGTGAATAAATTCATTTGGTGTGTAATAAGCAGGAGTAAGATAGAGAGACAAACTGGAGGTGTCAAATTTGCAAACAATTACAACTATGAGTCACTTGTGTAGCTTGAGGTGGACCATTCCTCATAGTTTGCTCCTCTTCTCACTGCCTGTAAAATGGGACTCATACATACTGCTTCTTTTGTGGAGTGCTCAACAGTAGTGTTTCAGATAGTGCAGATTAGGAAAAGTCTATAAAATTCCTGTGGTTCTAGGCAGTTATGGATGCAGGGGCTTCCCAGAATTCTACTGCAAAACACTCTATAAACACACACACACACACACACACACACACACACAAAACCCCTTTGGTGGCATCTATCCCCTGTCCCTGCCTGCATCAGAGAGCCAATTCTGACAGTGAACTTGGGCCCTCCCATCGCCCCCCCCCAACAAATGAAATACAGATACAGTCTGTAGCCCAGGCAGCAGCATCCTGTGCACCTGAAGGAGAGACAGGCAAACAAGCACTCCTGGGAGCAGCAGTGAGGGTTTCTGCTTGTACTTCCTCTCCCCCCATGCCTGCCCTCATCTGTCCTTCTGCGCTGGTTTCTGGAGCCATTTTCCCTCTGTGTCCCTGAAGGAACTAGAACCCAGTCTTATACCACAGATAGTGGGCAGAAGACACACACGCACACCACTGGCTTCTTGCAGCCCAGAGCTGGCCTCCATATTTTTTTCCATTCATGGTCTCCAATCTCCTTGTAGGATGATTTGAGCGACCTTCTATCAGATGTCAAGGGCTATAGCCTCCTGGAAGCCTTTCCACCATCCCTTTCTTCTCTACCACTTTGGATTTCAACATGCACCCACTTAAGCAGGTCTCATCTATTTGGATCCAGTATCCAGAATAGTCCGGCCTTCTCCATGAGACATAATGGCACTGACCCCATGGCCCCAGGTAGTTACTCCTGGTCTCTTCCGTGTGCTGGTTCCAGCCTTCTGATTCACTCATCCCACTGGGCAAGAGGCAGAGGCATCCCATCATGGAAGGAAAGCAGTCATCTGCTTGGAATCTCTAAGGATTTGAGGGTTGTCCGGTGTAATTAAGACACCCTGGGGTCTCAACTACAGGCTTAGCCTGTAGTTCTTTACCCTGATTTTCTTTGTCCCTTCCCAGAAAAAACATTTAGATGAGACTAAATACTTTTACTTTTTCTCTTGTAGATTATTAAAATTTTTCTTCTGACTGCCCTCTTTTATGGTACACTTTTTAACATCTGCATATTGTACTGAATTCTTTACAGTGTGCTCTAAAGTAAGGAGTTGGTTTGGAATGTGCTCTGCATTTTACTGTAAGATTTCATTGTTTACACCTGCTTCCATATTTATGGAGCTAAAGGAGCTGCGAACTTTAAACTGGTTCATTTATAAAACTCACATCTTCTGCACAAGCACAAGGACCCGAGTTCAATCCTCAGTACCAAAAATAAAATAAAACTCACATCTCAAAAAACAGATTACGTGTCCATTTTTAAATGGAGTGGCCGAGTGCTGAGGAGTGAATCCATTTTTCTTACCTAGTTTTCAACCTTCCTCAATCCCATTCAGAAATCCTAAAGTAATGAGATAGGTTTGGCTATTGAGCTGCCCAATTCAGTTTGCCCTATTCTGCTCTAATGTGTGCTTGTGCACCATCAAACATGTACGCAGACTCTTCATACTTACAAACCCAAAACCCTGATGTCTGTGATCTCAAACATAAACCACAAAATCCTCGAGAACCCACACTTTCCTATTCTTCTCAGTCAAGTTACCTTGGCACTATTAAAAGCTCTCTCTTAGAGACAAATTCTCATTTAAGCTCAATTTACATGGAATGACGGGCCTTGGGCAGCAAGCTGCTGGAATTCTTTCAGGATCCTGTTTACCTGCAAAAGGGCATTTACTCTTGACAATTTTAAAGGTACTCATTTTACAACCCAATTTTCACACTCAAATAATCACCATCTGTGTTGTCCAGTTTAGAGTGATCTTAGAGAGCAAGTGCAAGTTATCTCTCCTCTTGTTGTTTTGTTTTGTTTTGTTTCACCTGGTGTGACCATTGCTAAACAGCATTCCATTTGCAAGTACAGTTGCTTTATGTGAAGAGGGAGGAAGATGAAAGGAAGGAGAGAAGAAGGGAAGCAGGGAGGGAGGAAGGAAGGGAAAAAAAGACACACAGTAAAAAGTGCTAACATGCACCAAGATCCAGCCAGGTTCTTCTCTGAAATATTACCATTATTGTTGGTGCTTGTACCATTTCTGTTGCACCTTTCTCCGTAACCCACCAAGTCAGAAAGAGAATCAATCTTTACCCAAATTTGAGATTCTTTTATGTTTGAAAATCTACTTAGTCTACATTTTGTACTTCGGTTGTGACTCCATATACATTAAAAACTCTACTTTGGCCCGGGATTTAGCTCAGTGGTGCCACCACCTGCCTCGAAAGCACAAGGTTCTCAGTTCAATCCCCGGTAAAAAAATAAAACTCTACTTTGTTGGCTTATTAACTTCATAGTATTCCTGGGTTCTCCTGATTAGAGGAAAAGGTCTTCAGATGAAGCTAATTGTACCCTAGGATGCCAGGACCTCATGTATCCCCTTTTTAACTCACCCCACTGAAAAATACTTGCTCTTACCTCCTGCAAGTCCTGAGCTGGCACTTACTATGTCTGTCCTGTCTACTCCTGGAAGTTTAATGCATCTGTGCATCATGTTTGCACTGTTAATGTGCCTTATAAGCATTATTAATTGAACTAAATCAATGAATAAATGTTGATTCTGCTTCCTTTTCTTTCATAAAAGGGAAACCCATCCCAATGTGATAGAAAAGTCTCTATTGCTAGAATTATTATCCCTTATAGACCTAAAGGGCGAGGGGCAACACTCAATATAGTTTGTATAATAATCAGAATTGCTTTCTTGAAAAAAATGCATTTTTCTTTCATACTACAGTTTATGGGGGGGGATAAAACCCCAGGAAGAACTAATATGCCAAGAAATTACAGAAGTTCTTGAAACTTTCCTTTTTTAGCTATTTTGATAATATTTAAAGCTAAGTCTGGTGCCTGATAGGTCCTAATGAATGCATGTTTATTTTAAGGCACTGGTAACATAAGCTGAATAGAAAGCAGTAAATATAAAATTCAGAGTATTACCACTCTGCACGAAGTGCTTACAGGACCTGGTGACCATGCCGTGGTCCACAGATACTGCACCAACACAGGTGAGACAGAGATAGAAACCATATGGGCTTGTACTAAAATAACACAGTTTATCTCCACAGGTGAGAGGAAGTGCTGATGGGAGTAAATACTGTATGTCACTAAATCTAAACCAAACACACATTAAGAGCTCTATTTTGATCTTTGTGCAAGGTGGACAACTGGAATAAGTAGCCCTCTGTTCTCAGAGAGGCCAGCGTGCTTTAGACTACATATTGCTCCATTTCAACAGACCCCACATATGCACATCTGGAGAGACAGAGCAGTTTAACACCTGTGCTTCTGAAAATTGGAGTTATTGTCAAAACCACATTGGTGACTATGCATGGATGTCTATTAATAGACCACGTGACTGATTTTTACTATTGTTTTTATTGTCTTATTAGCCAAGAACATTCTTCACAAAAGCCAATCCCTATGAGATTACAGCTCTCAATAGTTCTGCCAGGAGTGCTGGCTAAATCCAGAAAGATACAAAAGAAAGGAATTAACTGGAATTTGTAACATTCTTTTCAAGACAAGCAAATTCAGAAGGTTTCCTCTCATGCTCTACCAGTCCACCTGGACACTGGACACAAGAACCACAACATCCACCTTCATAAAAACATGAGCACAAGAGAAAATGCACTGGTGAGCTCAGATTTTAAAACACAGATACATACCACAAAGAAGGTATTTATTTGCCAATTTTTATATGCAATTTTTATGACAAGTTGAACTAACACATAAGCAAATCAGTAAAAGCTGAAAATGATTGAGCTTTCATTCTTAAACCAGACAGTGGTCTGAATGCCTTCTATGAAGTTCATCACCTTGTGCTTTGGGATGTTCTTAGCAATAAAATATTTATGGTTTTTTATAAGTGAATTATTAATTTATTGACACTTAAAAATTAGGCACCCATAAAAAGAAAACAGATACCATCTTAGTGGTATATTAAGGTCATCCTGAATATTATGACAAACAGGTCCTAAAATTTTTAATGACTTGACACAGTAGGATTTCTCATTCAGCTAACAATCCAATGAGACTTATTTTCTGGTCATCTGCATAGTTTCTTCCACCTGGTGACTCAGGGACCCAGGCTCCTTCTGTCTTGTGTTCCCACCATCCCCCAGGACACTGGAGAATGCTGCTTCCAGCCAGGGGAAGGGAGAAGAGAGAGTCAAGGAATCCCTACCTATTTAAGAGCCTCAGCCCGAAAGCAACTACACATCTCCTTTACTCAGTGCTTTATCAGAGAACACCAGTCACGTGGATGAAAGGCAGCTGCCTCTTAGTGACAACTCCACACTGTCAAATGATGCACACAAATATTATGTCTGATAAGCCATTTATCATTCCTGCCCTTCTCATTTATTCCCAAAAGATTTAAGGTTTGGTGGGACCAACTGGGGGCAGGGAGTAAGTGAGCTCTGGGTTTTTTATATCTCATATTTCTCCACCCATAAAATGCCTCAGGAATAGTGTTCATTCAAAAACTAAGTCTAAGTTATGATTGAAGAAATGGCCAAATGTCCACACAGAGCTTAACCAGTTTCTGCCGGCTCCTCTTCAGAGCCATGGAATAGCTTCTGTAGCTGATGGTATGAATTTTACATTCTTCTATATCTGAATTTGAGAATTCTTGCAAAGAACGCATCTGGCAAATTTTTTTTAAAAGGATCTTTAGTTATGGGTGCAGGATAGCTACAAAGAAAAGGTACTTGCTTTTATTCCTTTCCACAAAAGAGCTACTCAAGCCCTAATGTCACTTGGCCCAATTAAATATATAAATGGCAAGAGCCCAAGATAATGATAGCTCTAGGGACTTCAACTAGGCCAGGAAAGAAACAGAGTAGGAGGACAAATGGCCAAAGCTTACATTTTGCTTTAGGTCTAAGCAAAGCCTCTGCTTTCGTTTGACCTGAAGGGTAATATCCTGACCTGAATATACGATGTATTATTTTGCTCTTGTTCCTCATTAGGGAAAATTGGATGAGTATTAACCAAACCTGAAATGTGGGCTAGCTGAAATAAAACCCATTATAGTCTTATGAGAGGCCTACACAGAGGTTGACCATTCAAACTCTCCATGTCCCAGAGGAAAGGTCATGAAAAAAGAGCTCCTGAGCCACCTCCTGTCCTTAGCAAATTTCCGAGGAAACGCACCAATGATATATTAAGAGATATTTACATTGAGGCAAACAATGATCCTCTCCATCTGCCAAACTCTCTTAGAAAACATGGTGGACTCTTGGACCCCTCGCCCCTTCCACTAATTCGGTCTCCCTGTGAGTCCAGAGTTCTGGCCCAGAGGAGCATCAACCAAGCGATTAGCATGTCCAGATGTAGACAAGCCCTTCAAGGTGAAGTACAAGGAGGGGAGTAGATTAATCTGTCATTCACTCAAGTCACAATCTCTAACCCTGCCATGTGTCCAACAAAAAGGAAAAGATGCTGTTGGATTTTATCTCCAAGTGGCGTCACTATTTCCAACTAACCACCCCTCAGACAACCCAGATAGTTTATTATCCTGGAAACTTTTCCCAACAGAGAACATGCCTTCCTCTTGCTAGGACCCAGAGAGGAATGACAACAGCTGAGAAAACATTCCAGGCCCCAACAAAGGCAACGCTGGCTGCTGATGGTAGGGTGGCAGGTTGTCACCCCAGGTGCACTGCTCAGTTCACAGCAAGGAAAGGGGGCCTGGGGTGGGGGTGAAGGGCTTTTGCTTGGTTCTGTGAGTCACAGGGGGTTAAAGCTCAGACAGATTTTCTTGAAAAAGCAGAAAATAAAAATCTTAATGCTATGTATGGTGTAGCTAGAATGTGATATTTCCTTCCACTTTTTAAATTGGGATTTTTGTTTTATGTGCTTTGGATTTAGCTCCTGGGTGCTCTCTGCTTAGTTTAAAAGGGTTTCCATCTCCACGTTGTCATACATGGAAAAAATATACTGAAGTAGTGCGCTGTACATCCTGACTTTTATTTTGCTGTCAGACTGCAGTTACAATGTACCTGTGTGTATTCAACACTCAGGGGCTTTAAAAAAGGAAAGGACCTCTTCATACACTGTGCAAAGAGAGCGACGGGCCTAGAGGGAAGAGCTGGAAATCAACCACCGGCTTCTCACATGTCAGCCTCACAGCCCAGATCTCGGCAACAGTTCCAATTGCCTGTCACAACATTCCACTCAATAAAGGCCATTTATTAAAAGACATGACTAAAGAAAGTTTCTTGTCAGGTGACATGAACTGATGTTTGGTTCCCTCAGAAACCACTCTTTAGACTTATGGATTAGCCAGCCACAGCTTTGAGTGGTTCTGTGCTCTTTTTCAGGAGCAGGGTGAATGTCTAGGGTCCATCCACGTCCACACTCAAGGCCTGGTCCCTCATGAGACCAACAGCATGCTGTCCCAGGGTCTGTCCCAGGGCGCTGGCATCAGACCCTCCACCTAACCCCTTAAGCCTGCCACACGCTCCCCTCTTTGAGCAAACTGGCTGTAAACAAATAAGTAAATTCTGTCTGAGCCTGGGATTTTTAATTATTCTAAGCCTTATACTAACCATACAGTTAGCTTCTGGGGGCCAAGATCTACTGAAAGCCTGAGTGATCACCAACCCCTAGAAATGCTGTGGAAGCTGGAAACACTCATTCACCACTAATGAACTTGTGCTCTCCTCCCTGCGGCTCACAGAAATGGATGCTGGGGGTGGAAATGGAATCCAGTGGATTGGAGGCCGCTCTAGGGTCACAGACAGGGGGGACCATATGCACAAAGATCTCAACCTCTATGTGGAAACCTACTTGTGCTAAGCAAGAGACAGCAAGTCACCACAAACAAGGAAGCACTCTCTGTGAAGCGTCTACGCTCAGAAGCCAGCTGACAAGTGAAGATTCATCTCATTCAGCAAGACATGAGAGACCAGGCTTTTTCCGTGCTATATTAAGGTTTGCAGGGAAGATGAACCAGTTGCAAGGAGAGATGGGGGGTGGGTGGAGGAATGAGACAACACTTAGGAGAGAGCCCTTGAGATCTGAAAGTAGTGGCAATGGGAGACAAGGAGGGAAACACTGCCTTAAAACAACAATCTTTATTTCTACTGAATGAGGGCCTTAAACTTGCTTTTCACACCTTTCCCTGGGCTTTTGGATCCAAAGGTACCCAAAAGAGAACAACGCCTGGAACAGCCCTGAGAGTCGTTTTATTTACAACACCAGACTCTTCTGAACTCCCATTTTATTCTTGGTAATTTGATTGTTTGGTCACGCCTCCTAATAAGTGAAATGTTACACTGGAGTATTTGTGTAAACCTCGCAGCTTCGGATACAGTAGGTTGCTGAATGATGTTTGCTAATGGCGCACATTCGATAATTCCTATAATGTGAAATCTCAGCCAGATTTAATGTTTAATTTCCCTGGGATTCACTCTGAAATTATTACAGACATTATGTATTCCGCTCCCTGGACTTGAAATTAATTTCAAAACTGAGTAAAAGTGCATCCATTTTGGTGCCTTTGGGGAGATCGGATCTGTAACAATCCATTTGTCCTGAAGTTTCTGAAGTTTAAAATACCTCTTCACTTGATTGCATTTGATCTAGGTTGAGTAATGATGAGGTACAGCACCCAGAACTCCATCCTTGTTTTTGTTTATGATCTTGGACATGCCATGACTTGCTGAGTTAATACCCTCGCAAAATTGTATTGACCCTCCAAACTTTATCTCCCTAACTACAGGGTACTTTTGTGTGGTTATCATCATGATATAAAAACATTGCCAACATGCAACAATCGGGCAAGTAAAATAATTAGCCACTTCAACATCTTCTTTGTATGACTATCCGTCACAGAAACAAAATTCACAACATGGATTTCTTTGATTAATCAATCAATGCATTGGCTATGCCTCCAATACCTGGCCCAAGTAGAAAGCTCAGTGGCTGGACAACCTCCAAACATTTTAGAATAAAGCAACCAGACCTATGTTAGCTTGTGATCCAAAAATTCCCAAACAATAAATCTTTAATTTTCTACCCTGGCAACTCTCACCAAATCTGAATTAAAAGAATATTTTCCATACAAAGCTTTGAAGGATTTACCTCCTGAATAGTTGCAAAACTTTAACCTTTAGCTAAGGCACACTTTCTCCAGTCCAAAGGAAACAGTGACGAAAAAGACATCAAGGGATTAATTCACAAATTTTACCCCAAAATGAATGACAGCTGTTTGGGAGTTCAACTCCACTGACGTCCCATCAGGTTCAAAACATCCTGGGTCCTGTAATTATCTCACAGATTTAATAAAACCTTATTAGTACAAACTTCACCTCCCCAGTCTGGGTCTCAGCCAGTAAACTTGCACACTTATAGCAGCATATAACTGCTTCCAGTGAACTTTGAACAGGAACTCAAGTGTCTAGTTCATATTTATCCTTCTCCCCATCCCTCTCTGCAAAACCGGAGGGATTAGGCTAGATTGGGTGTCTATAGTTTTACTTTTGAGGGAACAGACCAGTGGACTAAGTGTGGCAGAGAAGTTTGCTGGAAGTGGTAGGATACAGGCTTTGGAAATGTGTAGCTGCTCCACACGCAGAGATTTTAAAATGTGGAAGAATTTTAAAGCCTGAAGACTCTAAGAGATCATCCAAAAGCCAGGTTTTCTCATTTATCACCTAAGAAAACTGAGACTAAAGAAAGAAGTGGTGGAACCAGAGCCCTCTAGCCATGAGAGACAAAGCCAAGATGGGAGTGGCGGAGCAGTCCCTGCTGGCTTCCATAAAAGCCCCTCTGTCTCTGTCTTTCCACTCACCCCATTCCATACTTGTAACTTCACTACTGTCTCTTCTGAGAGACACACAGCCCCAGACCCACATAATGCCTTTCTTGGCTCTATCTTCACAGCATAGTTCAGGGCTGAGAATACAGCAGATCTGCATGAGGATTATTTCTTTCTTTCTTTCTTCCTGTGATGGTTTAGATCTGGAGTGTTACCCAAAACACTCATACCTTTGGAAGGTGATTGGATCCTGGGGGTTCTGCATGCATCATCAGGTTAGCCCACTGATTAGTTCATAGCTGGCTTGCTGTTAGGAAGTAAAGGCACATCACTGGGGACATGAACTGAAAGGACCTATCTTCCTTCCTGGCTCCTCCCTTCACTCTGGCTGCCATGACATAAGCATTTTTTCTCCATGGCAGACTCTTCCACCATGCCCTTTCTGTGTTTCAGCTTGCCAACTATGAACTGAACCTTCTGAAACTGTGAACTAAAATAAGCCCTCTCCTTTAAATTATTTTGTCCCACTGATGAGGAAAGTGTCTAAGATGCTTGGTCTTTCTTTTATTCTATGTATGTATGTCTTCTGACAGTACATTCTCATAGTTAGAAAAAAAAAGCTTGAAGAAAAACATCAAAGTTGCTGCAAAGTTCACCAGTTATTTATACCTACAACCAGTGCTTAGGGTTTTAGGTGAAACCTTTCAGAAGACTATTTTGACTCTAAATGGTATATACCTTATACATGCCCAAATAAGATTACACTCCATGGGCTGTTTAGTCACTAGTTTGGGGACTTTTCTCCCCTTAACACTGTGGGAAGACCTTGAAATGTCAATGAGAACTAATTTACATCATTATTTTGAAGAGCTATACTGCATTCTCTTTCATGAATGTATCATAATGGATTTAGCTTAAACTCTTTTAGGGGGATTTACAACATTCCCATTTATCAATTACCATAAATAATATTATAATAAGTATGCCCAAGCATGAAATAGTGATTTCTAAAATTTTGGTGCAAACTGCAAAACTACTCCCTAAGAGTGTGGTAGAAATTTTTACTGTCATCAACTTACTAAAATGTACATTTCCTACACCTCTACCAGAACCCAGTGTTGGTCCTTAATGTTTCAGTGTCTTGGCCAAAAAAAGACATTTACTTTCCTGCTTTGGAGTTATTAATGAATTTGATAGGTTTGTAAGTATTTTACTGAGAGCCTACCATTTGCCAAGCATTGTGCTATATGCTGGGACTATTAAAATATGCAAAGCACAGATAGCGCCTGTCCTTTTACAGCTTACTAATTCTAGTGAAGACATAGATGATGAAAAGAAATACCCTTTGCAGGAAGATCATAAAGGAAACAAGCATTTTCTTGTGACAGGGTGAAGTGCTGCAAACCTGAGCTAGGAGAGCCCAGCTGAGGGAACAGCAGTGAAGCCAAGTCAGGAGGAGCCAGGCAAAGATAAACCACAGACAGCTGAGAGCACCAAGAGAGAGGAGCAGCAGGTGCAACGTCCTTGCAGAATGAAGGGAAACCCATAGTGCCCTCTGGGACACCACCAAGGCTGAAACAGAACCACGTACAAACGGACTGGAGAAGGGGCCAGGAGCCAGTTCATACAGGACCTGGAAGCTGTGGAAGACTGAATTTTATGCACATGCAATAAGAAGACACTGAACCGTCCAAAGCAGGGAACAACATGATCCAATTTCTGCATTTAAAAGATCACATGGAGAAAAGGAAGAAGGGGACACATAGGGAGCAGCAGAGAGAGTTGCTTAGTGAATTAGTTGAAATTAATGAATTTTGTCATAAAGGGCCATAAATATGGGTGTATCACACCGTAAAATATTTCTAAAATATTCCTTAAAATATTTCTATTGATAGAATTAAAAGAATCATACCACACCGATATATGTGCACCCATGTTTATAGTGGCACAGTTTGTAATAGCTAAAGCTTGGAAGCAGCCCAAGTGCCCATCAACTGGAAACTGGATAAAGATGTGGATTTTTTAATAAAATGAAGTACTGCTCAGCCATAAAGAATGAGAAACCAGAGTCATTTATAGCTAAATGGATGCACATTGAAGAGATACTCTTAAGTGAAATAAATAGGACACACATGTGTAAATACCAAATAGTTTCTCTAGTGTGAGAAACTGAAAGTGTAAATAAGGATTAAAATGATTAAAATGAATGATTGATCATTTGAAATAGGAAAAGGTCCAAATGTGTAGTGGTGGTGAGAGGGGAAGGGGAAAGGGAAGAAGGGAAAGGAAACATTATGAGAAAAGAAAACAATAAATGGAAACAAAGTCTATGTAAATAGGGAAGGGTGGAGCAGGTGAAGGGTCCACAAGTAATGGGGGAAAAAATAAGAACCAAGATACATCATGTACAGGTACAAGCACCCAATGATAAATGGAAACGTATTGTATACCTAAAATGTACCAATAAAAAAATTTTTTAAAAAAGGTACTCACTTTGTGCCAGACCCGCCCCCCCAAAAAAATTTCTGTTGATGGATTACTAATTTTAATTTTGTGAGTTTTATTATATTAAACAATGAATACTTAACAGGAAAAAAATCGCGAAAATATAGTATTGAATTTTTAATATCTATTGAGTGTTTATTTAAAAAAAGCAAAGATTTTTCAAAGTCAACTGTTTTTTGGAGTACAAAGTCTAAAAAAGGACAATAGAAACAAACTCCTATAAGAACTACAATGAAAATATCAATAGAACTCTACAAAAAAAACTGTACGACAATTATCACGCCTAGGACAGTCTTCACACATGACAGCAACACATTCTATACACATGTATCGCTTACACTGACAGCACATGTGTTTTGCTTTCCTGGCCTTTTTGTAGGACATACTTGACATCACACTGGTGTTGCTGTTTTATCAAGAGGTTCTTATTATATTATAGAATGTGTGGTAGTTAACAGAAACATAAAATATCAATAAAATAAGGTATGAAAGCCCGGGATTTAGCTCAGTGGTGCTACCACCTGCCTCACAAGCTCAAGGTCCTCAGTTCGATCCTCTGTACAGAAAGAAAGAAAGAAAGAAAGAAAGAAAGAAAGAAAGAAAGAAAGAAAGAAAGAAAGAAAGAAAGAAATTATTAATATGTATTGTGTGTTTACAATAAGCATCAATATTTTCACATTAGCTGTGTACTTGCTTACAAAACAAAAGATAACATCAGAAATAAAAACCTGGGCCGGGGATTTAGCTCAGTGGTGCCACTCCTGCCTGGCAAATGCAAAGTCCTGAGCTTGATTCCTGGCACCAAAAAAAAAAATCCACAGGGGCCGGGGATTTGGCTCAGTGGTTTCGCCGCCTGCTGCACAAGCGCAAGGACCCGAGTTCGATCCCTGGTACCAAAAAAAAAAAGAGTCCACAGAAATAATCTGTTTCAACTGCCACATCCAAGGCAGTCTTCACACATGAAAACTGCGTGTTCCATTCACAAGCATTGCTTCAACTGACAGCAGATTTGTTTTGTTTTTCCATCCTTTCTTGTAGGGCACAGTTGCCATCTTTTTGGTTTTCCTGTTGTCACAGTAGGTCTTTGGGATGCTGCGCCTGCCTGTACACCTGTCATCTCACCAGTGTGATTCACAATTTTGGGGGCAGAAACACTTTGTTTTTCCTCTGCTCTAAATGATCTCTTATGAGTTCAGTCCCAATCCCTCTAAGAAAATGTCTCTGTGGTATTTTGCTCGTGTTATTTTCTTTGTAAACTATCAAAGTATTTATGCCACACATGTTTAGGATCAAGTAAAACACAACCATTGGTCAATGCTTAGTGTTTCGAGTGACATCATAGATGCTGCATAACTCATCAAAATATCTACTCCACCTTTGGTTTTATTGAAGATAGCTTCCATCTCAGGCTTCCATTTTGTCAAGGTTTCCCTAACAATATTTCCATCATGGTGCAATGGTGATATTAGCAGTACCCATTTGTTTTTCTTTGTCATATATGAGGCCAATGTAAATCTTTCTGAAATCCAAAGATTGTACCATACAATTCTCTGTTTTTAAATTGCAACATTTCATTCATAATTTCTGCTTTGTTCCTGCACAGAGCTCCTGTACTGGTCAACTTGTGCTCTGTTAGCAAATGTAACATCAATTGGAAACTGGTAAACCAATTGTCAAATATCACATTCCAATTAGTTAGGGAAATGGAAGCAACAAGTCTGTCCACATCATTTGGTTTATTACTCTACAAATAAGGACCTGATGGCTGAGTTCCAGGATATATTTCTAAACTGAAGGTATAATAAGTTTTTCCATCTACAAGGGCATATATTTTGACCCATTGCTTTTCCATAAGTCTTTTACATTCCTGTGATTACCATGAGAAATCCCTGCTAAGTACAGCAGACCTATGAATCCTTTCAGTTCAGCTAATAAGGTGTCATAATAAATACATATTTGAATATGGTTATTGGTGCATACAGAATGTTTTACCTGTATTTCAGCCTTTATGTATTTCACAGCATCTTGTAGTATTTCACCTGTTACAATTTCCAACACTGAATAGTAGTGCTGGCATTCTGTCCAATACATTTCACCCCTGCCAAAACCCTCACTATATTTTCATACCTAGTTCTTACCACTGGATTATTTCTGGTTGTGTGACTATTTTGCAACATTGCAACTACTCAAATATGTATTCATGTTACTGTTTTCTTTGTCATTTGAATCAAGGAGATCTGCATTCCCTGTGTCTGTATCAGTTGATTCTTGATCCATTTCACTGTCACAGAAACATTGGCTAATATAGCCAATGTCACAGTCATGATAACCATATACCCACACCAGTCTTTTGTTATAAAAACATGCATTTTACCGTAATGGATCATCTTCATCATCCACGCATAAGTAATCTGATGATTCACTTTTGACTTCCTCTAAAACTTGCAAATCTGGTTTTTCATGTGCTATTGTACTGATTTAGGCTACTTGATCAGAAAAATCGACAGAAAACTTTTGAAATAAATTCTAGAGTGGTCTGGGTGTATTACACCCTCTGTGCTGCTCGAGTAAACATATGCAAAACCTGTCAGATGGAGCATAATGTGGGTGTAAATCCTTGTTTGACACTTTTGCATGGGTGCATACACTTTGCCTTTCATTGTACCAAGTGGGTAAACACAAAGATTGCTCTAGGTAATCTCCTCAGGCAAATGTACTGAGATGCACAGCTGTCTACTATATGCTAAAGTAAGAATTTTCAGTAGAAAAGTAGGGAATGGGTTTGTGAAACCCAGTTTTATGTTCTGTGGGTTAGGGGACTGCTGAAGGTGAGTAGGTGCAAGAGCAGAATTGAGGTGCAAGGACAGGCTGAAGGTATATTTTAAGTTAGAAGTAGCAGCACCTAGTGATGGACAGGAAATATAATTTAAATCAGGGAAAGAAGGACTTCTGTATTTCTGATTTGAATGACTTAATAAGAGATGATGCCATTTGTTGAGTTAGTGAAGCCTGAAAGGAGAACTTGTTTAGTGGTAAACCAAGAATTCTATACTGGTACCATGTGTAACAGTAAAAATAAGAATCTAATAAATATATGGCCCTGGAGATGATTATATAAACTATAGTATAAACATATATTATACTATTTATGAAAATGATGATTTTGCAGAAAGGTTATTACATAGGAAATTGTTCATAATATGTTAAGTGAACAAAGAACACATTATTGTTTATACAGAATGACATATACAAATAAAAAGAAATAGAGAAAAAAGAATGAAATACACTAAAATGTTTATAATAATTGTATCTTAATGGTAAACAGATAAGTAAATTTTATTATCCTTATGCCTTTCTTCATATTCCAAATTTCCTCTGTAGCATGTATTATTATTATAAAAATCATCAGAAAGTCATTATAAACAGTTTGCCTGAAGCACTCCATCGTCTAGTTTAGGACACGTCCTAATTAAACCATATAACTCAATGAATAGATAAAGTACAGTGTTGTGCTGTCATGTCTTAACTGAAGGCCTTAAAAATATCCACTGTGACTATTTGTGAGCACATGTTTTGTCAAATGAAATATGTGCATGTTTTTAGGCTAATTAATGGAAGATTTCAGACTGGAACTCAAGTCTCTTACTTCACAGTCAAGTTCTTCTCCTGCATCTCAGCAGCAAGTGTACTCACCCAATCTCATCATGAGCACTGAGACCAACCAAGAATTCAGTGACTTCTTCTAGACCAACCTTGCTCTCAGGCAAAGGAGGGGGTCAGCACTGTAATGTGGTATCAGGAACACCTTGTATTCCCATCAGTCTTCTTCCTCTCTTCTATCTGCTCAGCTAATACCTTAGATTCCTTTAACAAGAATCAGTTCCTTTTATTCCACAATTAGAAACAAGGCTCAAAAATACAGATTCCGGGGAGAGGTCATCCCTTGATTTAAATTCACCCTAAGTATTCACAAACTTTCCAGAGAAAAGGCTCTGAAAGGATGACCTGAAGACCAAATGCTTAAAGTTAGAGATTTTTAAAATAAGGGAAGTAGGAGACTGGATAAAGAAAATGTGGTTTTTTAATAAAATGGAGTACTACTCAGCCATAAAAAATGAGAAATTAGAGACATTTATTGCTAAATGGATCCACATTGAGGCAATACTCTCAAGTGAAATAAATAGGATACACATGTGTAAATACTGAATAGTTTCTTTAGTGTGAGAAACTGAAAGTGGAAATAAGGACTAAATGGTATAATAGATAATGTGAAATAGGAAGAAAAGGGGCAAAGGGGAAGGGGAAGTGGGAGGGGTAGGAGAAAGGAAAGAAGGGAATGGAATTAATATGAGAAAATGAAAAAATGGAAACAAAGTCTTTGTAAATACAGAGGGATGGAGAGGTTGAAGGGAGGGCAAGGGAGAAGGGGGAAAAATATGAACCAAGAGATATTATGTAAAGGTGCAAATTTCCAATGATGAATGTCATTATATTGTATACCTAAAATGTACCAATAAAATAAAATTTTAAAAATAAATAAGTAAGGGGAGTAAAGCGAGGGATAAGATTTAGTAGAAGTAATAAAGGAAACAAATATTTAATGAATCCTTTCTGTGTGCTGACCACTTGCCGGGTTGTTTTATATGTACTACATTTAACCCTATGGCCCCAGCAAAACAGAATTATTAGTCCCAATGGATATTCATTCACTCGACAAATATTTACTGAGCATATGTTACATGTGCTCAGCTCTGCTCTAGTTCCTGGTGATACGCAAAAGTTAAAACCCACTACCCCCCTTCTCTCAAGAAGTTAACACAGAGTACTTGGAGGATACAGACAACACATATTTCTCAAATGAATGTACAGCATAGCAGACGGTGATAAGTGCTGTGAAGAAAACTAAAGCAGAGTAAAGGGATAGCAAGTGAGCGGCAATAAAAAATGTCCAAGTGGCAATTGCCTGAGCTAGGTCCAAACTCAGTTTCCTAAGCTGCTGGTTGCCTACAGCCCCGCTTGTCTCTCATAGGATTCTCTCTCCCTACAAAGCTCCTTGGACCTGACAGGTTTGCCTGGTGTTAACCCTGCCAACAGCCCCCAAACACTTTAACAAGTAACTCTTGGTAAACAATTGTTAGCCTACACTGACTCAAGTAAAATCTACTTACTAGTAATTGATCAACATGATTACCTTTAGCTTGTGCATGAATTCAAAGGTCCTACAATCCTGGTGACCTTGAAAATAAAATCCTCAGTCTATACAAGATATTTAGAGACCCCCAGTCTCAACTGTGAGCAATATTAATTTTCATTTCAGAAAAAAGAAAACAAAGATGTGAATATTCTATGAACCTCAGTCTTATATGGTTCTCTCTCTCTCCTGTTAAATCTTTCTTTCTTTCTTTCTTTCTTTCTTTCTTTCTTTCTTTCTTTCTTTCCGCCAAGAGAAAAACATTTTACTTCAAAGGCTAATGGAGAATAAAATAAAGCCAGGGTTGGTATTTTCTTGTTGAATGCACCTCTGCATGCCTATAAAATTCTATCTTCAGAACAGCTCCTCTACTAAATATAAGGCATTTGGAATACATAGTCTAAAGCCATCAGCAATATAATGCCATGGAAAGGTCAGTCCACCTGAAGTTCTCAGCTCCTTTGCCAACAAATGTGGCCTGAAAGTGAGCCGAGAGAGAGAAAATGAGCCTCCACTGTATCTTAGCAAAGAGAAGCGCCAGGGCAAACAGAAAGAATATTAATTTTCATCAAGAGAAAATCAAACTTGTCCAAGAACTTTATTGGCAGAAGTGAAATTAGTTTTTCTATAGCAAATAGTTAGTAGAGTTGAGGGATTAGTCTATTGCCCAAGAAGGAAAATAAGCCCACTGGACTCCAGAAGTATCCTTGTTCTCAATAATGCATTTAACTCTCAAAAACAAATAAGATTTGTCTCCGCACTTTCACTTTAAAAAAAAATACCTAGGACTACATTATTTAAAGCTCTCCCCTGCTAAAAAATCAAATTATGAAAGCAAGTTCTCTAAACTCATAAAGCTCATGACAATTGTTAAAATTTCTATTGAATGTAAAATGCCAGTCTGGGTGGGGTCATCCTGGAGTCAGAAAAAATTCACTGTAGATGGAAACAAACACAAGGCTTTTCAACTGACAGCCTGTGGCAGAATTGAGTTACTTCCCACTGTGGTCCATGGGCCTGATACATATAGGCTATTTTTGTGTGGAAACAAAATAGAATTGTTGCATTATCTAGAAGCTGTCAGTATGAAGCTGGGATGTTGCAAAATGCCCTGAGTGTAGACAGCTTTGTTAATATTCCTGCAAACTACATATTCCTAGCTTTTGGTGATTTGGAGTACAAGGCCAGATAAAAAGTGGTTTCGATCAAGAGGGTGGAAGAAGAGGAAGCAAAATCTCGATTGCCAGATTTCTGCTTAACATTGTCTGTGAATTTACCCACAGCATTGCATGAACCAAGGCTCCTGTCAAGTAGAAGGAGCAGTCACTAGAGCCATAATCACACAGTTATTAAGATTTTTAGCTTGGTCTGAACTTTCAGTAATTTCTATCAGAAAACCTGACTTTGCAACATTTCTTCTTTCCATCTCCCATCATCCAAGTTGGTGATTGCTGCAAAGGACGGTGGTAAATGCAAAGAGTCAGCAAATGTTACAGAGCAAGGTCAGTGAAAGAAGAAAGTCTGCACTGAGCTCATTTATGGAAAGGTTTTGCCAGTTCTTTGGTGAAGGAACATTGGAGTTGACCCCACAACCACTTTACCATAATTGTCATTTGTGGAACAGATACTTAATGTTAAGAAAACTATTTGGTAAACTGTAAATTGTGCAATCCAGGAATGGGTTCTGCCAGTCTCAACAAATCCTTTCACTCTTTTTGAAAGTTAGAGAACTTCTCCAGCTATTGTTAATGATTGCTGTGGAAACCAGATGAGGCATCAGAATAGTATAGCTCTCTCCCATGTGCCTTAACATACATTTTATGTGTGTCTTCCACAAAAGGGTTCAACTGTTGTAAGACAATATGTGTGAAAGGCTTTTGTAAGCTGTCCCACAGATTCACAATACTCTTTGTTCCAAATATCACCTGATTTCCAGCAAGAGTTGTCACATATTAATGGGCCTTACAAGTCCATTAACCACCCCAACCATGATACTGTGCTCATATCTATATTAGTTAAATATAACCCGTCTGAGTAATCATCACTGGGGGTTATAGTAATAATGCATCTATCTGTGATGATACTCCTGTATACATACATATAGATACAAACAACTACCTTTGCTTCAAAAGCACATACCTTTTCGCAAAAAGAAAACCTTAATATTTTGAAAGTAGGCATTCAATATGTCGTGTTCTTTTTAAGATCTTTATCTTTACCTGATCAGCTTTAATTGCTTCCAAAGCTGTGCTCATATTTGATTGTTCAGGGCCAGGGATTTAGCTCAGTGGTTCTGTCGCCTGCCTTGAAAGCGCAAGGACCCGAGTTCAATCCCCGGTACCAAAAAAAAAAAAAGATATTCGATTGTTCAGTTTTACCAAGCAAAGTAGTCCTGATAAATATAGCTGAAAGCCACAAGCAGAGTAATGAGTATGGGAATGCCTCTTCCTTATAACTAACTTCCATCCTTTCCTTGGGGCTTGAGATGACAGACTAGGCCCCCAAAACTACAGAGAATGAATCACTATGAATCAACATATTATTTGTGTTGGTACTTGCAGTGCCGTGATCCACCAGCTATCCACAGTGGGATTTTTTTAAAGGTTTTTTCCAACCATTTCATTCTCCTTTGTCTCTAGAATAAATAAAGTGCATCTCAAAATAAGGACAAATGGGATTTTGAAAATTCATCCCCAAATCACCAAGAAGAGGATAGGCCAATCTTTCTTTGGTAAGAAAAAGCCTTTCACTCTGGAGCAACATAAGGGGAGTGTTTAATGTGATTTTTTTTCCTTCATTTGAAATATCATTTTAACCTGATCTCATCTGATATGATGAAGAAGGAATAGTAATTCATGGTGTGTTAGTGTGAACGTTGTATCACAGTAAGGGTCTCTCTAACTGTAGTTACACCTGCCAAGGGACACAAGAGTTTCCAATTTAAACATGCATGTAGAGGCAAAACAACTTGCTATTTTTATTAGACTCACCCCTGACACTGTTGCTCCCCTGAAACTTATCATTATTCTCTGGAGAAGGTGACACATTGGCAAATAAACTACATGTAGGAAACAGAGGCTGATTCCTGGGAACCTTGTAGTTTCAGGTTGTGTTGGATTCAGAAGAAAGATGCTGTCTGCAAATAAAAGGAAAAAATAATGAATGCTATCTTTGTTTTGTGCTGTTGTAGCAGAATATCACATAACTCATAATTTGTAATGAGCAGATTATTTGGCTCACAATTCTGGGGGCTAGGAAGTCCAAGCATGTTACCAGTATCTGGTAAGGGCCTTCATGCTGCACCATAACACAGCAGACAGGAACGCAAGAATAAGAGATAGGGAGAAAAAGGGGCTAAACTCACACCGAAACTGACCCATTCTAGCAATACAGGAATTAATGCATTCATGTAGGCACAGCCCAAGTTACCTAAGCACCTCTTACAGCTCCCAGCCCAACAGCTATTAAACTTCAACACCCGTGCCAACATAAACCTCTCCCAGCACAGAGGAGGAGGCTTCTGGGCCAACGTGCCACCGCTCGAACACAGAGGAGGTGAGCCACTCGGGCATAAGCAGCACCAACATCCCCAACCCCCATCAAAATGAGAAGACAATCAAGCCACAAAACCAGACATCCAGATCACCTACAGCAACCCCAAAGGGAAACAAAATAGAACACTTGATACTCAACCATCTGGACTCCCTGAACTGGCAACAAAAGAGGGTCTGGAAAAAATGAAATCAGAAATAATTTCTCAGATAATAGCAGAGATTGTATCCATAGTGCAAGGCATGATTAATAAATCCAGAAAGGACACAGATAAAAAAATAGAGGATCTAAGGAACATGATGAAATCCCAACATAAGAAACAAATGGAATCCAAAAAAAAGATAGGGTTCCAGGAGATTAAAAACTCCACTGAAGGGCCAGGGATTTAGCTCACTGGTTTTGCCGCCTGCTGAGCAAGCACAAGGACCCAAGTTCGATCCCCAGTACCAAAAAAAAAAAAAACTCCACTGAAAGTCTACACAATGGAATGAGCCAATGTGAGGACAAAATTTCAGATATAGAACATAAGATTGCAATTACTGAACAGGAAAAGAAAAATTGCTCCAAAATTGTACAGGACCATGAGAAATCAATCCAGCAACTGCTAGATGATGCAAAGAAGAATAACATAAGACTGATTGGAGTCAGTGAAGAAACAGGAGAGAGTGCAGAAACATAAAAAAACTGTTCACAGAAGTAATGGCAGAAAACTTCCCAAGGAGGAGAAAAGAACTTGACATACAGATAAGTGAAGCACATAGGACTCAACTAGTCTTGATCAAAAAAAAATCTATAGGCATATAATTGTTAAGATTCCAGAAACACAACAGAAGAACAAAGTTCTACAAGCAGTTAGAGGAAATAAACAAATCACATACAAAGGAAAGCCCATCAGAATCACAGCAGACTTCTCAACGGAAACCCTCAAGGCAAGAAGAGCTTGTAGTGATGTATTTCAAGCCCTAAAGGATAAGATTCTCCAACCCAGACTGATGTACCCTGCAAAACTATCTTTCAAGATTGATGGAGAAATAAGATACTTTCATGACAAAGAGCACCTTAGGAACTTCATGAATACCAAAGCAGGACTCCAAAAAATTTTATCCTAGGAACAGACATTGAGGATCACAACCCCAGGAACCCAAACAAAATGAATCCATCAGGCGCAACAAGAAATTAAACACAAAGGGGAACAATCCAACAAAAACAAAAAGTCATGAAAGGGATAAGTCAATACATATCAGTTATAACCATCAATGTTAAGTCTCTATTCACCAATCAAAAGACTAGCAGAATGGGTCAAGAAGCAACATCCAACAATATGCTGCATACAAGAAACATAATTCAAAAAGAAACTCATAAAGTAAAAGGGAAAGGGTTGAAAACAATACTATATGTGACAGGAACCAAAAAAAAAAGCAGGAGTAGCTATCCTCTTTGCAGACCAAGTGGATTTCAAACCAACACTGATTAAGAGAGATGAAGAAGGAC
>NW_004624770.1:6418622-6440108 GCF_000247695.1 Heterocephalus glaber | reverse complement strand
GTAAATAGGGAAGGCTGGGGGGGTGAAGGGAGGGCTAGGAATGGGGAAAAAATAAGAACCAAGATGCATTATGTAAAGGTACAATTCCCAGTGAGAAATGTAATTGTGTTGTATACCTACAGTGTACCAATAAAAGAATTTAATTGAAAAAAAAATGAGCTTTGCTCAAGCCCAGGACCCAGGAGTGATCCTTATAAGGAACTCTGCTAAGCCGGGGGTCTCAAAGAGCAGCCCAGGTTGACACCACTAGGACTGACTTGCAGAGCTGTAAAGACTCTTTGCTCTGCTGCTGAGGCCCAAGCCCATGGAACTGCACCAGTCTAGAAGTTCCACATTTTTCTAACTTGTGCAGGAAGAGAGGCACGTTTTTCTAATTCACACAAAGGCACCATGTATTTACACAGCCCCAGAAGCCATAGAGACTCCAGTTGACAGGTTATGTAGGATGAGTCAACCATCCAGACCAGCAGTTCCCAATTTTGGCTGCTCATTAGGATCACTTAGGGAGCTGTTGAAAAATACCAATGATAGGGTCCCACTTAGACCAATTAAATCAGACTCTCTTGGGATGGGGCCCAGCCATCAGTATTTCTAACAGCCCCTTGGGGGATTCTAATGTACAATCAGGATTGAGAACTACTGATCTAGAGCCTGGAGCCTGGGGAATGGGATTCTTTGTACTCAGACACCTCCAGAGGATGTAAAGTAACGATGGAGTTCCCATGCTGGCAGCTGTAAAATGCTCTGAGTAAATAGCAAGTAAAACTGGCAGAGCAAAGTAAGTCAAATTACAGTAAGTAATTTCTGTCCTGAAAGAAATCACTGAAGTTCTCCCCAAGTAATAAGAAAAACAGACAATGACATTCTAAGCATAGTTGCTACACTCCCCACTGTCAGTACTAACTGACATGGCTCACCCAAGCCTGGCCGATTATGTCCCCTGTGTCACAGTGACTCCTACGCTGGTGGACTCTACCCGTCCCTTTGGCCATACTCAGTTCCATGCTGTTCCCTGGCATGCATGGACTAGAGGATGTCTCAACAGAGGCATTAACTCCCAAATGCCAAAGGATACAGTGCCTTCATCCCAGGGACAGAATAGTATGCTTTAACAAACCAGATCTTACTTAGTTCCCAGAAAGCTCAGCACCCGCCTAAAAGTATTCCATTGCACAACAAGGATCCCACTAAAAATCGGTCAAATGTTAGGAGAACTTCCTGTTACTTGCTCACCTTTCCTTCTCATCTTGATGGGCAGGCTTGTAAAGAGACCTCTTGCTCCACAGATGTTTTATTCCCATCCTTCCTTCTTTCAGAAACCTCCTGATTTGCCCCAAAGAACTACAGCACAATAATGTCTAACGGGCTGGCAGAGACCTGCTAAGCAAGGAACAGTGTGAGCGTGCCTTATGTGACTCGCTCTCTCATTTTTTCCTGTCTAGAAATGCCAGCAATTGACACCTGATGCCTTTTTCTGGGGATTCACCTCCAGACAGCCACTCCAGAGACAAACACGAGAAGAAGCTCTTTTACCACTGCTAAGGTTTGGATTTGCTGTGAGTCCCCCAAACTTTCGTACACTAGAAGCTTAGTCCTCATTGTAGCGATGTTGAATGGTAACAGGACCTTTAAGATGTGGCCCTAGAGGAAAATGAGGTCTCTGGGGCACTGCACTTGGAAAGGATTAATGCGGTTTTCATGGGACTCAAATTAGTCCTCCAAGAGTAGATTTTTATAAAGTGAAGCCACCTTACATGTTCAGCCCCTTCTGACTGCAGTCATTTCCCTCCTTATTTATCCGCTATGTTGTAACACAGCCAAGAATGTCCTTACCAGAGATGGGACAGGTAGGGCCAATGGATCTCGGACTACTAGCCTTCAGAACTGTGAGATAAATGAACCCCTTTTCTTTATAAAATACCCAGCCTCAAGTATCTTGTAGTAGCAACAGGAAATGCACTAAAACAACCACTCTGAATCAAATCAAAGAAAAGTGGTTTTCTTACATTGGGAAAAGTTTGAAAAATCAGATATAGTTTCAGATTCTAGCCTAGCTACTCTAAGCTATTGACTTTAACAAGCTACTCCATCTCTCTGTGTCTTATAAGCTAAATGCGAGAACAAATGCCTACCTGGATTATTGGATTAAATAATCTCATGCCCTTCCCCACAGTGCATCAGGTACCTACCTGTACTTTTCTTGCTCCTGGAGAGTAAGAAAACAAAATTCTTCCTCTCCCATCCTGGGTCCTGCAGCTGGAGATCTGGAATGAAACAGCCAAAAGACTAACAGAAAAACTGAGTATATGAACATGTACAATGTGAATACAGTAGGAGACACCCTATGATGACTAACTGAAAGGAGTGGTTAGAACTTGGAGCTTGTATAGCATCTTTTATTTTAAAGAGCAATAAATTTGCAAGATGAAGGGAAAGAGCTTTAGGTTTTTGAGGACAGCAAACTGTAAGAAAGTAAATATATGGGGGAAACTAATGGAAGATGAGAATTATTTAGTAAGGTTTGTTGTATAAAGTCCTCTGCACTTTCCCTAGCATTGTCTCCAGTGATGAAGAGTCTACATAGGAAGGGGTCAGAGAGCTTTTTTTGGCATCTGCTGTTCCTCACTTATTTTCAGCTCAAAATGATCTTCAAGACTAAATGGCATATTTTAGGATGGCATATTCTGATTGCCTACACTCTCCACTTGACACACACATGAATGCACTCATGTGTACACACACACACATCTTCAGGAAAGAGGAAAAAGATTGGCGCTCTGAATGATGCAATAAC
This sequence comes from Heterocephalus glaber, assembly GCF_000247695.1. The sequence goes on along the minus strand of NW_004624770.1, from coordinate 6,437,314 downwards.
TTGCTGGTTAAAGACATCCTACTCATGACAGATATTAGTTCTCAACAAAAGGGACTCCATTAATAAATAATAACTACTTCAACTCAGGATAAATGGCTTCGAAGTGTTACCTAGGTCAGTCTAATGAAAAAACATATTCTTTCTAAATTCCCATTTAGAGAAGCACTTTAAAGGCCACTGAGTAGGAAGAATCTGGACCTGGCTGGCTTCGCCTGCACAAGACAAAGAAAAGCACTGGATCCCTGGGTCTGCCGGAGGAGCTTTCTGGAAGGAATGTAGCACTATACAAGCGATTAACAAAGACATTTCTCTCGGTGCCACTGGTGAGACCTCCTCTTATCTTTCAGATGCCGGACACATAAGTCAGGGCCCAGGAATCCTAAAGCCATCAAGAGGACTGCACATCTGAGAACACCCTTCCCACCCTCATCCCTTTACCTTACCCTCTGCATTTTCCCATCTCCCCAGACCTCCTGTTTCCTGCATTTTTTAAAACTTCTTTATATTTATTCTAGCAGTAGCCTGGCATGCAATAAAAGAATGAGAGAAATCTCATTAAAATTATATCAAAAGGAAAAAGATGGAGTAGAGCTTGAAATTCCTGCAATCTATACACAATAACCCAATCAAATGGAGCACACAAGTTAAATGGAGTCCACCCTATGGTGAGCCCAGATGATTAAACCCCCTCCCGGGGAATTGTTACCTTCAGGATACCTGGTGGTAGCCATATTAAAATGCAGCCATGAAAATACCTCACATTTTAGAGTACTTTTAACCTTCCCACTTACTTTCACAACTATTTATCTTACTGACTTCTGCATGAGAGCCCTGGGAGGTGAGAAAAGCTACAGCTATTATCCCATTTTGAGAGTTGCACCAGAGGAGGCCGTGAGTTTTCTCTGAGGTCACCTAGTTAGTGGCAGGGGTAAACCCATGCCAACAGCCTTGTCTTGCTTCTTCTTACAACCTCTTCTTTTACTTAAAAAGGACCCAGGCTGAAAAGAATGCAGATGACTACCCAAAAATTGTCTATCATCATCCTCTTCCTCAGCTTCTTGTTTCCCTTCAACACCAGCCTAAGGAAGAGGCAGAGTGCAGTGTCTGTTCAAGCCAAACAGTCATGTTCCCTGACTCCATCTCAGCCTGGAGGAGGAGGAAGAGGAGGACAGAAATCCACATGACCAAAGGTACTGTCAGGAAGAGCAAGCAAAACATCCTGCTAAACCAGTGCTGATTCCTTTCAAAGTTAACTCTAAGTAGTTTGGGTTAGGACATATTTTCTTAATCAAAAAATATGAAAATTAGAATCTATGGGACCGTTTTGTGGTTGGCAAACTGTTTAGCATTAAAAAGGGGCCCTCGGACACTGAGAGGTTGGAAATCACCACTTCAGACCGTTTCTCTGCTAACCCTCTGCTCACCATTCACCAGTTCTGATTTCCATTCCTTCAGGGGCCTGATCTCTGCTTTCACATGATAGGAAGCTAATATGATAATATGATATGTATTAATAATTTAGTGCTTACCCATCCTGGGTAATATATGTGCATTTTTAAATGGGCCTTTTTAGACAACATGCTTTAATCCAAAGCAAACTTTCTGACCCATTGTTCTCTAGCTGTGACCTTGCCCTTGAGTCCCACACCTAAATATTCTCAGCTTACTAAATATCTCTACCTGTACCTCCCAGAGGTGTCAAACTTTAATATTTCCAAAATTGATCTTCCATTTCTATTCTTTACCTCAGTTGGCGACACCAGCAATCATCTGAAATATCAAAAGCCAGAGAACTGGGAGTTACTCTGGGTTCTTTACTATCCCATGACCAGCCAATAGCTGGCTCAGTCTAACTGAGCAACTCCCAAATTGTGTTCTATGTGCATTATGTCAAAAGGCAAAATATTTTTCTGATCAAACAAATTTGGAAAACATTGGTTAGACAAAGTAAAACCTTTACTATAAGATTTAACAGAATTTCTAATATGTTGCCCTGAATTACAAATATCCAAAAGGAAAATGTACCTCTGAGTATTTCCCAAACTCATTTGCCCAAGGGATTCTTATTTTCATTGCAAATACTTGGAGAAATGCAGTGATGAGCTAGTGTTATGCTGCATTTTATTGTCACTGTCTTATGCAATTTTTGTGATATACACATACATCACACTGTGTACACACTTGTGTGCTATTATAGCAGCACACATATTTTAAAAACTGAAATGTTGAAGCATTACATGATTTGAAAGCCAGAACTGTGAAAGAAAATATTTTCTCCCAAGTATCTATTGAGAAATCTTGCTCAAAAGATCACCAGTATATAGGGAGCACTCCATGAGGTGTGCTCATGAACATTTGTGCATAATAGCAGAGAAAGTCCAGAAGCTGGACAGGAGCTACCTACCACTGGGATATATTGGTAAAGGGGGCGGGGGGGGGGCGTATCCAAAGGCTTAGTTCCTACTGGTTTGTATTTGAATTTGTCCTAGCAAACAGGTGTTACTTTCCTAATTTGTTTCCTTGAAAAATCCGTACAGAAAAAACAATAAATAAAATGCCTAGAATAGTAAGAATTATTTTTTTAATCCACCTGAAAGAACAAAAATGCACAAAGAGGGCTCAGAATGTAGCTCAGTGGGAGAAACTTTGCAGAGCACATTTAAGGTACTGGGTTCAATTGCCAATACTGGGAGGTGGAGGTAGATGCAAGAATCACAATGTAGACAATCTAAAGACCAGTGCTGCTGGTTATTATAATACACTTAAAGTAGGGGTCCTTCTTAAAGGTGGCATGAGTATGCAAGAGTCCTCAACTTAGGAGAGTTCGATTTACCCGTCTTTGACTAAGGCAGCCTGCATGCAGTAGAAATCATACTTTGAGTTTTGCATTTGAATCTTCTCCAGGGCTATGGACATGTGCTATAATTCTGCTTGGTGGTGCTGGCCAGCACCAGTGAGTCCCAGCTCCCAGGCAGCTACCTGATGACCGGGGGGGGGGGTGTGATACTCTGCAGTGTGCTGTGCTTCTAAGCTATGGTGCTGGGCAGGTCAGGTGTATTAAGTGGATTTTCTACTTTCAGTGGGTTTTGCTGGATGGGATCCCTCATAATGAAGGGGCATCTGCAGAAGGACAGATGAGTTAAACTCAACAGAAACTCCTCACATCCAGGCAAGGAGACACTAGCACCATGCCCTAACCAACAGAGCCAACTTGGCTTTGTGTGGAGTCAGAAGACATGAGAGTGAATGTCTGATAAAAGTGGCATTTCAAAGCAGTGGAGAAAGGTATATTTGATACATTTTACTAAAATAATAGTTGGCCTTTTTCCCAAATAAATAAGCTCACATTCAAAACTTATTTCCTGGTGTGTGTGTGTGTGTGTGTGCACGCATGTGTGTGTGTGTGTGTGTGTGTTGCCAGAGAAGAAACCAGACCCTCTTGCAGGCTAAGCACACGTCATACCACCAAGTTATACTCCCGGCTCCCTCTCTGCTTCTCCAAAATAAATTCCAAACGGATTGAAGATTTAAAAGTCATCTATGAAAACACGGTAATAGAAGAAAATAAGAGTAACTATTTTTATAACCCTGGTCTTGAAGGAAGCCTCTTTAAATGTGTATAAAAGTCAGAAATTTGGGGACAACATAAAAATTCTTTAAAGCAAAAAATCACCTCAAGGTTCAAATATAAACACACAGAAGAAAATGTGTACAACATACATGACAAAGGGCTAACATCTTAAATGACGTCTCCCCTGAAAATCATTTAGAAAAAGATGACACCAATAGACCTGAAAAATTATAAACCTTAAATTTAGCCTTAATTAAAATTAAAGTTAAAAGAGGACTTACAGGGCCGGAGATTTAGCTCAGTGGTTCCACTGCCTGCCTCATAAGCGCAAGGTCCCGAGTTCAATCCCTGGTACCAAAAAAATATATATATATCACTCACAGCTTTAAAACCAGGAGAAAATATTGAAAAGGAAAAGCAGCAAATAAGACTTTAGTATTATGTTTATAAAGACAAAGAAACTTCAGGATATTTAAAAACCAGATACCTCAAAGAAACTAAGAATATAAATATTGCCTGGGTTGGAGTAAAAGGTCTTTTTTTATAATCTTTCCACTTAATTAGTACCTCATCATAAAACTGAGCTCTGTACAGCTCATCTGCAAGAAGCTCTCCTGTGAGGTTCTATTTTATAAGTAATATTTTATTGTTAAATAGCCTTTAACTTTGACATTAATAAGTACACTTGTTTGTTGGGTATAAGACGTTTTACTCATTGTTCATTTGTCATGAGACAGTGAATTTAAATTAATTCAATCATGTAATATTTAACCCAATATTTTTACTTTAATATTTTTACTTTATAATATTTTTACTTTACTGATGTTATTTTAAATAATTCAATCAAGGAGGAAGGAACAAAAGAGGGAGGAAAGGAGGGAGGGAGAGAAGGGAGGAAGGAAGGATAAAAGTGTGTTGCACTTTTCCTGGAACTAGAAAACAATCTCTTTTTCTCCTTAAATAAATTACAATGCAAATAAAAAACAATGACAATTACAGACAAAACAATACAGAATTTCAAGTCTTTCCTCAACATGCTTTAAAACCAGAAATTGAAAAGAAACGTTGTACCAATCAGTGTTGCTTTTGGATAAAAGCTTCAGAAATCCTAAATTGTCTAAGCAATAAATACATTTAATTACTTCAGATGACAAGAAGTCTGATAGAAAATTTTAGGAATTGATTCAGCCTCTCACTAATCAATATCTTCATGATTCTCTTGCAGAATTCACCTCCTAAGAGTAAAAAAAAAAAATGTTTTAAGCAGCAGAGAAGCTTCTCCAGCCAGGAAGTCCCCTCAGACCCCAAGGGCCTGAATCAGATGCCCCTGACTCCTGAGAGTGCATAGCCATCACAACGCCTGTCACACTGTACTGTCATTCCCCTTCTTCCTGTCTTTTCTCCGTTGGTGACAATGAAGGGTACTACCTGACTTCTAGCACCAAACAATGCCTGGTATACAAGGAGGCCTCAATAATTGTTCTTTGGGTGTTGAATAAAGAGACAGCATGGTAAGCAAGTGGAAGGAGGGAGCTTGTGCACTCTTCTGATCCTGCTTAGAACCATGCAACTAAGTGGTTAAAAAAAACAAAAGGGAACCATTCCACCTATCAGCAAGAGAATCCTGATATTCCAAAGTCAAAGGTACTGTGACCCTGCAGAATATAAACTGGCCACCCAAACACCATGAGACCAGAATGGTACACAGACACACTGGCACTGCCAGCTTGGATTTGGTTGAAGCTCAGAGTCCAAAGATGCATTGCTCCAGCATCACTGCCTCTCCAAGAAGATGCGTAAAAGATTAAGGTGCTCTTCACTCTTCTCTTTCAAGTCTCCCAAGATGGCCCTTTCCCAAATAAACTAGGCATCCTCTTCTTTACTCTCTTTCCATCCTTCCCAACCATCCCTGGGAGCTCCTGGAGGAAATGTTCCCGCCTTAGTCTCTGTGTTTGTCACGCAGGGATGGTTATTGCTTCCCCAGTAAGGACTTGGCTCATCATAGATTCAGCCCTGATTTAGACTTTGGGAACACAACAGCCCAAGACCAGAGTCTGTAGCTGATAGAGAGGGGCTGCCCGGGTGAGGAATATGGAGAGAGAAATAAGCCTTGATGCAAAATTATTCTCCCCCCACTCTTGCTGTTCTAGTAAACTCTGTATTCCTGTATAGGAAACTTACACTTCCTCCAGGTGCTCCAGCAAACTGGATTTCCATCCCTCTTCAGTTTTTCAGAACAGTCATGCTCTTGAGCAAAATATTGCATGGTGGCAAGGGTGGGGGAAATCAGTTCCCAGGGCTCAAGTATGAGGTGAGGGGGTTGCAGAGCAAAGTTCTTGCTTCACTTATCCAGAGGGGGCCAACCGAGGAACCCCTTGGGGTCTCCTTTATACATTTACAGCCCCATCTGACAGCAGATCCTGGCCACAGGCAAAGTTCATTTGTGCCTAGACAAGCTTCAGGGGGCTGCTGTCAGCGTCCAATGGGCCTGGTGGGAAGAGGTGGTCCCCAGTCCGGTTCTGGGCTCTTCCTCATGGGGGTGGGGGGGGGGCCTTGTGAGCGACTCTCCATGTCCTCCCTTCTCATGGATCAAGACACCCTCCTGCTCTGACCTGCTCTCTCCTTAGGTGTATAGAAATCCTAGATCTGGCCCCATTCATGGTTTATAACTAGTTATTTTCATACATTTCTTGTTTTTATTATAACTAACTTCTATATAGAAACCACATTCTTCTAGGGTGCGAGAAATTCAGAATCAGTCACTTTGCAATCCACCTGTTCCCCCAGGGCTGTGTTTGAGTTCTGCAGGCCTCACACGCAGTGCCTAAATGTGTGGTCCTCATGGGAGGACTTCTCTACATACCTTCTCCTTGCCTTGCTGGGCCCACCAGCTCTCTGCATAGATGCCACAGCCCTGACAGGGTCAAAGAACCCTTTGTCCTTTAGGTGCCACCTTGAGGCTCGGGGACCTCCACAAAGCCACCTGTAAACCCTGCAGGCCACCTGACTTGCCTCCCCCACCTTTGGCATTGCCCTCTCTCTAGCACCAACATTCTGCTCTCCCTCCGCCACTAGCTGTCCCCTCCACTACCTGGCCCAAGAGAATTTTTTCCAGTCTGCTCCTATTGTATCTGTATCTTGTATCTATATTGTATCTATATCTACAACTTGTATCTATACCCCCAGTCTTCTCAGTTCTCCCTGGGTCTAAGATTTTGAAAACCAGTGCTATTTTCTCATTGTTTTAACACCTTGTCTATCCCCTCTCTTGGGGCAATGACCTTAGAGGAATTACTTAACGGGACAGAGAGTACATACAAGGAAAAGGAGAACAACAAGAAAGAGAGAAAAAAAATCATAAACTCAGATTTTGTTTTTTCCTTTTTTCATATTTTGTTTTGGGTTTTTCTTTTTCTCTTTGGTTTAATGTTTCAAAATGTCATCACATTTACTTTTGCTCTTAAATCTCAGAAGACATCAGTGATGGCCAGATGCCTCCCCTGCACGATCTTTTCCTTCCCTCTCAGGCCCTGAGCCTTCCTCTGTGCTCATCCCTAGCCTGGAAGTTTCTTTTTCACCATCACCAATAAGCCTGGATCCACTTTTACAGCAGCCAGCTCTCTCTCCATTATTCCACCTAGCCTTCTTCTGCCTACAGCTCTTCAGACCACTTCACATTTCATTAGGTGCTTCATCAGGAAGGGAAGAAGTGGAGTAGCTCAAAATGACTGCCTTCATTTGCTGATTTCTTTGTTTTGCACCAGAAAGCATTTCTGCAACTCAGTTGACGATTCAGTTACAGTCACAAGAAACCCCTCCTGTCAATTCCAATTCCACTCTATTTACTGGCATACACAGTCGAACGCACTATTTAAGTGGGCCAGTTATGAAATGAAATGAATTTGAATTTGCATTACATATTTTTTCAATTATTTATGGTTTGGGGTAACCCATATCAGCGACTTTTCCCCTCTACCCTCCTAAATCATCAAGCCAGAGCAAGGGAAAAGTAACTCAGCACTTTTTGCCAGCCCTTTGATGATTACTGCTTACTGTGCTGAACTGGTCTTCATTAAGTGCTCCAGGCCCTGGCTTCTTACTGTAGCCCTCAAGACCTCTGAAGTTCTTGGGGTCCAGGGCCACCACTCTGTGGAGCTGAGGACACAGTGTGACAGGAAGGGCCTCGCCAGGTACCACCTGTTCTATCTTCCTGAAACCTCCAGGATTGAAGGCACTTTCTAGACTGGTGTCACAAAAAGTCTTAGGTAGTCACCAAGTGGTTCTTTGGGGGGTTGGGATATGACCTCTTAAAGACCACTGTTAGAATGTGTTTTTATAGCCTGCTTGCCATAGGGAGTCTCCTCTAATTTTCTCCCAATATTAGCTCAACTAAACATCACCTAGGAAGGCTCAGGATTCTGGCCCTGCAATGGAAGGTTATTATAAATAACCTCAATTATGCCCGTAATGGTGAGAGGGTAGTGCTTGTCTATCCATTATTAAACCACATATCGAGTTGACACTCACTCTCCCAATTTACAAAACAGACCCTTACCTTGTACAAGAAGCAAAATGTTGAATCTTCACTCAAACCAGCGAGGCTAGGCACAAAGAAAGTTATTTTCTCCATCATTCCAGGGCTGGACCTAAACCCATATTCTAAAGCCATTCTTCTCTTGGTTTTATCCATTTTCAAACCACTCATTTTAAATAAGGTTTAGGCAGGCACTTTGGTAATTTTCTTATGTTGTTTTTCTTTTTAAATAAAAAAGAGCAATACTGGAAAATTGAAGTGATGTGTCATTAAACAAGAAGTAGGAAATTATAAAGAGCTGATATGATAACTAAAAGTAGACTATAGAATAAAGAGCCAGAGAAAATGAACATAAACAAAATTAAAGGGCATTGTATGGAGGTCTTTTAATTGCATGGTAATTGGGAGTCAAAGCAGAATCTGTTTAGAATCCACAAGGCCTATTACGAGTGCAGAGGACCAATAGCAAGTCAACCAAAATTAGGAAAAGAAATCAGACTTTAATCGTAAACACAAGAATAATCATTAGCTCTTCCCTTTCCCTAGAGTAGTCATGGATAGTTGCCTGACATTTTACATTTTACTTTAAGTACAAAAAAATTACGCATGTGACCTACTCATTAGCAGTTTTTTCTATATTACTGGGCATCAGAAATCTAGCTGAATTCCAATTTTAAAAGCATCTTCTCAATTCGTCTATAACAGCATAGTCTCAAAATGACCCTACATTCACTTCAGATCCATAGCTACAGACAGAATCTGCCCCCATTTGTTGCATGTGTGTATATATATGAGCTTCTCCGTGGCTTCAGACCAAGTCAGTCTAATTACATGTGCATTAAAAAAACAGAAAACCCAAAGACTGTTAGAAATATGTCTCAGTCAACATGTTCTGTATATCAAAATAGGTAAGAAAAGATTCTAAATATTCTCACCACACAGAAATGATAAATATTTGAAGAGATAAATATGCTAAGTAGCCTGATTTGATCATTCCACAACATATACAGGTATCAAAATGCCACATTGAACTCCATAAATACATATGCTTGTGTAACAATTAAAAGTAAAATTCAAAAAAATTTAAAGGTGCCTAAGGCCTGATGTCTCATTCATGAAACAGAGGGAAATACAGTCAGCATACACCACAATTACATCCATATTGGACAGAGTCAAATGATCCTGAAGGTGACAACATATTTTAATATCCATGCTTGTCATATAGTGATCAAATATTATTTCAATACTTAATCTAGCTGTACTATCTTCAACTATATTAGAGCTCCAAAAGCCAAATACTAAACTATTGATGAGTTTGAAACGACAAATGATTACAGACATTGTTGAAATTGAAGATTATATTGAGAACTACCAATTGCTGATAAGAGGTAAAAACCCCAATCTCTTAACCTCATTTGGTTTTGTTTTAATATCCTACAGCTCCTTTGTCGGATCTAGATACTAATCTGCTCTCTATGGGTTCTGGGAGCATTTCGATGGCACTAAAAAAAATAGAAATCACTTTATTTTTTATTTTGGTTTGCTAAATATTAAATTATTCATTAGGTCAAGTTTTTAACTTTTTGTCTACCTTCTTCTGTTTGAGCACAAAGTTCATAGCCCAGGGACTCTGTCACATAGCATTACAAAGACTGCATTAATGCTTTCATCCATCTTGTACCTGGTAGGTATAAGGTACTGCGATGGGCCTTAAAAAGAATATAAAAATATATAAAGTAGCATGGGACTAACTATATATTAAAATAACTGCCAGAGGACCTCAAAGGAGGAGGGGTGGCTTACAGGGAGTGGATTAAGAACATCTTCACAGAGATGGTAGACTAAACACCAGGCCAAAGATGAAAAGAATTTTATCAGATAACTAAACAGATATTTCATTCATTTACTCAGTATAAATTTAGGTAGCCATAACTTGTGCTGCAAAATGGCCTGGGTGAAGATGCAAAAGCATATACACCAAGAATGTCGGCGTAACTACCAGGAGACTGTCTAAATTAAACACAGCGCGGTTACAGGGCTGTGGAGAGAAACATACTCTCCAGGCCCACTGAGCTAACTCATGAATGGTCCGGAGTGTCAGCTTGAGGAGTCTGAACTTCACTTCTCAGCAATATGAAGGCATTAAATGTTTATAATCAAGCAGACTAGAGTGACAAGGGACTAAGATCAAAGAGACCGCACAGGAGAACACAAAATTGAAGTAGGCAATAGTGGTCAGGAACAGGAACTGGGAGAAAAATGGTGCCTCAGGGCCCCAGAAAGTAGAGTCCATGAAACAAGGAGTGACCAATTGCATCCTAAACTACAGAGAGAGACACAGGATAAAAACTGGAAATGAGCAACTGGGAACAACTGGTGAAGCTTGATGAACCAAAGGTGAACAGCCCAGGAGTTTTATATGAGCAAAAGCCAGAATATGGTGGATTTTGAAGAGTGAGTGAAAGGCAAAGAGAGATGAAGGCCAGAACAGAAGACTTTCAAGAAACAGGGCTATGATGGATTGTAGTGAGGAATGGCAGTCTCTCAGCCTACAAAAGAGTTATAAGCAATAAAAGATGAGATCTAGGAGAGTTTATATACCTCAGAGAAGGACATATTCTCTAGGAAGAACTTTGCAAGAACTAATAAGAGAACAAATGCCTTAGTTTTCCAGGGTCCCAAAACACACCACCGGAGTTAGGCACAGCCTCAAGATACTGGGGGGCAAAAGGCAGAGGAAACAAAAATTGGAAATTCCAATCAGGACCAGGAATATATGAAATAAAACACAGTTATCTAGCACATAGTGATGGGAAAGTTTCCTCAGGCTCTTAGTCTGTTTTGTGCTGATATAACAGTAATTTATGAAGAATAGAAATGTATTCTTGCAGTTCTGGAGGCTGGGAAGCCCAAGATCAAGTTGGCTGTATCTCCTGTGTGTTTTCACACTGCATCCTTACTTGGCAGAGAGCATAAGGGGAAGAGACAGGAAAATGTTGAGTATTCACGGGGAAGAAGAACAACAGAGAGAATGCCTGCTCCCCCAAGCCCTTTCCATGAGAGTGCTGACCTTTCATGAGGATGCAGCCTTCTTAATCTAAACACTTCCCATTAAGTCCCACCTCCAAAGACTGTTGTATTAAGGATCAAGTGTCCCAACACCTGAATTCTGGTGGGCTGTTTGTGAAGCTGTAACACATTTCCCCAAAGGTAACCTGATGGGCTTTGGGGAAGTGATTGGCACAGGGTTAAAGGGATAAGGTCATGAGAGCATAATCACAGAGATTATGTCTCATCCCCGTGCCCTCCTCTCTGTCTCTTGTCCCTCCTCTCTCTCTGTCTGTTCCCTAGCTACCATCAGGTGAGCCACTTTACTCCGCCATGTCCTTCCGCCATGATGTTTCAGCCTGGATATGGGCCTAAAAGCAATAAAGCCAGCCGACCACGGATTCAAGCTTCTGAAACTGTAAGCCAAAATAAACCTTTCCTCTTTCTTTAACCCGTTTTTCTCAAGTGCTTTGTCACAGCAATGGGAAGCTGACCTACACAGACAGGGACACATTCAGATCATAGACCCCAGGGTGACCAGAGAGCCACTCTAAAATGATGTCTCTGGACATACTGCCTCTATTGCTGAACCAGAATCATTGTTCCTGACAATGAAATTAGTTCTGAGATAGATGTGAAACCCTTTTTTGAAGACTGGCACTTGTGGATACTGCTCTGAAAAGGAAAGAGGGATTTTCCAGCTGTAGATTCAGTGAGGTCAGCAAGACCCATGTAAGCAATAGGAAAAATGAGGAAAAGTGAGTGTGTACCAAGAAAATTAATAAAAGGTAGGCTGACTAAATTCACTTACCCTTGACCAAATTATATGATTCTTGATAGTATTTTAATTAAGTGAAGCAGAATTACTCAGGGTGAGCATGTAAAATCTAAAACATTATGCAAATGTTTCAAGTAAATTCCTCTCATTCCCAGTATTTCACTGAGAGAGACATAGGTCTCTGAGATGCAGTAAGTTGACCATTGAAGTTCTGAGGCACACACCATGAAAAGAGAACTTGTCCCCAGAAAATCTCAGTCAGCTCCCACTTCCCAAAAGCATCTCTCCATAAACTGCTGAGCAAGATTGTGTTGTAAAAGACTCGGCTGAGGAGATGTCTACAGCTTCTCCAAATTATCCCAGGGCCTCTTGGCTTTACCTATAAGAAGGTTAATCCCAATTCCTGTAAGTGAACCAGATTTGAAAATAGGTGTTTAGGAGCAGTAGCATCCCCAATGCCACGGCTCACAAAGCAGCCAGGCAAGTAGCATGTGCAGCCCACCGTTCAATGATAATAGGTTTACCAAGTGAAATAAGGGCTAAGTTGGGGATAGGGGAGAGTACTTTACCCTGTATGACCTCTTAGGAAAGTCACCCAGTGTGCTCTGGGGGAGCAGAGCTGATAGGAGAGAAATGTGGACATGCTCTCTTATTGGGTTGATGATCCCTTGTTACAAAACTGAAATAAAAAAAGAGTTTCCAGTTACTTATTATTTTATTTTTTTATTTTATGTGTTAAAATGGGCCAGCATTTTTCTGGTTCTGTTCACTCTCCACAGGGCTGTGCAAGTGAGCTTGCAAATACTGGAGGCATACGACAAAGCCAAAATTCTCCCCCAGAGATTTTGCCCTCACATCCCTGAGGGCATCCTCTGTCCCCGCAGACCACAGATACACAAGAGCACACCCCACAATCCTGACAGCTCTTCTCCATGAGAGGCTGGACAGAACAGGCTTGGCAGGCTTAAAGTTCTGTGTTGTATTACACTGTTTATTTTACCAGCCCCCAAATTCTGCTTTAAAAAATATTTAAGTCTATCTGTGCAAAGAGAAAGTTATATGGGTTATTAATTCTGTTTATGCCTTTTTATATAAAGATCATTGAGTTTTCAGATCACTGGTTCTACACACACACATACACATCACATTTTAGCAGCCTGCATGAGCTCCTTCGCAAATGTTAATGTCTCTTTGTTAATGGGAATTCTTGTGATACATATAAATAGACCTATATTCTATATACAATGTGTGACTATTTGTCCTCCTAATTCCCATCATTTTCTAAAATAATATTTTCCCTGATTGCAGACAGAATACATGTTTATCATAGAAAAATCTAGAAATAAAGGAAAGTACAAAGAAGAAAATTTCAATCATTTATAATCCCTTAACTAGAGATAAACACTGTGATTATTTTGGTACATATATTTCCGGTCTTCTTTTGTGCATAGATACATTTTAGTTAATTCCCCCCAAATAGCATTATACTGTGCATACTATCTTATAAACAGCATTTTTCACTTAATATGACAAACACGTGTGCTATACTATTAAATATTTTCCAAGCATAATTTTCAAAGATACCTAATATACCATACAATAGATGTACTTAGTGATTTAACCAACCCCTGTTGTTGAGTATTTGTTTCCAACATTTGTCATTAGCCAATTTATGCTGAACACCCTTTTATCTTTGCTTAAACACATATTAGTTCCTTAGAGTAAAATCTTGTAATTTGTTTTGCTGAGTCATTGGGATTATGCAATTGTGAACACTTTCTGTGTATTATAAAATTGTCTTTCAAAAGGATTACATCCCCAGTAGTGGTGTATCAAAGTGTGTATTTCCACACTTAACATCAGTAGAGTTCCTATTATTTTGACTATCTTTTTGAAACAGAATGTGTTCTGACCATACTCTCCAAGACTGTAAATAAACAGCATGACTGGGGTTATATGTGTTCCCACAATGTCTTCCCTAACCCTTTCAACACATAAAGGCTGGTTACTGAGCACTATTCTCATGTAGCTCCACATCCTCACATCCTATGGCTAATCTGTTCTTTTTTCATCCCCACAAAATGTTCCTGATCAGATATACACACACTCTTAAGTAAAAATAAAAGCAGTTTCAAACAGTTGGGACTACAGATTCCAAATATGGTTCTATAAAACATAATGAGGCTTTGAATTGTAAAACACTCAGTCGAGGGGAGAGTTCTGCTCAATGGCTATGGTACAAGGGAAGATGTAAAGAGTAAACCACTCAGATCCCTGAAAAGACCTTTGAGGAATGAGAGCTGGTGAAGCGCTCGCAGGAGTGAGCAGAACAATAACAGAGTAAATAGACTGTACCAACTCCAAAAGATAAGACTGATGAAATCCAGAGTAGTGCTCATACATCCCACCTACAAAGTTATATAAATAGGATCGGGAAGAAAGCTTATCGAAATGTGTGCCCTACAAATAAAAAAATAAAAAAATAAACCACACAGCTATGTCAGGCCATGGCAGGGGGCTTGTTTTATAAAATGAACAAACTGTTTCCCTGAAGAATCCTGCTGGAACTGGCTCTGAGTCTGGTAGGGTAATATAAAATAGGATGTACTGAAAATAATGTTTTACAGTAACTGGTAATGCTGGTACATATAAAGTTAAAATCTACACTCAATTTTTCTCATCTAAGACAGTTGGAAACTCAGTAGTTAGTATGAGAGGTAGCATCTAGAAATGTCTGACAGGGAAGCCCATTACTGCTGTGTGAGGCCACCACCTGGCCTTCCTGTCCACCAAAGGAGTAAATAAGTCCCAGAATGCTTAGGGGGAGCTGACACACTGAACCAGTCTTTAATTCATTGATTTGCTACCTCACTGAAAATAGTAGTAAATCAATAAATGGTTTTTAGTTAAGGTCCAAGAAGAAACAATGAGGGTTTGCTGGAATACGCTGATTATATCAAGGTTTATAGAAAATAGCATTAAATTGATGTCTGGTACGGATACAAGTGTATTATGAGAAAAGGAAAAAAATGGAAATGAAGTCTATGTAAATAGGGAAGGGTGGAGGGGGTGAAGGGGAAAAAATAAGAACCAAGGTACACCGTGTACAGGAACAAGCATCCAATGATAAATGTAAACATATTATATACCTAAAATGTACAAATATAGAATTTAAGGGAAAAAAAAAAAACCCATAAACTTTGGGCAGGGGATTTAGCTCAGTTCCACTGCTTACCTCACAAGCACAAGGTCCCAAGTTCCAAGTTCAATCCCCAGTACCAAAAACAACCAAAAAACAAACAAACAAACAAAAAAAAACATAAACTTTAAGATCAACAAACTTTAAGATCTATTTTATAATGTCCTTCCCTTTTTTCCTCTCCCTTATTTGTACAAAATAAAAAACAACAACAATAAGCTGGAAATTTTCAGATAAACTAATCTAAAAACAGTAAGTAGAATGAATAATTTAGAACTCTAGGATTCAGCAAAATATGACTTTGTAATTTGTGACTTTATGCTTAATTATAATGATCAATTAAAGAAATCTCTGTATGAAAATTAAAAATAGGGAATCCTAAAATGATAAAACTAAGAAGGAAAGTAAAAGAGAAAAGACAATGATGTAAAATTAAAATAAGCCTTAATTCTGAAGATGAAAATGGTCCCTGAACATATTTAAATTACTTCTTGCTCTTGTAGTCTTATATTATTCTTTCATAAAAAGAAATTGTAAAATTTTGCTTTATGCCAAGAGAAAATATTGGTGAAACACATTTTCTGAGTTGTCTAAAATATGTCATGTTAATAATTTGGGAATGTGCAAATTTATTTCTTCATGGAAAGTTGATTTTGAATAAAATTTTAAATACACTTTATAAATTTACAT
Source organism: Heterocephalus glaber (assembly GCF_000247695.1). Next base: position 6,421,494 of record NW_004624770.1, on the reverse strand, counting down.
ACAGTATAATATTTCAGATTTTTTGAGTAATGAAGGAAGATAGACTCCTACTATCCCTCCTTGTAATTATTAAATTTTCCATATATTCCTTCTAATATTTTTAACTTAAATTGTTTATAGTTGTTTATCATAGGGTACTCTGTGTATATTTTTTTTATTTAACAGCTTATTGAAAGCATTTTTAATTTTACTACAAGGTAGCTTTCACGTAGTCCTTCCAGTGTGTCATAATTTTTACTGTTCTTATTGAACATTTAAATTACATTTATGTATTAATCCACTATAAATATCACTGCAAGGAACATCTTAATGCATGTTTTTTGTTAGATTTATTGAAAAAATGGCCAGCAGTTATTGTCTATTATGTCCATTATGTCTAACAATGTAAAGGTTTTCCTGTCCTTTGAGCATATTTATTCTGAGGCCCAATATTTCCCTCATGAAATATTTACATAGATAGAGTTTCTTCACTAATGCATTAGGTGTTAGGAAGCAGCAAGAAATCAGTTTTACCTTCAGGATAGTCTTCTAGAGGAGAAAAGATATATATATTCACACAAATCCTGGCAACAATCTGAAATTTCTATAAAATATACCCCAGACAGAGGAGGCTTCTGGGTCAACATGTTACAGCTACCAGGAGAGGAGGCTTCTGGGTCAACATGCCACAGCTCCCAGTGCAGAGCAGGAGGCTTCCGGGCCAACTTACCACTGCTCCCAGCACAGAGGAGGTTTCCAGGTCAACATGCTACAGTTCCCAGAGCAGAGGAGAAGGCTTCCAGGCCAACTTACTACTACTCCCAGTGCAAAAGAAGTGAGCTGCATGGGTGCCAGCAGCACCCCCTGTCCCCTCCCCCTGTCGAAATGAGAAGACATGTAAACAAGCCTCAGAACCAGATTTCCAGATGACCTAGAGCAACTCGAAAATAAAACAAGATGGAACACTCTGATACTCAACAACCTGTACTCCTTGAACTAGCAACAAAAGAGGATCTGGAAAAAATGACATCAGAAATAATTTTGCAGATAACAGCAGAGATTGTGGCCATAGTGCAAGACATGATTAATAAATCTAGAGAGGACATAGATTAAAAAAATAGAAGATCTGAGGAACATGATGGAATCCCAACATAGGAAACAAATGGAATCCATAAAACAGATGCAAACAGATTTCCAGGAGATTAAAAACTTGACTGAAAGTCTATGCAACAGAAAGAACCAATGTGAGGACAGAATTTCAGATATAGAAGATAAGATTGCAATTAGTGACCAGGAAAAGAAAAATTGCTTTAAAATTGTAAGGGACCACGTGAAATCAATCCAGCAGCTGCTGGATGATGCAAAGAAGAATAACATAAGACTGATCAGAGTCAATGAAGAAACAGGAGAGAGTACAGATGACATAAAAAAACTGTTCACAGAAGTGATGGCAGAAAACTTTTGAAGGAGGGGAAAAGAACTTGGCATACAGATAAGTGAGACATACAGGACTCCAACTATCCTTGATCAAAAAAACTACACATAGGTATATAATAGTTAGGATTCCAGAAAGCCAACAGAAGAACAAAATTCTACAAGCAATTAGAGAAAAGAAACAAATCACTTACAAAGGAAAGCCCATCAGAATCACATCAGACTTCTCAGTGCAAACCGTCAAGGCAAGAAGAGCTTGGACTGATGTATTTCAAGCCCTAAAGGAAAACAGCCTCCAACCCAGATTGACTTACCCTGCAAAACTATCTTTCAAAATGGATGGAGAAATAAGATACTTTCATGATAAAGAGCACCTTAGGAACTTCATAAATACCAAACCATCACTCCAAAAAATTTTGCACAATATCCTAGGAAAAGAAAACGAGTATCACAAGCCCAGGAAGCCCAACAAAATGAATCCATTGGGCATGATGAATTAAACGCAATGGGGGAGAATCCAACAAGAAAAAGTCATGATAAGGCTTTTAAAACTTTTAACTTCATCTCTCTAATGAGTGTATAATTCAATCTTGTTATTGTACTGATTAGTATTTTTCTGATCCTACAGATGCACACCTTTCCTTGTGCTATACTGGCTATTTATCATCTTCTTGTGTCTACTTTTTTATTGGATTGTCTATTAATGAGCTGCAAGATTTCTTTATATATTCTGCTCACAGGTTATATGCATTGTAAATATGGTCTGTTTAAGGACTACTTTTCATTTTAATGATGTCATTCAAAGTTCTAAATATTGATGGTATCTCATTTATCAATTTTTTTCTTTTATACATCATGTTTTTTGTATCCTAGAAAGTTCTTGCCTACCCTAAATTCATAAATATTTTCCCTTATAATTTCTTCTTAAAGTTTTATAGTTTTAGTCTTTCATATTTAGGTTCATAGTTCCTTTCAAGTTATTTTTATGTATGGAAATAAAGAGTTGAGGTGAATTTTTTATATATGAATACCAGGTGTTCTAGAGCCATTTGCTGAAAACACTATCTTTTCCTCTGCTCTTGAATTGAGTTTATATTCTACAAAATGTTAATGTTAAATAATCTTTCAAAACACAGTGGACCATATATGAGTGGTTCTATTTCTAGATTCTCTGTTTTATTCCAATGATCTATATGTCTTTCCTAACACCAACACTGCCTTGATTACTGTAGCTTTAGAGGAAGTCTTAAAAGTAGGTCCTAAATGTCTTCCAACACTTTTTTTTCTTTTTCTTTTTACTTTTCTAGGTACTTTGTACTCCTACATAACTTTTAAATTTCAATATCCAATTCTTCATTTATAGCAAGTATACATAGACCTGAATTTTTATATATACCTTGTGTTTTCTAATCCTGCTAAATTCAAGTACAAGTTCTAGGGGCTCCTAGAGATTTCTTAT
>NW_004624770.1:6400594-6415688 GCF_000247695.1 Heterocephalus glaber | reverse complement strand
CAATATGCGTATTAGGAAAACAGTGAGCCCAATTAAACAACCTGATGCTCAACCTCAAGCTTCTAGAAAAAGAAGAGCAAGACAAACCCAAAGCTCATACAAGGGAGGAAATTATAAAGATCAGAGCAGAAATCAGTGCAATGGAGACTAAGAGAACAATACAAAAAATTAATGAAGCCAAGAGTTGGTTCTTTGAAAGAATCAACAAAATTGACAAACCCTTGGCCAACCTTATCAGAAAAAGGAAAGAAAAGGCCCAAATCCATGCAAATAGAATGAAGAGGATGAAATTACAATGGACCCAGGAGAAATCAAGATGATCATCAATACCCATTTTCAGAACCTATATGCCACTGAGATGGAAACCACAGAAGAAATGGGCAGATTCCTAGATACATATGTATTACCAAAGTTGAATGAAGAAGACCTAAAAATTCTAAACATCCCAATATCAATCAATGAAATTGAAAACGTAATTAAAAACTTACCAACTAAGAAAAGCCCGGGTCCTGATGACTTCACTGCTGAATTCTACAAGACATTTAGAGGGAACTACTCCCACTCCTCTTTAAACTCTTCAATGAAATTGAAAGGAAGCAATACTCCCAAATTCATTCCTGGAAGCAAGCATCACCTTGACCCCCAAAGCAGAGAAAGACCCAACCAAAAAAGAAAACTATAGGCCAATCTCACTAATGAACATAGATGCAAAAATCCTTAATAAGATACTGGGAAATAGAATGCAGAAGATCATCGAGAAGATCATACACCCGGATCAAGTGAGATTCATCCCAGGGATGCAGAGATGGTTCAACGTACACAAATCAATCAATGTAATACACTATATCAATAGAGCCAAGGACAAAAACCTTATGATCATCTCAATACATGCAGAAAAAGCATTTGACAAAATCCAACATGCATTTATGATAAAACCCTACAAAAAATTGGAATAGAGAGTCTCTACCTTAATCTGATAAAAACCATCTATGAAAAACCAACAGACAATATCATACTAAATGGTCAAAAACTGAAATCCTTCCCACTAAAATCAGGAACAAGACAAGGATCTCTACTATCACCACTCCTGTTCAATATAGCCTTGGAAACATTAGCCATGGCAATTGGACAAAGAGAAAGAAATAAAAGGAATAAAGATAGGAAATGAAGAAGTAAGTCAAATTGTCATTATTTGCAGATGACATGATACTCTATATAGAAGACCCCAAGAACTCCACCAAAAGTCTTCCAGACTTAATAATCAAATTCAGTAGAGTAGCTGGATACAAGGTCAACACACAAAAATCAATACCTTTCCTCTACACAAACAACAGACTCACTGAGAAAGAAATAGGGCAAACAATTCCTTTCACAATAGCATCCAAAAAACTGAAATACCTAGGAATCAACCTGATGAAAGAAATTAAAGACTTCTTCTCTGAAAACGACAGCACTCTGAAAAGAGAGATTGAAGATGATATCAGAAAATGGAAAGACATTCCTTGCTCCTGGGTAGGAAGAATCAACATAGTGAAAATGATTATATTTCCAAAACTGCTATATAGATTCAATGCACTCCCAATTGAAATCCCACCACCATACTTCATGGACCTTGAGAAAACAATCCAAAAATTCATTTGGAACAAGAAGAGACCTAGGATAGCAAAACCAATACTAGGCAATAAAGACAAGGTAGGGGGTATCACAATCCCCAACTTGAAACTATACCACAAAGCTGTGATAAAAAACAATATGGTACTGGCAAAGAAACAGACCTAGGACCAGTGGAACACCTTAGAAGATGCAGAAACAGCTCCAGTCATACTCAGCCACCTCATCTTCGACAAAGGAGTCAAACACCCTCACTGGAGGAAAGATCATCTCTTTAATAAATGGTGCTGGAAAAATTGGGTTTCAACTTGCCAAAGATTAAAACTAGACCTATATCTCTCACCATGCACTAAACTAAAATCTAAATGGATTAAAGATCTAAATCTTGAAACAAAAACACTAAACTGTCAGGAACAGAGATTATGTAGAACTCTTGAAGACATTGGTGTAGGAAAATATTTTATGAACAAAGGCTCAGTTGCCCATGAACTAGCACAAACAATCAACAAGTGGGATATCTTCATATTAAAAAGCTTCTTCACAGCAAGAGAAATCACCAACAGTGTGAAAAGACAACCCACAATGTGGGAAAAAGTCTTCACTTGCTGTTCCTCAGACAAAGGTCTACTATCTTGAATCTATAAAGAATTTAAAAAGATCAGACCTCCCAAATTGAAAGATCCAGTCCAAAAATGGGCATCTGAAATGAACAGACATTTCTCAGACGAAGTAGAAATAGCAAATAAACATGAAAAAATGTTCAACATCACTGGTCATTCGAGAGATGCAGATGAAAACAACACTGAGATTTCACCTCACTCCCGAACGAATGGCAGCTATCAAGAAATCAACCAATAACGAATGCTGGTGGGGCTGTGGGGAAAGAGGAACCCTGCTCCACTGCTGGTGGGAGTGTAGACTGATGCAACCACTGTGGAAATCAGTACAGAGATACCTCAAAGAACTAGGACTGGAAGTCCCATTTGACCCAGCTATTCCTCTGCTGGATATCTTCCCCAAAGAATTGAAAAATCATACCACAGTGATATATGTGCACCCATGTTCATAGCAGCACAGATTGTAATAGCTGAACGTTGGAAACAGCCCAAATGCCCATCAACTGGAGACTGGATAAAGAATACATGTGGTCTTCTTATAAAATGGAGTACTGCTCAGCCATAAGAAATGAGAAATTAGACATTTATTGCTAAATGGATGCACATTGAGGCAATACTCTTAAGTGTAATAAATGGGACACACATGTGTAAATACCGAATAGTTTCTCTAGTGTGAGAAACTGAAAGTGTAAACAAGGACTAAAAGTTATAATAGCTAATGTGAAATGTTAAGAAAAGGGGCAAAGTGGAACAGGAAGTGGGAGGGGTATGGGAAAGGAAAGAAGAGAATGGAATTAATTTGAGAAAATGAAAAAATGGAAACAAAGTCTTTGTAAATAGGAAGGGATGTAGGGATTGAAGGGAGGGCAGGGGAAAGGGGAAAAAATAAGAACCAAGAGAGATTATGTAAAGGTGCAAATTTCCATTGATGAATGTCATTATATTGTATACCTAAAATGTACCAATAAAATAAAATTTTAAAAAATTTATATCCTAAAATACACTCAGTTTACAACCACTCAGCCTCTACATTGACCCTAATATTATTTCTCTTTGCTTCACTGGTAAATTGAAAGTGATTTAGAAAACAGTTATATATTGGTTAGGTATTGAAATGATAATAGTTTGGATATATTGAATTATATAAAACATTATGAAAATGAATTTCACCTGTTTCTTATTTTGTTATTTTTGCTATCCGAAATATATAATGTATGGTTTGCATTTGTAAGTCACATATTTCTTTTCAACAGTGTTTCCCTAGACATGTTCAGGGTCTAGATGAGAAGGATGTTGATTTACACTGCATAATAAAGGAATTAATTGAATGAGGCTAACAGTACTGGAAAGAGGTAAAGACCCATCAGATAACAGTATTGAATCAAAGTGTGGATTTGGAATATTTCTCTTGACATAGAAACTTAGAAGGATGCATAAGCCTTCAGTCAGTGATGCAGTTGTGAGCCCTTGTAAAACTCAAAAGAAAGTTAAATTCTTCAAACATGAAATGACACAGGCCAAGGGTGCTAGAAAGGAATCAGAACTAATCAAGACCAAAACCCAGCAGAACAAACATTAAATCTTGTAGCTCCATGTCATCATCCAGGGCAAGTTGTAAAGAGATGGGACCTCCAAAGAGCTTGGGCAGCTGGTTACAGCCCACATGGCCTTGCTGGTTACAGCAACATGGCTTCTCTGTTGGACTAGTTCTGCTCACTGCCTCTGGCTTTCTTTGGTAGATGTTCCATGTTCCTGGCATCTCCAATTTCCTGTGGTTTCCATTGCACTGCCAGGATCATGCTTCATGCACTGGCTTCTCAGGGGCACAGTGCCCAGCCTCCCAAACCATTTTCTGAAATCTGGGTGGAAATTTCCATGAACCTACAACTCTTGCATTATGCATGTCTATAAAACTATCATCACGTGGATGGTGCCAAGGTCTGTTGCCAGCTGGAGTACTCTCTTGGATGCCAGCTGTAGCCGGCTCTAAGTGCCTGAATGGCTGAACTCAGATAATACTTCACTAGGTGGCCCTGAATAGGCAGGACACCCTGGGGCTATCTTCTCAAATCAAAGTCTTTCAAAGTAGTTTAACCTTTCCACCCTCTGCCTGTGATGGTTGGGGTCTGACCATTTCCTGAGATTCCTTCAAGGCATATTTCTCATTATCCTAATGCAAAGTACATGGCTCATTTTTAATGTTAATCTTTTTAGCAACCATGCAGTCCTTGGCACCTTACAAGCACTTTCTTTCTGGCCAAGCTGCAGAATTTTTACATCTTCCAGCTCTTGATTCTCATTGTAAATACAACTAAAAGCAGTCAGCAGTACCTATGCTACAGCCTGAACACTGAGCTGCTTTGAAATTTCTCCATCAGATCAATTAGTCTGCTACCTTTAAATTCAGCCTCACATAACATCTTAGGACAAAATGTAGACAAATTCCTTCCCAGAAAGAAATATCCATGATTTATGTTCCAGATTCTAATACAGTCCTCATTCTCAGCTGAAAACCTCACGAGCCTGGCCTTCACTGTCCACACTATATTAATATAATTAAATCAAACTATAGGATTAACAATAGTGTGTTAAATCCAGGAAAACAGTTTTATATCACTGGGACACTCTGTATGCATTTGGCATTAAAGTATTAGTAACTTTAAGAGACTTTAGCATATTAGGAATTCTGGGAGGCTATTGAGCTTTGTGTAATTAATTTTAGAATTTTTTGAAATCATTAAGAGAATTTTATAAGTGCATAACATTAAAATGACTCAGATACTTTATGTTTATCATTTATTTTACTATGTAAACTTAATATTTACATTTCCAAAAGTTTCATAAGTACATGTTAGAGACAATAATTTTCCTTGTCAGGAATTGAAAGTTCTATAAATTGAGTTTATTAATGCATTTTAAGATGTCTAAGGAATTACTGAATTAAATTTTTTTAAAAAGATTGGTTGTTTAAGGACTTTCAGTCTTTCAATTTGAGTTAATTAAATATCTACTATAAGAAAAAATAAAGTTATTTGTTCTTTGTTAATAGATTTATAAGTTAAAATTAAAAGCTTAATTAAGCAAATTTAACAATATTAATTTTTTATAAACTATTTAAAACTCAACTATATAAAATAGCCTTCCTATACACAGAAGCTGTACTCAGGATATGAAAAAAATCATAAACAGCAACAAGAGAAGGTATCCAAATTCTTGAGAGAAAGTCAAGTCCATTCTTGTATACAAATTATTCTTGTTTGTTGAACGTTTTTCCATTAGAGAATTTAAAAGCTGGTCTTAAGTTAGGAAAGAAATTTGTGATTTGATGTCATCTCAACCCCTGGATCTGCCTCAGGATGCTAGAACATCTTGGTCCTCTGAAATATCTGCTTGAACTTATTCAGAAAATTAAGTGGTAAGTAAGTGTTCTATGGAATTTCTTCAACTGAAGAAACCATGTCATTTTAGGATGCTGTGAAGCACCCTAGACACTTAGACAGTGAAGCAATCTGCCTCTGAGAGAGATATCAAATAATAACTTCATATTTCCTTGTACTGAGGAAGAAACTCAGTAAAAACTCAGTGACTGGTCTTCTTGAATGCTGAAATTTCTGTCTCATTGTTATTAAGAGAGCCAAAGTTGGGTCTGTTACAGGAAGAATATATATTTTACTTAAATTATATATTTTTTAACTCAAATTATATATTGTCTTGCCCACCCATCCCCAATCACTAGTCCCTTTCTCTTTACCTCTCATTCATGTCACTTTCAGATTATAGTTGGATATCACTTCCCCATCCCTGTCCTTTAAGCAGAGTTAAGATACCATGTTATATGTGAATTTCATAATCCTCAACACACTTTATTGTAACTACTTACTCACTGCCTGTCTTCTCTGCCAACCAATAAGTCTAAGAGATTAGGAACCATGACTGTTTTTATAACTCTGTACCTGTATTTTCAGAGTGCCTAGCACAACTTAAATACTCAATAATGAGTAAATAAGAACTACATCTCTTAAAAATATGATTTCTCTCACTCTATGTGGGCCACTATAGTAAAAATGCCATAATCAGTGACCATTTATTTTCACAGTTCTGGAGGTGGGGAAGTCCAAGATTAAGGTACTGGCAGATTCAATATCTGGTGAAGGAAGGCACAGTCCTCAAAGATGGCACCTTCTGGTTGTGTCTTCATATGGCCATTTCTCTGGGGGTGTCTTTTACAAGGACAGTAATCCCACTCATGACCTAACTATCTCTCAAAGGCCTCACCTTTTAATACTGTCACTTTGGGCATTAAGTTTCAACCTGTAAGTTTTGGAAAGATACAAACATTCAGACCACAGCATCATCTAACAACCCTGGATCTACTATTTCTAAGTCACTATAGGATTCCAGTCACACTTTGGTTCACGAACACTTCTGCTCACAAACAATTCAGTTAGTAAACAGAAACATTAGGAAAAATTTTGCTTCCATTTGCAAACTCCACATGGGGTGACAGACATGACCACGGCCATCTTCCCCAGAATCGTGGAACGAATTATGTTTGGGAACCGAAGTACCACTGTATTTTTTAATTCATAGAATTAAAGATCACAGTACTTTTGATGAAGAGAAATGCCTGAAGATGATCTACTTATGTTTATCAATAGATCCTTTTTTAAACACAATCTTGTAAACGCCCTTTAATTTCTAAGTGAGCTAAAAGAGAGCTACTATGATTGGTGTAAGTGAAGAGAATCAGACACTTGTCTGTTCTACCTCTCAGTCCCCCAAGAAAGTACAACCATGCACACCTCATGTAGTTCCACAGAATTTCAAAGTTCCATGGAACACAGTTTGAAAATGACAGAATTGGATTATTTTTATTCATAATATATTAATCAACCTGAAAATCGACAAGAAAAAAGACAAATTAATCAGTGGGAAAAAGTATAAAGCTAATGAAAATTAAGTTCACTGGAAAATAAATATTAATTACCAAAAAGTTATATAAATATGATGTGCTTTTCTGATAACTAGGAAAAAGAATGTAGACTGAAACAAGAAGAAAAATTATCAAGAAGGTGAGAGAACACTGTTATGGAAATAGAAATTGGGAAGCATTCCAATTTTAATTTGTAAATGCCATTAGATCCCGAAATGTTACTGCTAGGTATCTATTCTAAAGAAATTCCAAAAATGTTCACAAAGATAAACATCTTTCAACATATCTTTGTGTATTTTTTTTTTTTTGGTACCGGGAATCAAACTCGGGACCTTGCGCTTGCAAGGCAGGCGGCGGAACCACTGAGCTAAATCTTGTGTATTATTTTTAATAAAGAAGCATTGGAAACAATGTCAGTGACTATCAGTGAAAGATTTAAACACTTAGTCTATGAATCTTATTCTATGAAATACTCATTCTGTGGAACACTATGAAATAATTCTTAATGGCAGATAATAACAAAAACAATGATAAAAATAATAGCTGATATAACAGGATGTTAAATTGGAAGTTTTAACTGATATGCCAAATGCAGTAAATACAGCACATGAAAGTCAGATACCAATTTAATTTTCAGTGAAAATAATACAAAAAAAGTTACAAAACTCCTAAAATCTTGCCCTATTTTAAAAATATTTTAAAGGATATATTTATGGGAAAGTAAAAGAATTGGAGGACTACTTCTTTGCCAAAACTGTTGATGTGCTATGAGTACCACCAAGGTGAAAGAGTTTGGGATGCTCTATGTACATCTTAAGAGAAAAGGATTCCCACACACTATTCAGAGAATGAAATAAGCATCCTCTGAAGTTGGAGGAGGGTGTGCGGCTGACACAGTGAACTGTGTCTGATTACACCTGGTAGATCATAAAGACAGGCAGGCTGTCTAGCTACTCACGGATGAGATGAAGGGGAGGCGGCAGTCTGGGGTGTGGCTTGGCCCCCAAGAGGACCAGAGTGATTCTCATGGGCCAGATGTGGAGCATGGGAGAAGGACAACTAACCTGACAACTTCCTGGGATGTGTCCAGTTGGGCCAACTGAGAGAGTGGGCAGGCCTCAGCAGAGAGAAGCTGCAGGGAGCAGTGCACTTCTAGGGGCTGCAAATGGGGAAATAGCCAGCTGAAAGTGAGCTCGTCACTCTCCCTGAGGGAAATACGGGTGAGAAGTTCCTAGTGGTTGGAAGACATCCTAAGGAATCCATGCAAATATCCTTAAGAGAAAGAATCTTTGTTAAAGGCTGCCTGCTTAGAGTACGGTACACAGTGTATCAATTATTGTTATTCTCTAATTATTTTGTTATGTAATTTTATTTTTCTTAGAAATAAGAAAAATGCTTTCTTATACTTTATTAATATCTACTTGTATTACATTAAAATAATGTTGAAATAATTTAAAATAATTAAAATACTAGTTTCAGTAAAACAAGAAAGCAGCATTAACTAAAATCAAAATGGATTACAATTCTAAATATTAAAATAGAAACTCTGGTAAATAAGGACTAAATGTATAATAGGTCATGTGGAATAGGAAGAAAAAGGGCAAAGGGGAAGGAAGTGGGAGGGCTAGGGGAAAGGAGAGAAGGGAATGGGATTAATATGAGAAAATGGAAAAATAGGAACAAAATCTTTGTAAATAGGGAGGAATGGAGGGGTGGAAGGGAGGGCTGGGCACGGGGGAAAAATAAGAACCAAGAGAGATTATGTAAAGGTGCAAATTTCCAATGATGAATGTCATTATATTGTATACCTAAAATGTACCAATGATTAGAATGAATAATCGAAAATGTAAAATAGGAAGAAAAGGTCCAAAGGGGTAGGGGTAGTGGGAGGGGCAGGGGAAAGGAAAGAAGGGAAAGGAAAAATGATGAGAAATGGAAAAAATGGAAATAAAGTCTTTGTAAATAGGGAAGGGTGGAGGGCGCGAAGGGAGGGCTAGGAATGGGGAAAAAATAAGAACCAAGATGCATTATGTAAAGGTACAATTCCCAATGAGAAATGTAATTGTGTTGTATACCTACAATGTACCAATAAAAGAATTTAATTTAAAAAAAAGAAAGAAAATGCTCAAATACTACTCAGTTAAAAACTGCTAATCTAAGAATTCAGCGGTAAAAGCTTATAAAACAAAATACTCATTTGGGAAAAAATGCTGCCGAGTTCAGAAAGTATAAAACCATCTAATCTTGAAAAATGACTCACCTGCCTCCCTACCCTACCCTTCCCCAGGTTCATCCCTGGAAATGTCAGGGACCACAGAAGAGAGGAAGAGGATGAGGTGAACAGAGAGCATGGAACAAGGACCTGAACTCAACCCGAGAGTAGGCTTCCCATCGACAGCAGATCCTTGCAGAGCAGGGAGGAGCGTTGAGGCTTCCTGGTAAATCGAGTTTGTTTCACACATAGTCCTGAACAGTCTTAATTTCTGAACTGACACCATGTTTACAACTTAAAGTGACTTTAGGAATTTTTTGTTACCTAAGGATGCTCAAGAGACTCCCAGAGTTGTTATCCAAGAGCAGAGGGAAAATCATCCCCAGTGAATAAAATGTTAAGGGCAGGAGATAATAAACAATCGTATTATGATGATCACCCTGCATGCTCCAGTTATGATGCATTAACATTTAGCAAACACTGCTGATTTTGGCAAGCACAATGTTGAACACTTTATTGCATTTTATCAATTCTACTATAGATACTGTTGTAGAAAAATGATATCAAGTGATTAAAGCAAATTGTGGGGTAAAGGATTCCTTGTGTTTGTCTTTCAGTGTGTTTATTTGAAAATATCTAAGGAACATTTGGGAAGGTGTGCTAGTTTGGTTTGGATTCTCCAGGAGCTTCATGTGACTATGAAGGGGGTTTGCAATCCCAAAATCTAATGGAGTGGCCCAGCAGGCTAGAGGCCCAGGGAGAGCCACAGTTCCAATCCAGGGACTATCTGCCAGCAGAATTCCTATTGTACCAGAAGGGACAAGTCTTTGCCCCATGAAGGCCTTCAACTGATTGTAATCGGTTGGCCCCTACTATGGAGAGTAATCTACTTTATTCAAAATCATTGACTTAAATGCTAATCCCTTTCCAAAAACACCTTAACAGAAACATCCAGAAAAACTTTGCCCAAATATCTAGGCACCATGATCCAGCAAAGTTGACACAAAATGAACCATCATGAACGATACACACTAAACTGATAGCAACTGGGTACCTTTGGGGCAGGAAGTGAAAGTGAAAGGAAATTAAGCAGGATCTTACTCTATAAATCAGTGTATACTATTCACCCTTAGACCCAAGTAAGGACAAAAGTATCCTGCTCCTGCTTCTGCATTATAGACAACCCTTCTGCAACTTCACTCTGATCCCTTCTTCTCTCCAAATGGTCAGGAACCCTCAGGCCCAAAAGCATGTGCTTTCCCACAGTTCTTTGGCGATTATATTGGACAGCATGTCAGGAATCTAGGACTCGGGATTGCATGTCAGGGGCCCAGAGTCTGCATAGGGCTCCTTCCCAAGCCCAGCCTCTTGAGGGCAGCTATACCAGCCAAGTGTGTAGACCCCCAACCTTCGCAGGTGACAAGGCACAGGTGTATCACCCTGCTGAGGATGAAGTTGGATGTACAGCCTGGGTTTTCACACACATGTACACAAGGCCCCTTGCTATGGCATGAGAAGACGGGGGGGGGGCAGGGTCAGCTCTTAACACCAGGGCACGTTTTGACAAAAGACCCCGAAGAGCCTGAGACTTCTTTATTTGAATTACAGCTTCTAATTGTTTCTTTTTTTCTTCTTTTTTTTTTTTTTCTGGTATCAGGGATCGAACTTGGGTCCTTCTGCTTGTTAGGCAGGCGCTGGAAGCACTGAGCTAAATCCCTGGTCCTGAATTACATCTTCTAATTCATTAGAATGGAATATTTGACAAGAAAAAAGGCTATGTTGGGAAAATGTAATTTAAAACAAAATCTTCTCCAAGCTCAAACCCCTCCCCTCAAATGTAATAGAGAAAGAAATCAGTTCTATCACTGAATAACTGTTAAACCAGAATATAATATCCATCATAGACAATCCACTGAGAAATTATAAAAACATAGGAAAAAGTCTTCTCTTTTTATGGACCTAAGCAAATCCAACCCATAACGTACATGTTCTCAAGATAAATAATAATTATTCCTCAAATAAGAAGTCTGGGCAGCACCATGTGATGAAGCGCTCACTCTAACTTCACCTGGTAATTGATACAACCATCTGTGTTAATTAACTGATCTAATACAATGGACCAAAATCTTCTCTTGACTTGATGATGGAGGTAATTTTACAACCAGGACCAAGGTGCCTGCCAAATTCATTCTCTTAACTTCTCATAGATCATGGCAAGCTGAGGTGCTATTTCTTGATAATAGTCAATGAGATGGTTGCCAGCTTCTCAAGAAAGATATCTCTGAATAAAAAAGCTGGAAAAAGACTTTTTTAGTTTCTAAAATTTTACATAGATTTCAGAGATGAAGAGAGAACTTACAAGTTTTCTAAAGTAAATGCTCTACTAAAAGGAAGGAGAGGGAAAGCTTTTCCCCCGTTTTTAACAGAAAGAAATAAGTCTCTGATTTTTAATTTTTATTAGTCCTTGGAAATAGACCCTAAATCACTTAAAAGTTTGTTACCTTCATTTATAACCTGCAGCAATTTGGACATATTATACAAGGACCTCTATTTATTTTTTGCAAGGACTTCCAAATATTACAGGCAAGTATCCCAATATATTGCTTCTCCCTCCCAACAACAATGATATATTACTTGTTAATTTCATTTTTTAACAATTTTTATAAAAGGAACTGAGCTACCTATTTTCCAGATGAGAAAATTGAAGACAGGAAACACAGCACTTCTTGGGGTTCTCTAGGAAACCAGTTAAAGAATCACCACTAGAACCCAGCTCCAATAAATGATACTACTCCCACTCGCCCTGATTGCTTACTATAATTCAAGCAATCCTGATATAGCGCAATAAGTCAGACATAGCCTATGAGTTAAATATCAAGGATCTCAACAAACCTGAATATGGAATTTAAATTCTTAAAATTTAGCAAACTTTGGTGCATAATTGCTGTTTAAGAAGCAAGCCTTCAATTAATGTCAGAAGAGGTCATCTTGCACTTCCGGAGTTGGAGATTTTGTAAACACTGCCCTGCCCCTTTTTCTCACCCCATGCCAGCATTCAGACTTCTTAAATCCTTAGGGTCTCATGTTTCCCCAACCACTTCTAGCTCTGACTTCCTCGTCCTGTAACTCTCCACTTCATTTGCACTGAACCTCCGCTGCCTCCCTCTGCTTCATGTCAAACCAAACATGGAGCCCAACCTCATGCTCAAAGAAGGCTTTGTGCCTTCTCCCCTGTACTGAAGGAAGCCTCTTTCCTCGGCTTTCCTTAATGTTTCTCACTCGACTGCACACACACATACCCAAACATGCACACCTAACATATCCTGACTCAAGATTCTTTTCCTACCTTTCTAATTTTCTGTCCTCTCACTTTTTTTTTCTTAAAACTCAATTCCTTTCATTTCATTATACAAAACAATTTAGGTTTCACTCCCAGATCAGCTGCTACCTTTGTGTTTCCCAGAATCTGCATCCTATTGATTCTGGGGACCACTCTTCAACAGCAGAAAAGAAAGGGAAGAGCCTTCATCATTTCTATTTTTTCTTTTTCCCATCAGTGGAAGGGGATAGAACAGAAATCAATTTTTCCACTACAGCAATTAAGATTATTTCAGCTGTAACAGAACAATTCAAACTGAAATAAATGCAAAATGCATTTGTCACAGCATGCAACAAGAAGTCTAGAGGTTGGGAGCTTTTGAAATTGACTTCAGGACAAGTTCTCTCTATCTTTTTGCTCTGTGATCCTCAATTTACTAGCTTGGTCCTTACAGCTGCATAGTTCTCAATGTCAGGCTGAAAAACACAAATGTTTCCTCTTTTCAATCTCTTTTGATCTGGAAGGAAAACCTTTGCTCAGCATTTCATTGGCTGGAGTCAGGTCACCACATTCCCCTTCAAATAGTATGGCAAAAACTTGAACTATCAAGATTAGTTTAGACCCTTCATGATTAGCTTCCTGGACTGAGATAAAGGACAATTCCTGAATTCATTTGTTCTGATGATTATAAAGAGACAACAAACCATTCCAAAACCGAGTGGTTTAAGGTGACAATTTACTACAGTCTCCCATAGCTTTGTGAGTGGACTGGACTGGGCTAGGCCTCTCTGGGGTCTCATGTGCCTGCCATCAGATGACTACACTGGAGCCTCCTGAGGCTCAGCTGAGCTGGGACGTTCCCAAGGGAGCCCCCTTGCTAGGCCCTGGTCCCAGTGCTTGTCCACATGGCCCCACTCCTAGTAGAGTGGTCCATACTTCGTATAGGGCAGCTCAGTGCTCTCAAAGACAAGGAGCAGCAGTTGCCATTCTTCTTGAAGGACAAGTCTGGAACTTGCTATAGCAATTAGTCATTGCTTAAGGACAGGGAAGCCTTCTGAAAAGTGCATTGAGAGCCAGTTTTGTCATTGTGCAAACATCATAGAATGCACTTTTGCACACCTACGTGGAACACGTCACTCACTGATGCACTCAGGAGACACAGTAAGCATGACACACGTGAGGCTGCTGAAGGCAAAACACAGCATTCTGCTGTGTAGTAAACTCTAGATAAATAAAATACACACTAGACAATGATTAAAAGCATGATATAGCAAATACATAAATCAAAAACATCATCTTTTATATGAGCTATCATGTACTGTATATGTTTGTAGGAACTATACTTTTTTTGGTACCAGGGATCAAACTCGGGTCCTCGCACTTGTGGGGCAGGCAGCAAAACCACTAAGCTAAGTCCCCAGGTCTGAACTATACTTTTATAGGACAGGTTCATTTACACCAATATCACCACAAACACATGAGCAATGTGCAGCACAACAAGGTCACAAGGTGATAGGAAATTGTCAGCTCCATTATATTTTCATGGAACCATCATTGTACAAGTGATCTGTCATTGTATATATGGTTCATCATGTGGTACATCATTGACCAAAACATCATGTGGCACACAACTGTATTCTTTTCTATCCAATTCTTCCTCCACATTCTATGGTTCAAACCAGTCCAGGCCAGATTCTAGAGACTCTCTTTCTCCATGAAGAAGTATAATGTATGAGCCATTGGGAAACAACTCACACAGTCATCTTTGGAGTCGAGTTATTGCTGACATTCAAATAAAATCAGAATCCTGCTGACGAGGAAAAAGCAGAAAAACAGCTATTGAGCAGACAACCACCAACCTTCACTTGGCAAAACTGTCTCTGAGGGTAAGAGGTAGGTTTGTAATCAGCAGAATTATAGGGCCTCACAATTATCCTTATACAGAACATTCATCCATAAGAAATCTACATAAAAGAATCACCCCGCTGCAGACAGGCAGGTCTGTGCACGCCTTACCGAGGTCCTGAGTCACGCGGAAGACGCCGAATCACCCCGCTGCAGACGCCGAATCACCCCGCTGCAGACAGGCAGCCACCTGGTTCCACACTACAAAGACACAGAGGACCCCAGACCACCGGACCAAGGTACTGAGTCCTGCTGCTCCCGGACCAGAGGTAGGGGCTTCTGAGCCACCGTCCCACTGCTCCTGGGCCAGAGAAAGGGGCTTCCCGGTCACCATCACTCCCGCTGCTCCCAGCCCAGAGGAAAGGGCTTTTGGGCCACCTTCTGTCCCGCTGCCCCTGGCCCAGAGGAAGGGGCTTCCGGGCCACCATCCCTCCCACCACTCCCGGCCCAGAGGTAGGGGCTTCTGAGCTACCATCCCACTGCTACTGGTCCAGAGG
>NW_004624770.1:6361643-6395114 GCF_000247695.1 Heterocephalus glaber | reverse complement strand
ATAAGAACCAAGATGCATTATATAAAGGTACAATTCCCAATGAGAAATGTAATTGTGTTGTATACCTACAATGTACCAATAAAAGAATTAAAAAAACAAAATCTACATAAATTCCTGTAACTTGTATCAATCTTAGCTACCATAATTTTTAAATCATAAGATATTTTACCTGATAGATATTCAGAGATCATTTTTCCAACAAATCACTTTACAGTTTAGAAACAGGGACTCAGGAAATTTTATACTCTGTCCAAGGTAGTAATGAATGGCAAAACCAGGACATCGACCACTAAGTCTGGGACATTTCTCACTCTTCCATCCCTACCTCTACAATAGAGTTCAAGTCTTCAGCTGAGTAGCAGAACACTGGATTAGGAGTCACAGACTATGTTCTACATCTAGCTTAATGCAACACAGACTAATACTGACCCCTTCAATATCCTGTTACCATAGCAGAAAGACTTGCCAATCTTACAGTCTGTGCTTAACTAAAACACTACATTTCCCAAGTTTCCTTGAAGCAAGAAAAAGTTATATGACAAAGTTCTGACCAATAAGATTTAAGCACAAGTTGGGGCTGGGGATTTAGCTCAGCGGCTCTGCCGCCTGCCTCACAAGCGCAAGGTCCCGAGTTCAATCACAGGTACAAAAAAAAAAAAAATTTAAGCACAAGACTATAACTTCCAGGAAACCTCTTCCCCAGCTGGCATTTAGCCTTAGTTTTTTTTCTCCTTCTTATCCTTCCTCCATCCTGACACGCTACTCTATGGTCACAGCCAGAATTCTAGTGTCAATGTTAGATCACATAGACATAGAAACCATTGTGCACAGTTGCCCATAAATGGTTTTATTTTCTCCCTTGTGCTAGTTAATCTTTCTTGTCAACATGATGCATTAAGAGACTCCAGGAGAAGTGATTGATTTGTGAGGACACTTACCTACTGATAAGTTTTTAGCTGAACAGGCTATTAAAAGGTAGGGCCTAGTTGGAAGAGGTGAGTCATGAGGGCCTGAGCCTAGGGACTATGTCTAGTCCCTGACCCCTTTCTCTCAGACTCCTCCCTTGATTTTTACTTCCCAGTCACCATTAAGTGAGCAGCTTTATTCTACCATGTCCTTGCACCATAATGTTTCTGCCTTGGAGTTAGCTAACCATGGACTGAAACCTCTGAAACCATGAGCCAAAATAAACTTTTCCCCCATTAACTTGTTATTTCCAGGCATTTTTTCACAGCAACAGGAAACAGCCAAATATATCCCCCAAATCTCTCCCTCTCAGCTTCCACAATCTGTAGATGTAACATTATTACCTTCTCTGGTACAAAACTTCTCCTTACTTTGGCATCATCCCCAGCTCCCTTTTTTCTGTCACTGGACCTTAAATCCTTCACCAGGTCTTTCTGATTCTTTTATCAATATATCCTTTGGCTCTTCCATCCTAGGCTGGCTCTGCCTGAGCAGCTATCTGACTTGTAGTCACAGTGACAGCAACAACTGAAGCCACTTGATAAGGTGATACTTTGCTTGCTATCTTGGCTGTATCCGTTGCTTTTGTCAGTCACTGTTCATTGTGTTCTCTGCGGGCATTGCATCTTACCAGGTAGGAAAGAAATGACAGGGACAGGGGCTTCCACCAATGAATATGCAGTCCAACCAAAGAGACAGTATGTCATTCATTCATTCTCTCAACTAACTTTAATTTTGTACTTGTTGCATGCCAGGACCTGGTGTCAAAGACAGAAAGATGACTGAAACATAGCTCTTGTTCCCAAGGACCAGTCTTTCCAGCAGAGAAGCTAGACATATAAAATTGAAACCAGAAAAAAATAACTAGATGGAAATTTATTTTCAAGAGGAAAGTCCCAAAGCCAAGTTTCTGTTTGTCATTCAAGGAACAACAATGCAAACCCACCCAGAGCCTCTTAGGCCCAGCCTACACATTCTGAAGAGAGTCCCATTGAGCCCATGCAATAACCTACAGCACGCCAACTTCTGTTGTAATCTCTTAGTGGTTTCAAAATGCCCATCTATCGTTTTAGCTAAATGGGATTTGGGTGATTATATTCCTTCCAGCTCTAAATTTCTGTGTTCTGTGAAATACATAACTAATGACAGTTATGGTTACCCAGACACATATACATGAGTGCTGAGAGGTGCTTAGAGTGATAAGAGTGTCTGGAGATGAACAAGTCAGTCTAGGGGGGTTTAACAGGGAAAGTACCCACATAGGCATTCCAGTAGGAGCCAGAGTGCTTTCCTGTCAATAATTCTTCCAACTGAAAACAGTCACAATCAGAACCCTAACTTATACTTATTACAGAAAGGGTTTCCACATACACATTTCATTAGACAATAAGACACTACTATTTAATAAAATGTTATGGTTGCATTGCATATTTTTATTTTCTACACCACCACCGATTTCTAAAAACAAATTTAAAATGTCTTATAATGAAACATACTTGTAATAGACAAGTAAATTAGAATGATGGCATCAATTAGCACATTTAGCTCTGAACTCCTTAGTAGCTAAGGCAAAATGCAAAACATCCTGGATTACACAGTTTACACTACCTGATTAAAAAGAAGCATATCCTTTTTTTAAAGATCTCTTTAAATTTTGAAGGAGAATGTATTTATAGGTCTTTATGAATGGGACAATGAATACTTTGAGAATATATTCAAGAACAGATTTACAAATACAATATTAAGTCAGTGCTCAGAAACCAATACATAGATCCAAACTAAATCCAGTGTAGAAAATGCACCAATATGATGTTTCTGTGAACTTAGAAGTAATAAAGTTCCTATTTTTGTGACTCTTTTGGAAAACTGAACATCATAAGCTCAACTGCCAGCCCAGTCAAGCTGCGACTCAGCACAGATACAAATCTGTGTGTCTTAGAACTTTGCAACAGGACCTTGGAGGGTTCTCAGTGAATTTTCAGTCCACACTTGCTGACCACCTGACCAAGGTAAGACAAACTGAGTCCACCAAGTGCTATGACAAAGGATCATAAAAATCCTTGGGTGGAAACAGCTTTTCTCCTGGGCTTAGTGATCTTGAACTCTGAATGCCCCAAGTCAACTCCACTAAATGCCATTGGCAGTGCTGGACGATCTTCTCGAATGGACCAGGTGCCGTTTCCAAGTGCCAGAAATAGAGCAGAGTTGTTGATGCTTCTTCCTTCTCTGTCTGAAGTTTGACAGCTTGGATTTCTCTGGTCTCCTGCACAAATGCCAAATTTCTCCTGGACTTCTCAGTCTAGTTCCCACTCTGATCACCGGACAGCTTCCCAGCAGTTACCTAGTTTCTCATCCTAGAAGGAAACAGCAGTGATCAATGCTATTTAATAAGCAGGGACATTGGAGACCAACAGTGGACCTTCTGGGGCAAAACAGGATTCCAGTAACCACTTTCCACACTTGGTTTCCTACAAGTTTTCTATAGAACCAAGAACCCATGTGGAAATTCCCAGACTCTCCTAAATCCATAAGGCAGATTCTGAATGCCCCAGAGGGCTTTAAACACTTTTTCTCCCAGTCTTTCAAAGATCAAAAAGGAATCATTCTCTCTCTATATATTTTTTTTAAGGTGGACACATCTCTGTGTCTTTACTTTTTTTTCCCCTTAAATTCTTTTATTGGTACATTTTAGGTATACAATATATTTACATTCATCATTGAGAATTTGTACCTTTACATGACGTATCTTGGTTCTTATTTTTTTCCCATTCCCCTGCCCTCCCTTCACCCCCTCCACTCCTCCCTATTTACATAGACTTTGTTTTCATTTTTTCCTTTTCTCATATTTTTTCTTTCCCTTCTTTCCTTTCCCCTACCCCTCTCACTCCCCTACCCCTTTGGAACTTTCATCCTATTTCATATTATCAGTTATTCATTTTAGTCCTTATTTACACTTTCAGTTTCTCACACCAGAGAAACTATTCGGTATTTACACGTGTGTCCTATTTATTTCACTTAAGAGTATGGCCTCAATCTATGTCTTTACTTGCAACTCTTCCACTCGTATGGACCTGACTCTCCCTTATTCACCTCTTAAAACACTATTTGTCTTTGAAAACCACAGTCAGACATCATCACTTTCAGAAAATTCCTTGAAATCCTCCTCTCTTTGTGGAAATAAATCACCCTCACTGTGCACTCTCACTTTACTTTGCATAGACCTTATTATTGCTGGTATCATTTCATGTATTTATGTCTTGTGCTCAGCTCTAAACTCCAAGAGACAGAAATTTTTACTGTTTGTTGTAGTCTTCAACCTTAGCACAGGGGGTACCATTTTCTAGGGGCTAAATTGAGGCTTGCCAAACTATCTGAACAAAGGTTTTTAAGTAGGGTTAAAAATTTCAAATGTGGCCCTAGGGATGCATCTGGCTCCCAGATGACCTAGGAAGGTTCACCTATTCCAAAGCTGTCTCCCACACTTCAAGTTAGATTAAGAGTTGTTACAATTAATCCTGTAAAATTCAAGACCTTGGCTGCAGATAAGACGGGATAGAGAAGAATTCTGTGCTGAAAGAGGTTATAAAACATGTTGAAGAAGGATAGTTTGAAATTTTTTTCCCTATTGTTTCCTGCTTCTCCCCATTCCCAACTCAGGTCCACTGAATTCTTCCATTTATACACCAAGAGCCTATTTTCTCCTTAGCTCACTGAAAGTCAAAAGTCTCTCACTAGGAACCAGAAAGACAAGGTGTGGGCATTTCCTTCACTCTAGGGGCAGAAGAATCAACTCACTTAAATCTGAAGAGAAAGATGCAAATGCCTGTTTGCAACATGAGCTCTCTTTTCTTAGAAATAGGAACATTTTTGCCAGCCTGGTAGTCCATACCTATAATCCCAGCATTCAGGAACCTGAGGCCAGAGGAACTCTGCAAGTTTGAGGCCAAGCTGGGCTACATGCTGAATTCAAGGCCGGTGAACACATCGCAAGAACTTGTCTCAAAAAAAAGAAAAGAAAGAACATATTCCTTTCGCTGCTGGGAAAGAGAGACAAGAAGGGGAGGGGACCATGCTAGGAGTTTTTGAGAAGACAGAGGCTGGAGCCACTAGCTTGAGCTGCTCAGGACCCACAGTCACCCCAGCACTCTTGTATGCAAGGACCCCAAGCCGACAGCAGCCAAACTATTGCCTGGGGATTCTCTGGAGTTGGAGTGACTCTCATAAGAGAACCCTCCTCTCCTACCCATCCTAGTACAGCCCTTCTCTTGTGATAATAGTGTGCCCAGGAGACTATTAAGCTCCTTGCAGAAGGGAGAGTGAACAGTATTGTCAGGAAGATGGCAAGAAGAGAAAGCCTTCTGATAAAAAGGCTAATAGGATGGGACGACCTGGAATAATTTTTAAATGAACCACCCTCAGCATCAGCACAGCCGTGGGACATATTCCCATTAGTGATTTGTTCTGAAACATGGAACCTTTTCCACTCCACATCGCAGCTCAGGTCCTGGAGTTCCGCTAGTCCCTACAGCACTCTAGTTAAATGACCTATGGCTTCAGGAAGGAGCCACCTCCTCTCTGTCTGCAGGCAACACAGTTATTCCTCGTGGTCAAGCATGCTTTGGATCATCCAGCTTCCAGCTAAGACTCCTCTGAGTGTTAGCATTTTTAGTTCTGGGGGCTCTCTTCCAAAGTGTACTGAAAGTTAGAATCTATCCTAAAATATACATTTTCTTACTTGGTGACTGAGGCGTGAAATGGAATCATGTGGGATAAGGAAGTGGCAGAGTAGAACAAAGAAACAATACCAACAACACAGAAATTAGTGTTTCCTGAGCTCTGGGAAACACATGTTTGAGAAAGTTAATTCCCTGGAAAGTGCTTGCTTCTGTGTTGTAGTTTTTCTGTTCTACTCTACCACTTCCTCATCCCATGTGATTGCTTCATGGTTCAGTCACTGAAAAGAAAATGTATATTTTAATTTTGAAGTGCGAATTCTGAAACATCTTTGAAGTGTGCGTTGGTGCAACAAAGCTGAATCCCTAGGCCTGACAGATCAGCAGCAGAGGTGAGACGACAGAAAAGAAAGTTGAGAGCTGGAAAAGTGGATTCAGCAAGAGCATTTTGGATGACACTAGGGGGCAAGAAGTAACTAAGTGGCAAACTAACCTATGTTGCTTAAACTCAGTAAAAATGAAGGCCACCAAAACAACAACAACAGTAATAATAATAATGATTCAATTACCCCTAGGAGGCAGGTGGTAGCAATTAACAGAACAAAGGAGAGTTTTTTTCTTTACATGGATTTTTTTTTTTTTTGGAAGAGAAGCACTTCAATGCTTGAGCCCAATTAAGAGAATTCTAATATTAATTGCTTCACGTGTGAAGAATAAATTCAAAAGAAAGGTGCCTACAATAGGTTATTGTTGTTCTTTCAATGTGAAGTACAGTATTTTAAGTGACCAGTCACATTTTTTAATGGTGAAAAGGCCAACAATTGTTTTTCCAAGACAGTTACTCAATAATCCTTACACTAACTGCTGTTAGAGAGAAAATCGTTGGAGACAGGGAATTGATGGCTATGGAGACACAAGACCTATAGAAGCTTCAATACAGAACACTTCTGTGTCTAGTGGGCAGTTGTACCACAGTCGTGGTTGTCAGGGACTAAACTAGCACTATTTTTAAAACTTATTTATCTTGATATAGTTTGGCTTTTCTAAAGAAAGAGACAAAAAGAAAAGAAAAGAAACTCATCTTATTGTATGTTACATGGATAACTTTAATCTCAGTAGCTTTATGCTATTTGTTACTCTAAGAAAGACAACATAGGTGTTACCCAAGCAGCCCCCTTCCCTGCTCTAAAATAAAAACCTCCTTCTGTGATTCTTGAGATAGTCTCCACATTGTAGTTTACTTACAGAAGTGGAGGAGAAAGGACAATGATCTCTCAAGCCCTTGCAGCACTTCTAAGGGGTCGTAGCAATCTAAAACTTGATCCTATGATTAAAAGAAAACAGGGTTGTTTGTGGAAAGTCACATTTACCAATCTAACAGGCATGAATGATGTGGACTCACCGGAACCCAGACTCAACTGAGGAAAAGAAGTAAGTCTTGGAATAAAAAGACAAAAAGACATGGGCCAGCCATGTCTCCAAAAAGGCCTCTGGTCCATAGACATCTCTGTGAATTTCTCAGTAGTTCAATTATCTATTAAACCTCTCCTGAACCTTTCAGTAGCAACTTCTCATTCCATTCTATTACTCAAGACAAAGTGAGACAAATAGCCTAAACAGGAAAAAGAAAAAACTCTATTAGCAATGCTTACTAAAATCAAGAACATAGAACTTTTCCCTTTAAAAAATGAGTTATAAATTTTTCAAATCATGACTTTGACCATTTATTATTTTTATTTAAGAACAAAATGTATAGAATCTGAAGAAAGCACACACATGAACAAATGGCTCAGGAACCACACATATAATTTCAGAGATTAAATCCCTTTAGTGTTTCATGTTTTTGAACTCACATTAAGTCAATAAATTTTGAAGTTATGGGTTTCTAGAGCAACAAGAATTTTCTAATTCCCTCATAGTGAATATTTTATACTCTGAAAAATATATAAGCAAACCCAAATTGAAAGGCATTCTATAAAATAAGTGATTTGTACTCTTCAAAAATGTCAAGGTCATGACAAAGACAGACTGGGACTTCCAGATTGAGGGAAACAAAGAGACTTGACAGCTGAATGCAATGCATCGCCTGGGACTTTCTCCCACCATAAAGAACATTATTGGGAAAATCAGCAAAATTTGAATATGTTAGATTAGATAATAGTATTATATCAGTGGTATTATATCATTATATATTATATCAATACTATATACTATATATTATATAGTATATAGTATTATATCATTGCACTATAGTTATGTAAAAGAATGCCCTTGCTTTAATATTTGCAGACCAAAATATTTAAAGGTACATCAGTATCTCATCTGCAGCTTACTCTTCTTAAAACAATTCAGAAAAATAGCTAACTGCATCTATGTGTGTGTATATATACATCAGACACATAGAGAATGGGAGGCCGGGTAAGGTAGATGTACCATAATGTAAAAATCTGGAGAATCTAAATGAATTATATACAACAATTTTTTACACCACACTTGCAGGGTCTCTATAAATTTATGTCAAAATCAAGAATAAATAAAAAAGTTTTAAGATTAAGATTAGATATATAAGATTAAGTATTTGCTTCATGTAATCCTATATGACCCTTAGCACTATTTGATTAAGAAGAACACACTAAAGGGTCAAGATTCCTAGAATGTTTTATCCTAGAATTGTATGCAAGGGAACATTATTTCAAGAAGCAGATAACTAACAATAAAAAGTTTTTTTTAAAGAAGGATCACTACAGTCACTCTTTCTGGGAAGTAACAGAATACAGCCATGTTTCTCATAGGTGAGCAATAAATCTATGTCAAAATCTGAAGCTTGCTTATTTCAGAAAAGGGAAAAATAGTGCCAAAGGAAAGAGTTATTCCTTCCAATATCCATACTTATTTTAGAAAGCAAGATTTCTCCCCACTGCCTAGTGTACTCTGCATAGAAGCAATTTGAAGAGAAAAAATTGATGACAATGGGAGCAACAAGCTCCATCACTGATACAAGTCACAGCATAAAAATGCCCGATACTGGGTCCTAGGCTGGTGTTCACCTGTTCATTTATATTAGGAAGTGTTTCTCCAGGACAGGGTAAGAATTCTTTAACCTCTTTTACACCAATCACTGGCTCCTTCTCTTCTGACAGATTCACTCTCCCTTTTATTTTGACTCCAAACCTCAGAAAAGAGAAAAAACCTCAACTCTACGAATATGATAGGAATAAAAGAAGCTACATAGAAGTCCTTGAGCAGCCTGCAAAATCCGCCAGCACACCCAAGAAGAACATCAGCCTCCTGTGTCATTTGTTTTTTATGTATTTTACTAGTAGTAATTTGGTCAGAAGCTTTTATTAACATGACTTTTTAAATGACTTTTTTGTGACTTTCTAATTTTTATATTAACGTGTAGAAGAAGGGTTGATCTCTTCAGCCCTTTAGGTAAATTTGCCCAAAGTAAAATGAGAGGAAAAGATCATAAAATATGAATACTATGACCACATGGCCAATGATGGTTTTCTTCCAATTTCAGTAACATTTCAAAACAAAGTCCTTCATTTGCCAATCTAAACGTTTTATTAATGCGTATATTTATATTTAATTTTTGAATTAGAAAACACCTCAGTAGAAAACAGAGTTCAAAACTGATACAAATAGTCCCTTCGTTCAGCATTATCTCTGTAGCTCTAAAAGTCACTTGAATTGTGTAAATGCCTGGGCTTGAATTTTTAATATTCCCAACTAAAAAATACAAAGCTATGTTTCTCCTAATTTGAGTTGGTTTCTCTTTTTCAATAAGAACTCTGACTCTACAGTCTCTATTTAGTTTGAAGTTGATGGTTTCAGCTCTGAGTTATATAAGCCCTCAAGGTCAAGGCATTTTTTAGAGAAGAAAATGTGGTATTTTTTGTTTTGTTTTGCTTTGCTTTTTACCCTCACATGACTCAAATATGGCCACAGTGACCCAGTGATGTTTTAGAAACATTCACCTACCATTTGGTTTAGAAAGGTTTTAACCTTAGAAAATGCAATCCATGGCCTAACATATTGGAATATAGCAAACCCAGTAAACACTCATTTTACAATTTTAAACACAATAGTTTTAGATACAATGCAATGTTTATGCAAATCAAAAAGGAGGGAAATATATACATATTACATATGAACACCAATATTATTAGTGATCTAAGATTTCCCATTATAACCCAAATTCTAGACATACTATTAAAAGTGGCAGATCCAGGTGTGTGACTTTCATCTTCATTTACCTTGGTGACCAGGTGTCTTCAGAGCCCTTTGTGGAGCACTGTGGGATGATTTCAGAATAATCCGTAGGCCCCAAATCATACTAAATGGAAAATTTCCTTGCCTCTGGAGATTTGAAGAGTTAGCCTAGGCTGCTGACAACCACTGTACTCTACATTTCTCCTTACGTGTCTTCAGTTTATCCGGAAGTAGCTAAGGATGGACTATAAATAACTACAAATAAAGTTGGCCATAAGATTAATCACAATACAGCACAATTTGGTTCCCTATAAAATAAGCTAATATAGACCTATTTACTCCCTTCCATAGATATCTTTCTATTTGTAATATTCACTTTTCTTCATTTCTATTTTAAAAGAAAGAAAAACCTGGTGGATGAAGAATCTTTCTACACAAACCTTTGTAAGAAAGTACTTATCCTTTATTTTCTCTCCATTTTGAAAAGCTAAGTGTGATTCTAATAGTTTTTGAATAAACTAGGGAGATAGACCTTCTGCAAATGGGATGGGGGGCTAAGAGAAGGAGGGGAGGAGAGGGAAGGATGGGAAGCAAACAGAGTGAAGATGTCTTATGTATGTACAGCTAAGTGGATGCACATTGAGGCAATACCCTTAAGTGAAATACATAGGACACACATATGTAAATACTGAATAGTTTCTGTAGTGTGAGAAACTGAAAGTGGAAATAAGAACTAAAAGGTATAATAGACAATGTGAAATAGGAAGAAAAGGGGCAAAGGGGAAGGGGAAATGGGAGGGGTAGGGAAAAGGAAAGAAGGGAATGGAATTAATATGAGAAAATGAAAAAATGGAAACAAAGTCTTTGTAAATAGGGAGGGATGGAGGGGTTGAAGGGAGGGCAGGGGAAGGGGGAAAAATAAGAACCAAGAGAGATTATGTAAAGGTGCAAATTTCCAATGATGAATGTCATCATATTCTACAGCTAAAATGTACCAATAAAATAAAATTTTTTAAAAGAAAGAGAGTGGCATTAGGTATCTTGGTAAGCAAAAGGGAGATTCTGCTGCAGCACACCATAGTAATTCTATAGCGCAAGACACATAGACAATCAGGGATTTTAAAAGCTGCCAATGTCGAAGGTGACTGAATATCCTCAAGCTCAATCCTTTTCAAACTTTGAACACACAAAATTCCCAAAAAATACCACAGATCCCCAGTAGGAGTGAGGGGAAGAATAGGAGTCTGAATAGGTCACTCAAGAACTCTCCACTTCAAATAAAATCACTAAAATTTTATCAGTTGGGTTTCCACAAAATATTTCCTCTGTATGTGTGTGCATGTTTTCAAAACCATAATGTTAGATGCACCCTCTTAAATTTTCAAGTGTACAGTACAGTATCATTAATCACAGTGTATTGTGCACAATGTTGTACAGCAGATGCTAGAAATTTTTCATCTTTGTACAACTGAAAATCTACAAAGGGTAAAATAAAGAGTTGTTGTCCAGCCAGGATTTAGCTCAGTGGTTCTGCTGCCTGCCTCACAAGCACAAGGTCCCGAGTTCGATCCCAGTTACCAAAAAAAAAAAGTTTTTGTCCAATGGGTATTAAATTTGACCTATGTACGTATTTTAAGTTTTTCTTAAAGATTTTTCCATACTAAGTGAACTGTAATCTACCTTGATGTGTAAACAAAACGTAACCTAGTTTTGTAACTAATACCTGAGTTTTAACCAATCACAAATGACCAACTTTTCAAACCATGTTCAAATCAGACAAAAAGAAATGGTAACTAATCAGAGTACCTGTATCCCACTTCCAGTTTCTGTACATCACTTCCTTTTCCCTGGCTGCAAATATAACCTTCAAATGTAGTGAAGAAGAGCATTCTGAGCCATTTTTGATCCAGAGCACTGCCTGATTCTAGAATAAATAAACAAAGTCAATTAAGAGCTTTAAAACTAGATTTGTTGTAACTTTATATTTTAATAGTACAAATGTTTGATTTTTTTAAAGGTTCATCTGGAAAATAAGAATTTGACCAAAAGCAATACACTTTTTACAAAAGCCACCTGATGACCTTTGATTTTTTTTTTTTAATCACCTTCACCATCTTGCCCCTTAGTAAGAATTCTGCAAGTCTTGGCTGAATTAAATAAGCTCCTTGCCCAAGCTCACACAGATGGTTAGTGGCCAAGCTGGGACTGGAACCTGTGTCTCCAAATTCTCAGGTAGGGTTATTACCACCCTTTTCATACTATGTATAGTTCTTATGGCTCTGAGTCTAATAAATGTTTGCTGAATAACTGCTATAATCTCCTGCTTCATGGGAAAATCAGTACACACTTCAAGGGAAACATACTCAGTTTATGGTTGGTCATGGTTGGCTTCCTGGCTTTTCCCAAAATTAGCTTCCAGTTGGAATGGGATAAAGGGTCCTCTAGGTAGCAAAGCTTGAAGAGGAATGGCTAGGGTAAAACTTAAAAAGACTCAATTACTCCAAGTCTTTTAACAGAGATCTTGTCTATCACAGGTTTCTGTTCTTTTAGTACAAAACTTGTATCACCAGAAGCCCTTTGTCTAATACAAAAGGTCATAGCTAGGCCAGTCCATTCAGTCATTCAAACCTTTACAAAATTGACCTTGCATAGTCTTTTACCTTGGCCTCTTGTTTAAAAAGCATCTTCAGGTTCAGTGGTTCTGGACTGGTGCATGAGTCTGCCTTTCCAACAAGCTCTCAGGTACTGTGATGCTGCTGGGCTGCAGAGCACACAGTCTTCTAGCTGAAATTAGCAAATGAGTCTCCAGAAAACGAAAGAGAACAGACAGCATAAATGTGGTGGCAATGAGGCTCCACACTCAGGCAGGCCAAGCCTGGGGGACTCTCCGGGTGGCAGACTCTAGTAATCACAAACCACGGAAAAGACAGGGCACCAAAAACTCTGGCTGGCTGGAAGCTGCTGGAGTCTGGAAAACATTCACAGCTGGGTTCAGCAAAGGGAATGGGTGAGTGCTGTAATGAACTGAACTATCTGTGTGCCTAGCACCCGCCTGGGCATTTGTGAGAGCCTAGAATCCTGGCTGGTTTAATAAGATCCTCTCCCAAGGCTCCCTTGACTCTCAAGTTAACACCTCACTGAGGTGACTAAGGTGTAAGCATGCACTGGAGTCGCACCCAGCTCCGTGGCGGAGGCAATAGTACCCTATCTGAGCCGATCTTCGTGAAGGCTGTGAGATGGGAGCGTTGGCTAAGTTGGTTTCAGTGAGACTTTCACGAAGCTCCTTAAGCAGTTTGCCTCGTCGCAGGCAATATTCAGTCTTCCTCCCTCTGTGGTGTGATGCAGGGGCTTGGAGCCTCATTAGCCTCAGCTTAATTTTTACCAGATCCCTGCTGAGCATACACAGAAGCAATATTTTTAATTGGTTATTTTTTTATATTTTGTACTTTTCTCTCTCCTTTCTTTTTTAAAATTTACACAGATACTATTGCACAAAGGAAGAGGAGTCACTGGCGAAGTTGGAAGCTGTGTTTGTTAGAATGTTTTTAAAGCACTATGGTAAAGGACACTCCCCTCTTCTCAAAACAAAACTATTTGTAAAAGTATACATCATTTTCAATGATGAAAGTCATCTGTGTATAACAAAATAAAGAAAAACTTGCCTCCAAATGATTTTCAAACGCTATTGTACATGTAAAGTGATATCTTTTAATTACTTTGTTACAAAAATGATAAATTTAATGTCTGGAAATGATAGTTGTATATTTTATGCTTATCTCATAAATATCTTATGGAAAATAGCACATTAGTTTATTATTTGTCAGTTATGGGCTTGAGATAAGCCAAACATCTTTTTTTTTTTTTTGGTATCGGAGATGGAACTCAGGACCTTGCTGGCAACAGCACCACTGAGCTAAATTCCCAGCTCCAAACATCATTTTTAACTTTGAGGCAAAATTCTGCGTTTCCTAACCTTTGTGGGAGACCCAAGATTGAGAAATAAAGGTATTTCAAGGTATTTCAATTAGTGAGCAGTTAGCCCTTCTCTTTACAGGAAAACAGCATTTTCCTCCTGCATCAGTACACGTTGCAGAGTTTTCTCTGGCTCTGATCTACACTTCCCATGTTGAGAACTCTTCCTACTTCTATTCTATCACTGAAAAGTTAATGTTGTTTTAAAATGTCCCCTGTCACAGCCTAGATTCTCCCGAGGAGCATATGCCTTTCCATACAATGGGCATTTTTGCAACTTAATATCTTACATTTGATTACCATTGGTGCATATTTAAGTGTTGTCTTGCTCATCTTGTTTATTACATATATGTATTAAAAACTAATAAAAGCAAAATAATACAAAAAATGAGCATTTCATTTTGGCATCCTCCCTACTACAAAACCCTGCAGATGTTTGGCTGCCTGTGAAATATTTTGGAGAATGGAATTTGCGATTGTTATAATTAAGCAATACCATTAAGTCACCCGAGAGTAAATTAGAAGCTAAACTGTTGCTGTGTGCTCAGGAACCCAAGATTATGGGCTGAGATCTCTATTCGGTGTATGAAGTCAGTTCCCTTCAAAATGATTCTGAAATAAAAGGTGTTATTTCTATTTCTCACCCCAAAAATACATAAGCGTATTAAACATGTCCCTAATATTGATTTGGCATGCCAGTTGTAATCTTAACTTGTAGGGGAAAATGTTTTTTGTAAATAGAGCTATTTCTATTTTGCTACTACTGTTTCAGATATAATGGGCAAAAGAAATGTGTAGGTCTGGATTATTTCCAGGGATTTGGCTGAGTTCTATGGGCTCAGTAGTGGTTTCTTAAAAAAAGGGAGAAAAGAAGAAAAAGAGAAAGAAGGTAGAAAAGAGGTTTAGGACATCTTGTTGAAATTAGAATTGAATAAAGTTAATGTCCTTTCTCAGAATTTTCTGTGCATAATACTATTTGGAAAGAAGTGATCAAATCCCAACAACCAAAAATAGAAATTGCCCATAATCTGAATAAGGCATTGATACTATAGTTGTTACCAAAGGCAGTATAAGCAATTTACAATCCAATACCTCAGAATATTAACAAGTAAAAACATGTTAACAAATCACCCAATAAAATTAAAAGATGAAATCTTGTACATGCCATCATGCTAAACGCTCCTCTTCAAAGAAAATTCAAGGTGACTAAGATCTAATGATGATACAGCTGTGGGTGCCGTCCAGTCAGTCTTTGAAAAAGTACTGTATGTACAATCTGGGAACTTGTTGGAAATGTAGGATCTTTAGACTCTTCCCAAGACCCACTTAGTTAGAATCTACATTTTAACAAGATACCCAAGTGATTTGTATGTATATGTAAATTTCACTTGGGGCTCATATAAAAATGACATCCCCAAGTGAAGGCCTTAGGAGCAACCTCAGAAGCACAGTCTCTGGCCTTCTCCTGCCCTTCTGTCTCTCATCCCTCCTTCTCCTCTGAGGTAAGCGATAGGAATTAAAATTCCTCTTCCCAAAGGCAGATGATGGAAACCAGCACTCTTTGTCCCCAAACACAACCATAAAACCCAAAATTATTACTCCAACCTTGCTTCACCTCTTTGTGTAGCAGTAACCACAGAGAAATTAAGACCCTTATTCCAGAAATTCCTTGTCC
Organism: Heterocephalus glaber; assembly: GCF_000247695.1. Next base: position 6,379,613 of record NW_004624770.1, on the reverse strand, counting down.
CATACCTGGAGGAAGAAATACCACAACTATGGAACTAAGAAGGATACAGACAGGTCGGCCTTGCTGGGTTCTCCCTTACTCTATTACTATAAAAACCACACACTTTTTGTCTGACCATATTTTGACACAGCTGCCCAGGCTTCATCGAACCTAAGCATAAAAATGAAGAGATCACCCCAGTGTTTGGATCTTCAATTTGAAGGCTCCTGTAACCAAAAAAACTACATCACATAAGCATGTCGTGCTTCTTCTCTTGTTAACCTGGCATTTGTTATAGGGGTGTCAGCCATGATAGTTTTTGATGGACAGAAAAGAAATTACCCTCTTTTCTGCCCCTATAGTTTGAAAAGCACCTTTTTCTTCCTACTTGCTTTCAGGTAGAAGTTGGAGTAAATTTACAATGTCTTTGCGTCACTGGACAGTGGTGTCTCCGTTACATCCTTTCCCTGCTTCCCCAAGTGTCACCCACTTCCTTGACCTTCACAGTATGGCTGATCTCCCAAAGGTCACATCGACTTCGGCAGCTTTCCAGAATTCTTCTCAAACACTCCCTGGCCAAGAGGATTGACTATCCTCCCTCCTTTTCATAAGAGCTGCTTTCACTGAGCCTCTTGGAGAAAATCTGACCAGATGTTAATGCTATACATTTTCAACGTAGTCCTCAGGACTCATCTTTCTGCACTTGAAATGTGGTTAGGACGAATTGTTTTCTCCACATCCTTGACGTTTGTTTCCCAGAATCTCCCACTCTGCAGCCACTTGGCAGCCCAAATTTACGAAGTATCATATTCGTCTTTCAGTTTTTCTTCTACAGACACTACTCTGGTTTTGCTTTTTCTTTTTTTTTCTTCATTAGTCAGTTGAATGCATTTTGATCTGATAGTCTTCACACAAAGGGAAAGTCTTTGTAAAGCAACATCTGTTCTTTATAAATATATATGGCCAATCAGGAATATGTCTTCCCCAGAATCATTCTCAAGCTTCTTCCACGGCCTTCTTGGGCTCCCACTTTTATACTCTACCTTATTAACAGACAGGAAACCATGTTTCCCATTCTTTATGGTTTTGTTGAATGGTTACAAAGGATATCAATACATGAGAACATATGCCCTCCAGTGATCCTTAAGGAACAGGAAGACAAAAACACAAACCTACCTATATTAGGTCCAATGTATTATGTTCATAAAGACACAAAAAAGATTTGGTTATGGCAAGATCCAGTCAACTACTATGGTAACTAGTATACAAGCCAAACGGCCAAAGTTGCTTCACGGTCAAGGCAGGCTCTATAGATTTTTTTCTGCTTCTCCCAAGTATACTTGCTTGTCAGTGACCTACCATGATTGTGTTCAATACAAGATTTTGCTACACACAGGGTTTACTTTTATTTCTATTTGGCAATGCAGCATAAGTATGACTTCCACAATCTCAAAATCATGACTCTGTTGAGCAAATAATAAGCCAATAAGCTCAATTCCAAGAGAAATCTCTACAATGCTGCCTTTGGAGTCTATTTTCATAGAGTGAAGTGTTTATTGTCATGGCATAATGATCTGCACAACAACATCCAGGCAGATCCATGACTTGGTTTCAAATTGTGTATTATTTTAATGCTAGAATAAACATTTCTATATTCAATAAACACTCATTGAGTGCTTTTTATGTGCAAAAAACAAAAAAAGAAACAAGGAACATCTCTTACTGTTGAATTACTGTTTCTTATTTCTTCAAGCCTCTTCTTCGCAAATGCATCACCAGGGCCTCCTGTCTGAAAGGTCTCAGTAGGTCTCAGTGGCTCTCCGTACCCCTGCAACTGTTCACATCAACCCTGGGAACGCTATCACTTCAGAAGAGACCTCGAACACAGCTTTTCAACTCCACATGCAGGCACTCTCCTAACCACCTAAAAGAGTAGAGCTCTTGATGGCAAATCAAACATAATTTTAGTTAATATGTTTCTCAGTCATCTTGGCTTAATTTTTGTCCTCCCTCCACATGGACCATTTTTCATACAACTTCCAATGGCATGAACAATTTCCCAGCCTCTTGAAACTCTATGTGCTTTGCTCTGTGGGGCCTAATCAGGTTTTCCAAGCAGCTCCACGCTGCGCTCTCAGCACTCTGGGGCACAGGAAGACAGCTCTAAAATGAACTGGGGGAAAATATGTTTTTCCTTCCCTATTCCCAAGTCTGCAGTTGGCTCTCAATGAGTTTGCTTCTAATATAGTAGCCAGTTGTAAAACCTTATCATCATATTGAGAATCACTGCCCCCAAGATGCATCCGAAGATACAGAGAGACTTCTGGTACCAGATAGGGATCTGCAAGAGACAAAGGAGGGGCACTCAAGAGACCAAGTCTTCGTGCTGAATTCTGGATTTGTGTGTCATTGGCTGAGCAGAAAGATGCGCATGAACAATAAAGTCTCATGTTGCCCAAAGCACTGTCCATTTAAGCTACCTGCTCCAATTTGGACTATGTGCCCAAATGAGATATTCTTTAACTGGGAAGGACTCTTCATTCTATTTTCCTAAATGCTCCCTGGTAAATTCTTTCTTTTCCATATGGTGAGGTTTCTGGTTTTTGTTTTTGGTTTTTCCCCTTCCAGAACCTTTCCTCCCAAGCTTGCCTGAAGCTTCATACAACCTCTCTTATAAAGAGCCCTAAAGAAAATAAGCAGAAAGAATTATAAGTTTAGACAACTGCTGCCTGATTCTAAAACTAAAAACAAGTCAGACTCAGCCATTACTATCCAGAAAAACAACCCTTATTAATAATAATATGATGCTGCTGATACATTCCCTACTTTATACTTTGTAAATTAGTCTGCTGTTCTCATCAGCCGCCCCTCAGGGTTGGCAAAAAGAGCACTGACGCCCCAGGTAATATTTTTTTGGCAACCCCTCCCCAAAACAACAAAGCCAGTCCCCTACTGCTCTCTCCTCTCCATTCCTCAGGTCGCCCCATCTCTCTAATTGGTATTCATCCAGCACTGAACAGTAGCTATCAGTACTTGATGATTAACAGCCTTGTGAGACCTTGTGCTAGCAGCAAGAGTTGGCTCTTGTATCCACCATTTAAAAGGGACGCTGGAATGTGGGATTCTCATTTCAAAGAGGTACAGATGGATGGCATTGTGTTCCACCATCTGAATGGGTCGCAGGAGTGAGGGATACGTGCTTCCGTGAAGTGGAGAGGGGCACCACAATCCCTCTGCACTGTCCTCCCAACACGGCTATACACCAGGAAACTTTCAAAGCTCCATCTGAGTCTCCATCACTCAAACATCAATAAATCACTGGGCTGTTTAGTGTTGAGATGCCCCTCTGTATTTCAAAGGGTCTTAATGATCCTCACTTCATCCACCTTTCTTTCCACATCCTAATTTCTAGGCAGTTTCATGCCTTCACTCCCCTTCACCCCAGATTCAGAGTTCCCAAATCTTCACCTTGTCCCAGCCTCACTGAGTCCTGGGAGAGTGGAAGCTCATACATATTTAAAGTCCTACTTGAGAACAAAAAAGAGTCACATGCAGAACTCCTCTTCTGACTGGCCCTGAAGGTCCCTGGTTACAAAGGGTTTCACATGTCAGGATGATCATCCCACCATATGGGGCTCTTTGCTTTGCACTAGAGTTGGGCAAAGGATTTCAGAAACATGTTTTGAGTCTCATGGAACTACCAAGTATGTTTGGATTGCACCAGATTTTACAAGCCATGGAGCGAACTGTAAATACTTTTGGATACTGGCACACATTTTATAAATAATTCTGGCAGGGTTTTAATTCTCTAGGACTTCAGGGGTTTGTTATATTCAATTTTTCATTATTTGTTCATTTCCATGTGGCCTTATTTCTGCAAACACAATTTCTTGAAAAACGGAATTAGGTCCAGATTTAGCAAATACAAAGGGATGATTTGTAACATTCCTCTCATAAACTGGTTCTGAGCAAAGGCAAAATGAACTCATTTATACTTAGTGAAACATAATTGTAAATTTAGACATAAACATTGAAGGGAAAATGGATACTTTAAATTTCACCAATACTTAACAGCTGATATCCTAACATCTGGAGGGTGACTAGGCCTCTCTTTTTTGATCAGTCCTATATTCAGGCTCCCACAGAGCCAGTACCAGTACACTTTGCTAGAGGATGCAATGATAAGTCCCCTTCAATAGAATAACTTCTTCTTAGAGTACTTCCTGCCTCAATCCATGGGTTCTTCAGTCAAGCAAGGGGAGAGGAAACGGCACTCCTACCTAAGAGTAAAAACATTCTTAGCCAAAAGTATGATAATCACACTGCTCTCCACCCAGAACACCCTTGAAACAAGCGTCACAATGACTCACTTTCTCACTTCTGTCAGGTCACTCATTTTCTCCTCCTCAAGGAGCCCTTCCTGGCTGCCTACCTAAAACTGTGACCCCTACCCTAAGATTCTAATCTTCCTTCTCTGTTTCCCTTTACCCCAGGCAACTGAGTGTGCATGTGCTTACAAGCAGGGGCACACACACACTCACAACCAAATCATCAGTGCAAAGTCCCTTTTGCACATTCACCTGGCCTCTCAGCTCTACCTCATTAAGACCGAGCCCATATTCGACATTCCTTTAACCTGCTTTATGGCTATAGAGACATTTGAGGTGAGTGAGACGGTATTTCCTGAACCACACACTCTGCTGAGATGATCAAGCAAGCTCCTCCAATGCTGATGCTCTGCCTTTCTTTCCTCAACGGGCTCCTTTAAGTCCTGCAGTCTAGATCCTGTCCCCACCCTAGCACGAAGCACTGCTGAAATTCTTGCCCAATTGCTAAATCCAAATACACTTCTCTCTTCCTTACTTCTTTCTTTTCTTCCTTCCTTCCTATCTTCCTCCCTCTTTTCCTTTCTTCTTTATTTCTTTCTCTCTGTTTCTTGTTTTGCCCCTGCCAGTAAGCCTGATTGTAATACTGGCTGCAGGCACGTCTCGCCCTCTTGGCTGTGAGGCACCTTGTCTCCTTATTCTCTGGCCACTCTTTAGCCAGCTGCCTGTGGTGCTGGTTAAATGCTGAGGTCTCGGGGTCCAAACCTACTGCCATGACTAATGCTCCCTCACTCCTGATCAGCTCATGCCTCTGCACAGCACACTTTTATTTCTACTTGCTCACACATACCTCCACCTGATGTCCCAAGCCTCTCCTGAGCCCACCTGCCCAGCACTGACCGGCTCATCCACTGATGGGCATCACCACCTCCCCAACTGACCACTTAAACCCTTGGATCCTTTTCCTCTCACCTTCAGTTTCTTTCATGTGAGAGTAATCAGCAAACGGGTAGGAAAGCAGAGGCTTTATAGGGACTCAAATCTATAGGGGCTCCCCATGACTATGAACAAATACACTCTCTGAGCCTTAACTTTCTCATAATGGAGAAACAACAATAACAGTATCGTTACTAATTAATAAATGATTTGGATGTCGTTGAATATTTTTTGGTTTGGATATCATTTGCCACCAAATGTTGGCAAATTAGCACCTTGGTCCTCAGTATGGTGATGATGGGGTAGTGAACCTTTAAGAGATAAGGCCTAGTAAAAGGTAATGGAGGTTCCACTATCATGATTGAATGAATGAACAAATGAATGAATGAATGAATGAATACTATCTTGCATGAGTGGATCAGGTCCAGAAGGAATGAATCAGTTCCCAAAAGAGTGGTTGTTACAGAAAGAGTAGGCCAGGTCCCTCCTGGGTCTCTTGTATGCACTCCTGCCTCAGCTGTAATGCCACGTGGTCATCTGCATCACTCTTGAGACTGCTTAAGGAAGAGGTTCAGATTCTTTACCCTGGTGGCCTTTTCTGCTAATGGGCCAGCTCATGTCCTGCCGTATTCCAGCATGCACGCTTGCTTCATCCCACCATCACACCTTACCAACAACTCCCAAGATGCACTGCATGTTCGCAGCTCTGTGGACCTTTGTTCAGACAGGAGCCTCCATTTCACAAGGCTCACAGTGGGTCAGCCACAGGACCAGGGTTACAGTAGTGTCTCACTCAGTCTTCACAACAACTAAGGGTGCTTGTTTTTAATGGCGAGGGATAGAAACTGGCTTTATGCATAGAAATTTTCCTATTCAAAACAAGAGAGTCCAAAGGTAAAACTGGTGCCAGCTATGACCTTCTGGGATAACACTAAGGACTTTGGGATCTAATTTTCTTTTCCCCATGTCTGAGCTTGGCACTCCCAAAGGCATTTCTGTGGGACTCAAGTGGCTACAGAAGTTCTTACATTCAAGATTCTCTGTAATAAAAGAACTCAAAAAAGTAAAATTAAAACTGCATTTTGCTGAACTGTACATGCCCATTCCTGCCAATCATTACTGTTAGGAGAAGCCAGGCATTCAGTGGCTCAAGTCTCCTCTTGAAGCTTAAAGTGAGCTCTGCCCCAGGGCAGTTTCCCCAAGAAGGGGTAAATAAGAACTATCAAAAATATCTAATACCTGACACGCAAAATATGATCACAATTAATGACCCTTACCCCTCCTCCCACCTTTTTAAAAATAGTTTTGGCAACTAGTGCTTACAGAGGTTATGCCCATGCCTAGGAGCACAAAAGTCAGCTCTCTTTGGTATGCCACTGCTCTTAACAGCAGTCTGTTTCCTGTATGGACTCGGCCTATCTCCTCAGCTCTCTAATTCCAAAATATGCTTTGGAACTCCTCAAGTGTGATCTTCCTCTGGAAGCATTTACCCATAGACCTTCTCTGCTACCCACACAGATAAAGGCAGACTCCACTGAGCAACTTCCCCACTCTAACTTCCTTGGTGAGCATCTAGAAGCCTTGGTTTTTTGTTTTGTTTGGGGTTTTGTTTGTTTTTTGTTTTCATTGTTGTTTTTAAAGTACTAGAGATTGACCCCAGGACATTTTCACTGAGCCACATCCCCAGCCCTCTGTAGTTTTTACTTTAAGATGGGGTCTAAGTCACTACGTTGCCCAGCCTTGGCTCCAACTTGAAAACTTCCTGCCTGAGACTCCCAGAACGCTAGGATTACAGACATGAACCACCATGCCATGCTCATAAACCTTGACTTTTTGTCTGTCTTCATCAGAAAGCCTTGACTTACTCATCCATAAGTACCCAGTGCAGCATTCCTCAAATTTGATGAATAAAATTGAATTAATGTGGTGCTTTCAATTCACAAAACCACACCAGACAGTTTCTTCTACAGATGAGGAAACCTGAGGCCCTGAGAAGTTATGTCTACCTCCCATCCTCACAGCATCTTAGACAACCCAGCATGGGCACAGACTGCCAAGGGTTAGTACTAAGACTGGATAGCTCAGCCAAAAGATCTAAGTGTGAAGTGAGTTTGAATGTAGGCCTATAGAATGCTGAGGGTTAAGAGAAGATCAAGACAGAAAAACAGGACACTTGGAAAGAAGTGGGTATAAAAACGAAAGATTCTGGACAATTGCCACAAACCAATGAAGCTGTTAATATGCCCGAGAGATGTGTAAATAAGAACATATGCGCATGGGGTGGGATTGATTTGAAAATATCAAAAGTAGGAGCCGAGCCTTGGTCCTCCCTTTCCAAGTCAAATACTGCTTATGTTGTATTTTAGGGTACAAAGTTGTTGGTTTCCTTGACCCACTTTCATGAACTACAGATAGCATTCTCATTTAAGAGCTTAATTCAAAACTCTTTTGTATATCTCAGTCTTGGAAGAGGATGAGGAATGTAGAAATAGAATATTGACTAAAATAAGTTATTTCCATTTTTATGATGGTAGCAAAAGGGTGGGGAGGCAGAAAAGAACTAGGGGTGAATTGCTTCAGATACCGTGGCTACTAGGGTATACCTTATGACCTCTGCAGTGCAACAGGGCCACCTCCTGCTGTCCACTCCCACCAGGGACAGTGGCTGCCAGTTGATGAATAGCTGCTGAAGATCTAGCAGCTCACGTCGGCCCCACTGTTCCCACCCACCCTTGCAGGATGATGATGATGCTCTGGGCAAGCAAACTGCCTTCCAAGAAGGATGGGTTATGAAAGAGACATAATCTTGTGTTTCCCAGGAAAAGGTAAAAGTGGTTCACAAGGGGGAAACATGAATACACATGACATGATGATAATGCATCGGCCTATTAATAATGTGATTTACAGTGCTTAGTTATGATTTCTGTTAGGAAGAACTACTTAAAAATCTTTTACTGGCCAAGGTAGGCCTAGTATCGTTAGCTAGACTGACTGATTCTACATCTGTTCTAACACAAATAGCCAGTGGGCATATTATTTCCAGATTCCTAAAGGTTGGTAAATAGCAGTGGAATTAATTATTGAGTATATAGGAGAACATGTTTTCCCTCTATTTATATCCCTTTATGTTTTTCCCTACAGATGACAATCAAGCCGAGCTTGCATTCACAGCCCCTGGTTTCTTACTAAGGCAACCTGATCCTTTTGAAAATTGAAGCTAAAAGGTTTTGGAGTCTCTAATACATGAAGTCCACAATCAAATTTTGGTGAATGTGAATTGTGAAATTTACCAAAACTGTGACCTTGGATCTGGTTTGGATAAGCTTCTAGTAACATATGTATTATAATTTTGCTAACATTTGGCTTTTCTTGTGGGATTTACCCCGAGCTAGATTCCCCATCCAAGTCTAACCCAACTGGGGAAAGGAGATATAGATATACATTACATGTCATTAGTTACTTTAACATTGAACACTATTCAAATAGAAAGAATAGGATTCTAGGCCTGCAGAGACTATAAAGATGAGTTAATTATAGTCCTTGCCCCCAAGAAGTTTATATTCTAGTAAGAGGATATGACAGGAGGCTGGGATAACTTGCATAAGAGAGCATCAAACAAAATATAATGCAGATTCAAAAGAAAAAGATGGGTTGAGAGATAGAGGTTGTGGTAATTAGAAGGGCCTTGGAGGATTTAAAAAGGAATCTATCCAGGGGAGTGAGGGAGAGAAAGTTGTGGAAGATATCCCAGTGGGCAAGAACTCAGGGGACATTTGTACTATTGCTCTATAAGAATTGCACAACTTAGCCTTTTCTGCAAAACCAAATTGAATGCTAACGCTGCTCCATAGATTTTAAATTTTTTGTTTGGTTTTAATCATCACTGCCATTTATCACCATTAGTAAGCAAATGTTTAAATCAGTGGACATAACATAAAAAGGAAGAACTTGAATAAATTAAGCTAGTTTAGCAGCTAATGTGAATACATTTGGGTCTTCTATTAATGATCTAATTTGTTGTTTGCCAGTTGACCCAAAATTGTGGTCCAGCAGTAGACAAGAGATAAGGAGAGCTGTAAGTTAGAACTCACTCCTCAGTCCATGCAAGCATGCTGCTAGGTAAGGGCACTGCTGCAGCTTCACCCAGAGGTTATCCAGCAACCGCTCCCCTAAGTAATTCAGGAATTACTATATATTTTTGAAGCTTTTTTATCCAATGTACATCTTTCTTTCCCCATTGGTATTTTTCATTCGAGAATGCTGCAAAGAGAAAAGCAACATAGTACAGTACATATGATTAACCCCAACAGAATTAACCGTAACCATGGACAGGGGCTTCACCTAGTACAAGAGATGCAAGGGATTTATTTACACTTGGACTTGGACATCCTCAAGTGATCACCTTCTACAGTGACCATAGCCCTGCCTGTAAAATGGAGCTAGTTCAATTCACCTAAAAACTCAAACATGATGGGAAGGTTAATTATTCATGGTTCACTGAGTACTTTCAATATGAAAAGCACGATGTATGTCGCAAACAGAGGCTGTGACTTCAGGGGAGACAATAAACAACAGGCACAGATGAACTTTTAAAAACAAAAGCCCTATTCTCATGTAAATACTCAATAATAAAGGCTTCAGAAAGAAACCTGCAGGAAATATAAAATATCAACAATATTTTCCATGAGGAGTCAGCAGATTTTATCAAGTTAATAAATTATTACAATAGAGTGTATAAAATCTAACTCTTGCAGAATCAGACCAGAGAATATAATATGTGGCTGCTGGGATTATCTGATGGGAAAGATCTCACTGATTTTTGTAGAACATTGGATCTGGGAGATTTTAAAATTAGGTAAGGATGATGACCCAGTTTGGGTGGGAAAAGCTTAAAAAATCCCACAGAAGAATGCAGCCCAATAAGTCTCTAGAGGTACATGTATTTTTAACCTTTCAGACCTATATGACATAAAGAGAATTCTGAAAACTGAATGTAAAAATGAAATATTTTAAGAACTCCACTATCCACTTCATTGTCATGACCTTAACCATAAAATTTAAAGGGACAGGCAAAGTTTACTTACAATCAAATATAGATTTGAAGAAAATAAAACCAAGCTTGGATTCTCATTTTCACCAATGTATGAGAGTACAAGATTGGATGACTTGTCTCTTGGATTGTAATTGAACTAAGACATCCTTAAATAAAACAATGACCATAGCATTTAATACAGAGTGTATTAGAAGTAAGTATGCCAAATTTAAAAATTGGTAGAAAATTTGTAGATGCACTAAGAATTTTAGAAAAAAAATTGTGTATCAGTTAGCTATTTTAGAACAAAGCTAAAACAAAGCTACATAACAACCAACCATGAAAACCTGTGGAATATAATAACAAGCACTTGTTTTCATGGTTCTATGCATCAGCTGGGGGATTCTAGCTCACATATGACAATGGACCTATTCCATGTGTGTTTTATCCTCCTCGGACGAACAAGCTATCCAGAGATTGTTCACCTTATGAATGTGGGCTCAAAACTAGAATTTCCATTTAATTCTGTTTGCCAAAGCAAGGAATATGATCAAGCCCAAAGTCATGAACAGGAATGCCTGCTCCATTAATGCCAGGAGGATCCAGCAAGGGTGTGAATATAGGCAAGGGTGAAAAACTGAACCCAAGAATTTTCTTTCAAAATTACATACCAGAAAAGCTCCGAGGGCCGGGGATTTAGCTCAGTGGCACTGCACCTGCCTTGAAAATGCAAGGTTCCGAGTTTGATCCCCAGTATCAAAAAAGAAAAAGCTCTGAAAAAATCATCCAAAGACAGAAATCAAGATGTCCCTGAGACACCAATGCAAACCTCTGGCAAAGCATTTGTTATAATGATGATGTTTCCTTTTTCCATTCTACCTAAGTACTTGTTTTCAGATGTACATATAAATAGTGTTAATTGCTGGCTCTCACCTACTCTCCTGTCACTGATAAAAAATTTTAAAACCACCAAGGCATTTTTCTTTTTAAACTTAAATTTATAAAGTTCTACAATATAGAATGATGAGCTTTTCTGAGACGCAATCCTCACACCTACTGAAAAGTTGTGATAATGCAATTTCTGCATATCACAAGTAAACTCATCAAGACTCTTATCATATTACTCCTGGAAACCATAGAGGTGATATCAACTTCTATGAATACTGGGAATTTCAAACTAAATGAGCAGTGGCAGCAGCAGCCCCAGGATTTCCAGACCAACTTCACCAACATGATGAAACTCACAATAGCCTTTCAGAATAATTAACTGCTGAACACACTTTTGAGCTCAAGTTTCCAGAGAGTATATTCCATTTGTAGTATCAACTGTCCTGGTATAAGTACTCATCTTGTATCAACACAATTATTTAAAATGGCTTCTTAAAATGTAACTTAACCAGCCGGGTAAAAATATTTGTATTGCTCTGTTTTGATAAAGAAATAAGCACTGGGCTGGGGATTTAGCTCAGTGGTTCCGCTTCCTGCCTTGAAAGCGGAAGGATTGGAGTTCAATCCCCGGTACCAAAAAAAAAAAAAGAAAGAAGCACTTGTCTACACTATTGGCAAGAAAGTAAATTTGTATAAAGTGTTGGAAGGTAGTCTGGCAATATATATCAGATAGCTAACTTATATGTGAAAATATCATACTTTTTGACCCAGTAATTCCACTTCTAGCAATTTATCTAAAATAATTACTAAGTGTAAAAACTATACATATGTAGAGATGTTCATTGTTGCATTGTTTAGAATAATAAAAAGGCAGAATCTATCTAAATTTTCACCAATGGGAAATGTGTTAAATAAATCATAGTGCGTCTATACCACAGAGTGTTCGGCAACTATATCAAAGGTCAACTATCTATCTACCTAATCCTACTAAAACTACCCAAGATATATCACCAACTGGAAAGTGGCAGATTAAAGACCAGAATAATATATGTGTATATTTTCATATTACACATAAATTCACATGTACATATGTATTATGGACACCTATATATCAAACTGTTAACAATGGTAATCTTTTGGAAGAGGTGGTTATTTAATGGCATAAGGTAATGGCTACGTTTTTCATATACTACTAGATTATTTGGATTATTTATTTTAAAAATCTATTCCTTTTATATTTTTTTCAACTAAAAACTACCCTTCCAAATGTTTTCACTGTCTCTGTCCTCTTACCATCTAACACAATAAAACTGCGCCGAAATCCCATGTATGCAGAAACCAAAATATTTAATTGAGTGAAATGTATTACTGTAGCTAATGAAAGGCTGGGGGAGTCTGCACAGCCAGTCACAAATAGTTCTGGGCCAGGTGCCAAATCCAAACGTGGTTTGGTTGTGGTCTTGTTTGCCTACTAGTGGTGGTGTCCGCTTTGGTTTAAACGTCAACAGAGACAATTCTGGTTTCTTTGGCTGCCTGGAAATTCAAAGGCAGTGCAAAAAGTCCAGGTTATTTCCTGGTCAATTGTCATCCATTTCACAACCACAGTGATGAGTCTAGAAAACTACTGGGATGTGGCAATATGCTCTGCCTTCCTGCTTCAAGGTTGGGATTAGAAGTGTATAGAGCCCATTCCCTCCACCCAAGCCATTGCCATACTGCCTGAGCCCAGTATGAGAAACTGAGCCTGTTGCTGTTTGAGAATGGGGGCTGAGGACAAGAGCCAGTGCCAATGATTCTATCTGATTGTATTTATAACAGGTGCTTTGCTGTAGGGTTTACCATCCTAGTAAACCAAGAGATCCCTTCCCTCCCTCCTGGCCCTTCCAAACCCAGTTCAAATGTAGTCTTCCACATATGAAACCACAGAAATTCTCCTCAATTCTGAGAAAGGGCTCCACTCCCTTTTCTGACCTTCCTCAGAACTCTGTACTTTGACACTGCACTGAGAACACAATGCCTTGCCCTATAATTTGTCTCGCACATCTTCTTTCCCAAAAGGCAGTGAGACACCTCAGTAACTTTCTCACCATCGTGGCCAGGTCCCTTCCCCTTTTCTGCTGGCACTGCACTCAGCCAGCAAAATCCTGACACTGGATCAAGCAAACCAACCTGCATTGTTCTCCTACACTCAGACTACAGAAGAATAGTTAAATAACAATGCAAACTGCTGTCGTTACTCACTGTGTAGTAACTACACCTTGAGCAGTGCCCAGGGCAGCCTCTCTGCTGTCACTGAATGTAGCAGTTGCTCCAAACCTTTCCACTGTAGTTAAATTCATTGTGTCCCCATCCTCAATAAGAACTTGGTTCCTTCCCACCTTCAGCAGATAATTTGCGCGCGCGCGCGCGAGAGAGAGAGAGAGAGAGAAAGAGAGAGAGAGAGATCTCATCAGAAACTGTCTTAATTCTTTCTCCCATTTCTATCTTCTACCCATTCCTCAACTTGTAACTATGTAAATGCTGGTGGCCCCACCCAGATCCCTTTATTAGCAGGCATTCTTGTCCCTCAGCTTTTCTAAGTGATGGTTGTTGAAAATGCACAGCGACCCCCTTCCCTGGAGAATTATCTTCAGCCAGCCAGACCCCACCTAATGTGAAGGCCATGCTCCTCTCCCCTGGAGGACAGACTCAGCAAATGCACATCAGCACAGGTGAAATAGCAGAGTTGCCCTGGTGGTGTGGTTGGTGACACAGCACCCCCTTTCAGAGTCAGACTGAAGTTAGTTTCCAGTCAGAAGCACACTTTGGGGGATCTTTCTTCTCCTCCTATCCTACTTCCCTTATTTCCCCCAAAGTTACCTGCACATGAATTCCCTGGCCTTGGCCCTGCTCTGGGGAGCTGTCCTGGGGCACACACTGACTCTTAGATTCTCTGCTCCTGTCAGTGTGGAGGTGATGGCTCTTCTCTGCCCAAGGCCAAGGTGCTCTGGCTCTTACCTCTCTGCTGCCTCATCATTTCCGCACCCCACACTCCTTGGAGCTCCCAGTTGGCCTCTTTCCATAGCCTCTGTCCCTAATGAATACGTACAGGACAACTTAAAACTAAACTAAACAAAAACTCACAAGCCCTTTATTACCCTTTTACCTTCTTCTGGCCTTCACAGACAAGACATTGAAAAAGCAATCTATAGCTATCTTTCTCACTTTGTTACCTCCTTAGTGTAGTATAATTCTTTAAGATATTGTATACCGGAAGAGAATAAGATTTTAGGAGAAAAATAAATTATGTTTTTGACATAAGGCTGAGATGCCTGTTGTTTTACATTGAAAATGTCCATTAGGCAGTTGATAATGAGGATCTCGGGGGCCAGGGATTAGCTCAGTGGTTCTGCCGCCTGCCTCGCAAGCTCAAGGACCCAAGTTCGATCCCCAGTACCAAAAGGAGAAGAAAATGAGGATCTCAAGAAGTGAAGTACTAGTAAATATGTGTCTGGCTCTCGGGGGATGGATGGATAGATATAGATAGATAATGCATTTTACTGATATGAAGTTTATAATTTATAATAATAATACTCTCCATTCTTTATAACTACTCTTTATCATAAATTCAATTCTGCTAATCAATTCTCACAGACTGTCTTTGTGGACTTTTGCCAAACTCCTGTATGACAGCAAACTTGTGGCTGTGATGGATGAGCGAGTTACAATATACATGGTGGTTGATATTCCTGTCTATGTTTAAGGAGTAAAAGAAAGTGAAATGATGATGGGGTCAGAACTTGTCTTTTGTGTCAATGACACGAGCACCTGTTTCCTGAATAGTAGTTGTTAACATTAGAAAACACCTGTATATACAACACACTATTCAGTGTAATCGGTATTATCAACATCTTCTAAATCACTTTCCTAAGTACAGACAATCAATAAAAAAAAAATTAGGCCCTGATTTGTATCATTTCCCAATTTCCATGCTAAAAATGTTTCCACCATGACAGTTTTCAAGGTGGAAACATAGCATCAGCGAATGTGAGGTTGATGAGTGTCATGGTTTGTGTATAGATGTCCCCCCAAAGCCTCATGTGGTCATAGGCTGTTTTGGAGGTGGCTGAATCTGGAGCGTGTGATTGATTCATGGTGGGGCTAGGCCCAAGGGCACTAGGATTAAGGGTGTGAGTGCTACCTGCCCTAAGTAGTCTGAATAACATAAAAGGACAGAAAGACGCTCTTAAGGTCCCTTGTTGCATTTTGCTGTCCTCCCCTACCATGAACTGTTAATCTTGTTGCCTTTCCTCCTCTGTGCATGCCATGTTGCTTCTCGTCTGGAAGGCCTATTTGCCATCCATGCCTTGGAGCCAGCTAGCTATGGATGAACTCTGAGCCAAATGAACTCCTCTTCTAAATTTGGGTGTTGGGTATTTTGTCTCAGCAATGAGAAAAAAGTAATTATCACAATGAGATAGTACATTCTATAGTATTTCCACCATTCAGATGTAATACACATACATAATCTCAAATACATTGATGCTAAAGAAATGTAGCAAAATGGAGAGTAATGGGTTCTAAATATTTATTATCTTTTAAAACATAATTTAATCTTAAATTTACACAATTTTAATAATGGTTAGGGTTATGAACTGACTCAAAATATTGTTGAAAATTTAACAAGTGCTCTTCATGAGAGGTCACAACATACCATTGATTTAAAACTCAGTGAAGACCACCACCCTGAGTGCAGAGGAGCAGAGCTGCCCCCAGTACAGAGGGGGTGAAACTTTCAGGCTGCTGTACCACCACTTCAAGTGCAGAGGAGCAGAGCTGCCCCTGGTGCAGAGAAGTTAATATTCCAGGTTGCTGAACCACCACTCCAAGCACTGAGGAGGGGAGCCATGCAGGGGCCAGAAGCACACAACCTCCTCCCCTCACTGAAATGAGAAGAAACATGAACAAGTCTCAAAATCAGACTTCCAGATCACCTAAAGCAACACCAAAGGGAAACGAGATGGAACACTCTGATACTCAACCACCTGGACTCCTTGAACTGGCAATGAAAGAAGATTTGGAAAAAATGAAATCAGAAATAATTTCTCAGATATCAGCAGAGATTGTGTACATAGTGCAAGATATGATTAATAAATCCAGAGAGGACACAGTTAAAGAAATAGAGAAGCTGAGGAACATGATGGAATCCCAACATAGGAAAAAAATGGAATCCATAAAACAGATGCAAACAGATATCCAGGAGATTAAAAACTCTACTGAAAGTCTACACAGGAGAATGAACCAATGTGAGGGCAGAATTTCAGATATAGAAGATGAGATTGTAATTAGTGAACAGGAAAAGAAAAATTTCTTTAAAATAGTAAGGGAATACAAGAAATCAATCCAGACACTGCTACACGATGCAAAGAAGAATAACATAAGACTGATCAGTCAGTGAAGAAACAGGAGAGGTGCACATGATATAAACAAACTGTTCACAGAAGTGATGGCAGAAAAACTTTCCAAGCATGGGAAAAGAACTGGACATACAGATAAATGAGACATATAGAACGAAAATAGCCTTGATCAAAAAAAATCTATACACAGGCATATTATAGTTAGGATTCCAGAAACCAAGAGAAGAACAAGATTCTACAATCAGTTAGAGAAACGAAACAAATCACATTCTAAGGAAAGCCCATCGGAGTCACAGCAGACTTCTCAATGCAAACCATCAAGGCAAGAAGAGCTTGGAGTGATGTAATCCAAGCCCTAAAGGAAAACAGGCTCCAACCCAGATTGATGTACCCTGAAAAAATAGCTCTCAAAATTGATGGAGAAATAAGATACTTGCATGACAAAGAGCACCTTAGGAACTTCATGAATACCAAACCAGCACTCCAAAAAATTTTAGACGATATCCTAGGAACAGACATTGAGGATCACAACCCCAGGAAGTAAAGCAGAATGAACCCATCTGGCACGACAAGAAATTAAATGTAAAGGGGGAGAACCCAACAAAAAGAAAAAGTCATGGCAATTATAAGTCAATATGTTTCAGTTATAACCATCAACATTAATGGTCTCAATTCACCAATCAAAAGAAAGAGACTGGCAGAATGGGTCAAGAAGCAAAATCCAACAATATGCTGCATACAAGAAACACCCTTACTTCAAAAGGAAACTCATAGACTGAAAGTTAAAGGGTGGAAAACAATACACCATGTGAAGGAAACACGATAAAAATCAGGAGTAGCTATCCTCTTTGCAGATCAAGTAGATTTCAAACCAACACTGATTAAGAGAGATGAAGAAGGCCACTACATCCTTGTAAAGGGAAGAATCCAAGAGGAAGAGATGACAATCATAAATATCTATGCACCAAACACTAGGGTGCCCAACTACATAAAACAAATACTAATGGACATGAAAAGTCATATAAGCACTAACACAATAGTAGCAGGGGACCTCAATACCCCACTGTCACAAATAGATAGATCAACTAGTCAACAAGAAATGACATTCCAGAACTCAATCAAACTCTAGAACAAATGGACTTAACAGATGTTTACTGAGTGTTCCACCCTGCAAAATCAGACTACACATTCTTTTCAGCTGCACACAGGTCGTTCTCCAAAATAGAACACATACTCACTCATAGAACATATTTAGGTCTGTGCAGTATGCCGCTGGAATTTCAATTGGGATTGCATTGAATCTATATAGCAATTTGGGAAGTATGGCCATTTTCACCATATTAATCCTTCCTACCCAGGAGCAGGGGATGTCTGTCCATTTTCTGATATCATCTTCAATCTCTCTTGTCAGAGT
>NW_004624770.1:6341542-6359348 GCF_000247695.1 Heterocephalus glaber | reverse complement strand
ATGTCTGTTCCTAGGATATCGTCTAAAATTTTTTGGAGTGCTGGTTTGGTATTCATGAAGTTCCTAAGGTGCTCTTTGTCATGCAAGTATCTTATTTCTCCATCAATTTTGAGAGCTATTTTTTCAGGGTACATCAATCTGGGTTGGAGCCTGTTTTCCTTTAGGGCTTGGATTACATCACTCCAAGCTCTTCTTGCCTTGATGGTTTGCATTGAGAAGTCTGCTGTGACTCCGATGGGCTTTCCTTAGAATGTGATTTGTTTTGTTTCTCTAACTGATTGTAGAATCTTGTTCTTCTCTTGGTTTCTGGAATCCTAACTATAATATGCCTGTGTATAGATTTTTTTATCAAGGCTAATTGGAGTCCTATATACCTCACTTATCTGTATGTCAAGTTCTTTTCCCCTCTTGGGAAGTTTTCTGCCATTACATCTGTGAATGGTTTTTTTATGTCACCTGCACTCTCTCCTGTTTCTTCATTGACTCTGATCAGTCTTATGTTATCCTTCTTTGCTTCGTCTAGGAGCTGCTGAATTGATTTCTAATGGTCTCTTACTATTTTAATGCAATTTTTCATTTCCTGTTCACTAATTGCAATCTTATCTTCTATATCTGAAATTCTGCCCTCACATTAGCTCATTCTCCTGTGTAGACTTTCAGTGGAGTTTTTAATCTCCTGGATATCTGTTTGTATCTGTTTTATGGATTCCATTTTTTTCCTATGTTGGGATTCCATCATGTTCCTCAGCTCCTCTCTAGATTCATTAATCATGTCTTGCACTATGAGCACAATCTCTGCTGTTAATCAAGAAATTATTTCTGATTTCATTCTTTCCAGGTCCTCTTTTGTTGCCAATTCATGGAGTCCAGGTGGTTGAGTATCAGAGCGTTTCATCTCATTTCCCTTTGGGGTTGCTGTAGGTGATCTGGAAGACTGGTTTTGAGACTTGTTAACATGTCTTCTCATTTCGATGGGGGCGGGGGGTGTGCTGCTGGCACCTGCACGGTTCACCTCCCCTGCACTGGGATCGGTTGGTACGGTGGCCCAGAAGCCTTCTCCTCGGTGCAGGGAGCAGTGATACCCATCACCTAAAGCTTCTAGAGTGTAAGGACACAGTAGACTGGAGTCTGACTCATTCAGGAAAATAATGGACATGAGCTAGGAAGGCTGATGAGGTAAGGAGAGGGCTATATTTGAGAGGTTACTGGACTGCCACTAATAGAGACCAATGTGTGGGGATTTTTGTAATGTATCCTGCCTAAAAGGGTTATGCTGGAGGCTCAGTGACTTCCACAGAAATGTTGGTGTTTATATTTGGATGTAAGGATCAAGGGAAAAAAACAGCAGCAGATGAAATTCTCAGGACTAGAATTTGACACAGCTGCCCACTTACTGTATTACCTTTTCTTCCACTGGTTTCTGTGGCACAGTTTCTTCTGGCTCTCCCTCTACTTCTTTGTTTTCCACTTTGCACTAGCTCCTCTTTATCAACCCGCTCCTCCCAAATGCTTTTATCTCCAAGGCCTCAGGCTTCTATTTCATAAACTGTCCAGAGGTCTCATCTAGTCACATGGCTTCACTATCACCCCTGTGTTTTAAGACTCACAACTGCCCAGCTCCTGTTTCAGGCTGTCTCAGGTACTCTACCTAGATTTCCAATTGTCTGTAAACAGTTCCAAATTGACTGTCAGGTGGGCTTATCAAACTTGAACCCTTTAACTTTTCTTTAAAATCTTTCTGAATAGTTGAGTTTCTTAAAAACCTTTGGCATAAAACTCAGAAACTGTATTCTTTATATTTACCCAAGAAAAATGAAACAATATGGACCCATAGAAGGGTTTGTGGACAAATATTCATACCAGAATTATTCATAGTGGCCTAAAACTGGAATCACCACAGATATCCATCAACCAAAATGGAAAAGCCAAGTGTGTCATGTCCATGGAATACAACCTAGCAATAAAAAAGGGAAAACTGCAGATACACACAAAGTGGATAAATCTCAAAGCCATCATACCATGCTAAAAATTCAGAAACAAAAATTTACATGTATGACTGCAGTTAAATGAAATTTTTAGAAAAAGTAAAAGTATAGCAAAAGAAAGCAGATTAGTAGTTTCTGGAGCCAAGGATGTGAATAGGCATCACCTGCAAATGAGCATGAGGAAATATTTTTGGAGTGATGGAAGTGTTTTAAAATTGGGTTGGTGGTGATGGCTACTCAGCTACATGAATTTACTAAAACTTACTGAGCAGTACATATAATAGAAGAATTTTATGGTTATGTAAAGTACACATCAATAGAGATGTTTAAAAAGAAATTGCAGAATAATATGTAATGCTTGTAATATTAATCATCTTTAAAATAAATATAAAGGTAAGATTTTAACACCTGTATGAGCCCAGAGGAAATTGTTAAAGACACACATCATCCATTTGCCATGGGTTATCTCAAGGAATAGAAGAGGGGGGCATTACTTATTTTGTTTTTACAGCTTTAAACATACTTAACCACATAAACAACAGGTAGGCTGCTTTGGAAATTATTCCTAAAAATAACAGTGGAAACTAAAGATTAAAGCCAAAGGGCAATCAGAGACTCAGATCTAGCAAGCTGCACTAGACATTACACATAGTGTAAGAGTAATAGGATCAATTGAGGGGGAAAGTAGGCAGAAGTTAAAACTCACTTAGCAGTTTTTAGAGTCAGACAGAAATATGTGAGAAAAATCCAAATGAATGTGAGTTGAAGTGGGGCTGTTCTACTACTGCAAGAAAAGAAATAGCAGAAAGTTGTATTTCTACATTAAGTTGCAAAGCTTTCTCAACATCTTGAAAAATCAAAAGCTGATAGATTGCATGGTCAAACAAAAATAAATGTATGAAGTCAAAATGAAAGTAATGGGAAAGGAGGATTTTCTTTCTGGATGGTCATTCATTCATGTTTTCAGTATGTATTTACTGAGGACGCTGGTATGTGCCAGGCATAGTTCTGGGTGTAGAGGCTGTAACTGTATACAAAAGGAGACAAAATCCCTGTGCACATGAAACTTACCTCCATACGGAGAAAGACAATATACAAAACGAAGATACATAAGTGTGTGTCTATATGCATGTATCATAAATTTATACACATATATATAGAACTTGGAAAAAATTTAAAGCAGGGTAATAAGAGAGTAGTACGAAGGGGGAAAACAGATGCTACCACTCTTAAATGGGTGGTCAGGAAAAACCCACACTAATAAGGTGATATTGTGCAGAGACCACCTGAGATGCAAGTAGAGCGAGCAATGTGGATAACTAAGAGAAAATCAAAGTCCCTGTGCTAGAAGTGTGATTGGCATCTTCCAGAACAGCAAAGAGACCTGCGTGGCCTCCTTACATTAATAGATACTTGAAAACCTAAACAGTTCAATGGGTGGGGTATTGTGCAAGGATAGAAAAATGACACAAGATAAGTAGATTGAGACAAATTGACTCTAATGTAGGATAGAGGAACCAACAATAAAAACAATGACATCATATAAAAGGGGGAAAGAAAAGAAAGGAAGGACTCCAAAATAAAAATGTTAATAATGGTTATCATTAGATAGTGCAGTTATAGATAATTTTGGCTCGCTTATCCTTTTGTTTTCTACTTTTCCTAAACTTACCATGTATTACTTTAAAATATTTTAATAAGAAATGAAGTGTCTTAGTTACTTTTCTCCCATTGCTGAAACAAAATACCTGACACCCAATGTTAAAGGGGAAAGGTTTATTTAGCTCACAGTTTGGAGAGGTTTCAGTCCATAATCAGCTGGCTCCAAGGCAGAGAGGCGCATGGCAGAGGTACGTCACAGGAGAGAAACATGGTGCCCACCATGGCACCCACAAAAAGGGGTCTTAGCAGCTTTTTCCCCTGCCCCTTTTATCTCATCCAGACTATTGGGATTAGGGCGGTCCCAAACCAATCAGGCCACTGATTTAGTATCACACGCCCTTGACCCCAGCATGGCACCATGAATCAATAACTCAGTCTAGATCCAGCCACCCCTGAAAAAGACTGCATGAGGCTTTGGGGGGACATTTAAACACAAGCCACAACATGAGACAATAAATTTGTTGGTTAAACTGATTCAAGAAAAAGCTTGAATTTTTTTTTTCCATTTTGCTTTGTTTTGTTTGAAACAGTTTAAGTTGCTGAGTTGTCCAGACTGGGTTTATACTTGCAATCTTTCTGCCTTAGGCACCACCAGTACTGGGATTACAGGCATGAGCCACTATGTCCAACTGATATTTCATTTTATAAAATCACAGTTTAAAAATATATGGTAAATACTATAAAATAAAGAAAATATATGTGAAAATTACTTTCCAAACTTTCATGTATCAAAGTAGACATATTAACGTATATTTAATAGTCAACCTTATGTACATTTTAAAAGCCAAACCACTTTTTAAGTGTGACTGACTACATAATTAACTTATCCAAATGACTGTGTTACAAAAGTGTAACATTCATTACCTGCTGAGTTTATCCAAATATATAAGGAACTCTTTAAAATCATTAAGCAAGAGTTTGACATAAATAAGGAAATACAAATGCCTAAATTGCAGAAAATATTCAATTCAAACCTTATTAATAACTGAAGAAATAAATATTAGAATAAACTGTCATTTTATCTATGAGATTAATAAGAATTTATTTTTTTAAATGTTAAAAATTGGCAATGGTGGGGTAATATATACTGTAGGAGTATAAATTAATACAATCTCATTACAAAGAAGTGTGGCAGTATTTAAGCAGAGCCTTAAAAAATGTTTATATCTTTTGACAAGATAATTCCACTTCTAGGAATCTAATAATAAAATAATAATCAAATTCTAATTGTTTACATTCATATAGCACTTACTATATGCCAGGCACTACTGTATCTAATGTATTAATGGGTAATGATGTTAGGAAGTTGGAGTTATATATGTATATTAATAATCCTTACAACAAAGCTCAGGTAAATAAGTATATTCCTTAAGTAGTAAGTGATAAAAGAAAGCAGGATTCAAACCCAGGCAGTCTGACTCCACGTTCTATATGCCTAACCACTCCACATTGCTTCTCTATAGAATAAGCATATGTACAAAGACATTCACCTCAGCATCATTAACAAGAATTTCTATCAGAGCCCAATATTCTAAAATATGGGAAATGATTAAGAAAAAGATAATATAAGCTTCTTTATAAAAATGATATGTTTTAATTATAGTTTTTTATTATTTAGGCTATTCTAGTCTAAAAATATTACTCTTAAGAAAATGAAAACAAAAGTAAAATGAAATACTTTTAAAAATATTTATATTGTAATTCATCTAGTTTAAAGCACTACTGATTTTAAGAGTAATATACATCAGTATTTTCTGTGTTATAAAGAAGGGAAAAGTCCCAATTTCAGAGATACTAAAATGATGAGACATTGTAAATTTAGTTGAAAGTTCAAGGACTTACTGTATTTCTTTCTGAACATGATTTTTCATCTGAGTTTCCAAATACGAAGTGATAATTCCATGGTTTACCCTTTCCAGCCTGGATTTTGGCATATCTCCTCCCCATGTGGCCCCTCGTTGATACCTGTGAAGATTAATCCTGTCAACTTGGTTAGATTGAGAGATGCCTAAGAGATTAGCAAAGCACATTTCTGGTGGGTCTGAGAGGGTGGTTACAGAGATGATTGGCATGTGGATCACCCAACTGGGGAGGGAAGACTGCGCTGAACCAAGGTGGCATAGTCCAACTGGCTTGCAGATCTAAGGGGACAAAAGTGGAAGAAGGAAGCCAGTCAGAGCTTGCCAGCTCCAAGCTTCCGTGCGTCATTTGCTGCCTGCATACATTAAACTCCAGCTTCTTCAGCCTTTGCTGGCTCTCCAGGGACTCTGGAGTCGACCAGTATCTCTCCAGGGAGGTTCCAGACCTTCATCCTCCAAGGAGGGCTTCATTCTTGGTGTCGGGCTTCTTAGACTAAACAGCTACTGGATTCTCTGGTCCTGAAGCGGACAGATGGCCATTGTGGAGCCTCTAATCCTGTAAACCAATCTAATAAATACTCTTGCACAATTACATCTATAGTCTACTGGTTCTGGCTCTCTAAAGAATACTGAGCAACACAATGTACAAGCCCAAATACATAAAGTCCTCATGCCCTTACCAAGAAGCTCTTTCTATTTCCTATGGAAGATAAATGATGAGTAGTCCTTACATATGCCGGAGCAAAAGCCCATCGCCCTGAATGAATATAAGGGAACTGTCTACTGCAGGAACTTGAAATTCTTAGACGCCATAAAATGTTAAAACGAAACAGGTTTAACAGGTGGGTTGGCTGACCATGGTTGAGTGGATATTATGCAGTAAAGACAGCTATTAGGAATGTAACAGAATGTTTGGGGGATTATATCGAGGGAAGTAGAAGCAGCGGGAAATAGAAGGAGCATTGTGAAGGGAGAGCGGGCACGGAGCCAAGGCTATGAAAACGCTGTGACAGGGGGAGGTAGGAGGAAGTGCATGATGGTAAGATCATTATGTGTGTCGTACAGTTGGCTTCAGTGGCGAAAGAGCCAAATAGCACGTGCTTCCCTAGCATGGCAGATTCTGATGATTTAGCTCGGGGCCCAGAGTAGAGCATGGGAGAGACCCGGGAGGAGAAATATTGTCATCAATGTCATCATTTTTCTATCTTCACTCCTTGTGAAAAACTGCAGTCAACCAAGAAAGGAGACTTTTGGGGTTCTTTTTTATTAACAAGGGGGAATAGTACAAAATTAGCTATGTTTATTATTTTATAACAATAAAACTATTGCATTGCTATAATTCATTAACAAGTCACTGGTATGACCAGGTCTTCTGGCCTAATCAAAATGAAAGCTATCCTTCTGTTATACAGCTCAAGTATAGACATCTCTACAGGTTCACAAAATCACTTATCCAAACGTCCTGGGGCCAGGTATGTGCATATGTACTACACGGTGCCTCTAGGAGAATCTGAGTCAGACAAAGACAGACTGTAAATAGCCTCACACTGGTCAGGCCAGATTTTGTAGTTAAATGACCACAGGATAGGTCAGGATTTGAGAATTGTGGATAATGCATTGTGGATCTGGTTTAAGCCCTAATTTTTACCACTTAATTTTCAATACAAGAGTCTCACATGTCTGTATTCATCCTAATTAATAGCTATCATCCCTAATACTCTTTTTGAGCACTACTTATGGAACACCCATCATTTTGGGCATCATTCTAGACACTGAGTGACAAGTCATATACAAAGTCCCTCCCTTCAGAGAGTTGACACTGACTCCTTTTGGACAATGAGGAAAGTCATAAAGAAATGTAGGTGATGAAAGAATTCAGTGTTTGATTCCTAAGCCTAGTCGTGGCTCTAAACCAGATGAATGTTACCACCTAATGTGAAATGCCAGGCCAGAGACCACATTGAATATCACAGCTATTTACATTTTGTGATATTAACATCATATAAGAATGTCATAAGAAAGCTGTCTCTGAATTAGAGTATACAACACACATGTCATCATACTACCCTTTCCCTCCCTAAAACTGCTTACTAAACTGCCACATCTGCAACCTCAGACTGGAAGAGCCATCAGCATTGCATGTCCAGCCTGGAGAGCTACAGGCCCCTGTGCAGCGCAGATGTCCTCCAGGACAGCTGCAGTGCGGGCGCATCCAGTGAAGCCCTGAGAGCAAGGCCATAGGAAATGGGCACCAGGTGGTCAGAAGACCAGACTTCAAGTCAAAGGAGATTATTCAACTTTTAAAATACTACATGTACCTGAAAATACTGTCAGGTACAGGTTTCTGTCTGTATTCGCTTTTCTGTACCAAGGCTACCCAATATGCCACATTCACTGACCACATGGGGCCACTGAGCACTTGAAGTGTGGCCAGGAACTGATAAGTTGTCAGTATCAAATACAAACCAGACTTCTGAGACTATAGGAAAAAAAGATGTAAAATGTCTCATATGTTTACATGTTGAAATAGCATTTTGGATATATTGAATTAAAATTAAAATGGATTTATCATTTTTTTAATTACTAGAAATTTTTAAATTCCACGAGACTGTTTCTATTAGAACTGTTCTATACCTTTATTAATGTTTTGTCTGTTTGAACTAAGTTTCTGCTATAAGTGAATTAAGGATTCCAAAGTTTTAAATTTTTGTTTTAATTGTTTTTGCTTAATGTCACCATAGTGGTACTTTACATTTTCAATATATTCACAGGATTGTTTATTCCTTTTAGTATATTTGCTTTAAATTGTACTTTAA
Organism: Heterocephalus glaber; assembly: GCF_000247695.1. The sequence continues at coordinate 6,351,026 of NW_004624770.1, read as the reverse complement.
TGTTAATGTAACTATTTTCTACATTTTTATTAGGATTTGGTTTTAGTTTTTTATTTTTGAGATGGAGTCTATGTTGCTCAGACTGCTCTTGAATTCCTAGGATTAAGGGATCCTCCTGCCTCATCCTCCTGAGGGCTGGGATTATAGGCATATGCCATTGTGCATACTTCTCGCAATATCTAGTTAATAGAAGTTGGGTTTCCCCCAATCTAAACCCAAGTTCACATTTATTGTGATTATGGATGTATTTAGATGTAATTCTATCTTTTGTATTTTTAACCACCTTTCCTTTTTTCCTTATTCGCTTCTTTCATTAGATGGATATATTTTTAGTTTTTTCCTAAAAACTAAAACTCTAAATTTCTGGATTGTATGTCTTCTTTAATGATGACTCTTGCATTTTTATGTAATACTTTTTACATTACCTTTATATTATTTGGCAAATTTTCAAGAAAGTCAAGTTTTCCAGTCTTCCTGTTCTCCTGACCATGAAAATCTCTTGGCGTGTTATATTCACTTACCTTGCATGTTATATTCACTTACTATCTTGCCATTCTTTGCTATTGTATCAGCTATGTAAGGCTATAATAAAGCTGCATAACAAAGAACTACACACACATGTGGCTTGTCCAATACACATTGAGCTGACAGCCTGCAGAGTCCAGGTGATCTGGGCAAGACTTGCTTAAGGTTCTGTGGTCAGCTGGCTAGGTGGCTGAACTGATTTTGCTTGGGAGCTGGTTGGCTCAGCTTTGCCTTACATACCTCTCACATTCCTCCAGAAAGTTGGCCTGAGCACATTTCTAGGGTGATGTGGAGGCACACCAGTGGAAGAGCTGCTGAAGTACTTACCAAGCTTCAGTAGGCGTTGCATCAGCGAACATCCCATTGGCCAGAGCAAGTCACATGGCCAAAGGCAGACTCCAGGTTATAGAAAATCAACCATGCATCCTCAGCTAAGGAACTTTAAAATCACAAGACAAAGGGGCATGGACCTAGAGCGGTGAAAAACTGAAGCCACTAAAGCAATCACCTTACAGTCTGCCTTTTCTTTGCATCCAAAAATAGATTTCTATCAGTAATTCCATTAAACCAATTTTTATGTTTTTTCATCCAACACCTTTCTGGATTGTTATCTTTTTAAAGTACATCTTCCATGAATTATAAATTCTTGTGGTGTTTGTAAGCCTGAAATCATTTTCATTTTGCACTTCAGAATTGTATTTAGGTAAGTCTAACATTTAACCTTATTTTCCCTCAAGCCTTTTATTACAGAGAATTGTCTGAATTTCACTTATTTACAAGTAATGTGCATTTTCTTTCAAGTATGTTTTATAGATTTCTTTCCCCTGAATGCCAATATAATGTTTGGATGCCAACTGCCCTCATTTTTATTTGCCCTGATTGGACTGCAATGAATTTACAATCTGCGTATTTATAGACTGAGTTGTAAGGAACTGTCAACTATTATTTATCTTTATTGCACATCCTTCCATTTTTTTCCTGGAGGTTTCACACTAAAACTCTACATTCATTTTCATCTCTTAATGCTCCTTCACGTATACATTTTAAAATGTTTTGTGATATTTGTGATGGGACAATTTCATAGAATCATCTAATTCACAAATTTCCTCTTTAACTGTGTCCAATCTATTACTTATGCCAGTTGAGCAAGTTCTAATTACCAGATTTAACTTATTTCAAAAATTTTTTTTTTGGTACCAGGGATCAAACTCGGGTCCTTGCGCTTGTGCAGCAGGTGGCGAAACCACTGAGCTGAATCTCCGGCCCTCTAAATGGTTTTATAATGTACCTGTTACTTCATTTTGTTTTTTTGTTTTCGTATGTATTTGAACATCCATATGAATGATCTTATCCTTATATTTTAATCTCATTTTCTATAAAATTAATTTTACATTGTGTGAGTGCATATTCTGCTGTCTGGTGACGTATTTTGAAAATTTGGACCATAGGCTTAAAGGTTTTGTGTTCTCATTTTTCTCATTCCCACTTTTTCTTTCTGTCCTTCCATTTGTTCCTCTGGATCCTAAAATGAATGAAGAACTAAATCTTTGAGAACCATTTATGTGATGATTTTAGGAATTATTATGTACCCATTTACTAAGCTTCAGAACAGCTTGGCTGAATTCTAGTCCAAGAGCTAGATAGATACATCTTCTACCACCATTATGCTCAGCTTCCTCTAAACAAAGCCCTTAGATAATTATCAACAAGCAGCAAGGTTTTATTTTTTAAAATCTTCCAAGAAAGGAGACAATTAAGAGTCACATTTTAGCCTCTTCCTTAAAGTAGACTTGGTTTCAGTATCTGACCTGTGTATTTTGTCTCTAGTACTCCATAGGAGCCAATTTCATAAGTGCCACCACCAGCTTATAAACTTGAAACACGAGGGCCATGGCTTCTGCTTTACTCACTAGTTTACATTTCTATGCCATTTTTGGTCTGTAGAGATGCTTAGCTTATGTCAGCCTTATTTCCAGTTTGACCCTTTTTTATATTTTCTTGTTAGTAGTAGTAGTAGCAGCAGCAGCAATAACTATTGTTTGGAAAGGGTACCTCAACTCATGAAATGCCTTAATGAAAAAGTCTACATGAAAAGTTCAAAACCACACACACATACTCGACAAACCAACCATCCATGTATTTTCTAGTAAGTGACTGAACCTTATTCCACTTCTAAAGAAATTGTCAAAATGTGAAATGCACATTTTATTGATACTAATTAAATACAAATTTATTATCTTTTAATAGACTATTGTAAATTATAGTTCAAAGCCACTTAATCACTGGAACATTCAGGTAGATTTTATTTCACTGAACCAAAGAGTTAAGTGCCACTGATTTGCTGCTTGGAATTCAATTTTTTTTTTAAATCCAGTTACAACTTATTAAAACTCGAAATGCTTTTTGGGGGGTGTGGATGACTTTCTGAATAGCCCGAGAGTCGTGAATAAAAGAAAACATTGCTGTGTTTATTTAGAGAGTATTACCCCTTGGAGCCAGCGTTTGCACTAATGCATTTTACATTAGCGTGCCGCATCAGGAAATCCTGACTTTTTGGTGCCAAGGGGGTAATTAATATCAGTTCATGTTTTCAAAATGGTTGTGTTTATGTGGGAATCAAGACTGAGAACTAACATGTAGAGCTTGAAGTATGAAAGCTTGCTGTGAAGTGAGATCTTGGGAAAGAAAGGAATACTGAAATTAATGAACAGGAAACAGGATTTCTTTGGGTAGAACGATATTGGTACTATAAAGCAAGCCACAGCCGCACCTCCTCGCTCTTAAATTACTAAGCATTAACAGACATAATCCCCTAGCACAGCCATACTGATAGAAAAGGCGGTATCAGAACCCTAAAAAGTTACCTAAATTAGTATATGAAAAATAACATTATTCAAAAGTATCCTTCTGTTGCTAATATAGTTACATTTGTAGACATAAGTTATTTAAATTTGACCCAGGATGAATAATTACAGCCACTATAGGTAAAAATTGAAAATATTTTTAATACATGTTTTTCTCAAGGAAAAGTTGGCACAAAATCTAGATCCAAAGTATACGTATCAACAATGAAAGCCAGAAAATTAAGAAAACATTAAGAAATGTTTAGAAAAAGATCTAAAGACCAAGCTAAAGGGACAGAAACCAAAATAAAGATTTTTATGAAAGATTTTGAGCTCCTACTTATACAATCTTCTATAAAATAAGTAAAGAGAAAACATGCTATTTAAAAATTTTTAACTTGATGCCAAAAAATTATAATTAGTAAATTTTATCAATACTTTTAAATTAATAAAATCTATTATTAAATGAGGCATTCTAATTCAAATGATGGAAAGTTTGGAATTATCTTGAAAGAAAATATTAAAGAACTTTTTAAATTGCATTAGTCAAGAATATAAACTGAATGACTGTAAACTATACACATAATACACTAAAATATGATCACTATAGCATATATCACAGGGTAGTATGAACTAGCCATCTACATTACCCTATTCTAGAGGTATAGGCTTTGCTGCTACAATAAACTGCTTGATAAGATAGAAGTGTTATTTCTCCCATGTCAAAGTCCAAGCTGATATGAAGAAGAGTAGCTTCAGAAGCTCATTTGGGGATTTCTGATTCTACTTGCACTGCCATTCTTTAGAGTATTTTTTAAATCTCTAAGACCAAAGCTCCCCAACAATAGGCCCTGTCCCAGGCTCACAGGAAACAGAAAAAACACTTTTAAGAATGGGATCTAGAGGCTGAGCACATCACTTCAGCTTATATCCTACTGGCCTGAAATTAAGTCAAGTGACTATACACAAAGCTATAAAGCAGCATTTTAAACATCTCTAAGTAAGCAGTCACCCAAAACATGGGGTTATTTTTAAACAAACAAAAAAAATTAGTATTCCCTAACAGAGGTAAGAAACAATGAAAAGATTTCAGAATATTCAGGATTTCTCACTTATCTATTTTAACATTACTCTTTTGTTTTGGTACTGGGAATCAAACTCGGGACCTTGTGCTTGAGAGGCAGGCAAGACAACCACTGAACTAAATCCCCGGCCCTAACATTACTTTTTAAATGTAATTATTATGAAACCTCTCAGGATATTACCACAATTAAAGATTACAGGGCCTGGGATTTAGCTCAGTGGTTCCTCCGCCTGCCTCACAAGCGCAAGGTCCCAAGTTCAATCCCCAGTACTAAAAAAAAAAAAAAAAAAGATTACAACCTAAATGTAAATGCCACTCACACATTTAAGTTTTTAAGCTATGAATCTCTACCAGGAAAATGATAAAATATAAAAATACATACACATTTATCCATATATGTACATGTATGTAATACACATTTACACATTTTTATTAATGCATATGTGTGAAAAGCACTTCCCCTTTTGTTCTCAGAAGTTTCCCGATTGAACAGTAAATTACATGGTCACTCTTTTCACAGGTCATTATTGAACTAATGAAAATTATATTACTTTATTTATGAAACAGATTTGTAAGCAGTAAAACAAGATTTTTCTATTGATTTCTTAATTTTTTTCTTAGTAACCCAGTAGCAATAGTTTTGGGTGCTATAAAGATAATTAGCAGGGCACCAAAAATTGAAGAGCTTCTAAATTTCAAACAAAAATGTCTAAGATGTTCTAGTCATTCTATATAAAACTACATTTTAATAATTCTCTTACTACTAAGAAGTTAGTCATTGTTTATACCTTTGCAGATAACTCAACAAATTTAAAAAACCACTTTGCTGGGAGTGGAGGAGACAACTCAGAATTTTATGGCAATCAAGTTAAATAATTATACTTAAATAAATTTAACTAGTCTTTGAAATGGAACAAACAAAACATGCCTTAACTATAATTTTTTAAATAAATAGAATAAAATGTCATCTCAAATCACTGGAAGAAAAATGGTTTATTCATTAACTGATGTTCCAACAACTGGTTATCCATGTAGGAAAAAAATTAATCCCCCAAGTCATATCATGTACAGTAAGTTTCAGAAAAATGCAAGCAAATACGAGGAATATTTTTATAAATTTGCAAGTTAGGAGACTGCAAGTCACAAATTTTTTACTATATGAAAATCTGGGCTGGAGACTTAGCTCAGTGGTTCCACCGCCTGCCTCGCAAGGGCAAGGTCCCGAGTTCGATCCCCAGTACCCAAAAACAAAAAAAGAAAGAAAATCTAAGAACTTTAATACAGTGAAAGACATCACAACCAAAGTTTAAGAAGTAATGAACACGAATAACACCAGCAACACGGAGAAGAGACAGAGGACTAGCATGCACACAGAGCCATGTACACTTATGGATGTGCGTGTGTGCCTGTCTTCTCACTACAGCCATCACCACAAAGAATCAGACAAAGGACACTAAAAGTGTTTCAGAGCAAAAAAATAAACTATCATTAAGCATTTGAAATGACGTTCAACTTACAAATAAAACAAATAACATCCTAAAAAAATCTGCTAGAATTGCAAATATTAATAAATATAATAAATTGGTGTTGGTCACTAATACTTATTTAGGGCATACTTTTCTTAGGGTGACCTACGAGGTCAACCTACTTTTTATTTATTTATTTTTTTTGGTACCAGAGATCGAACTCGGGTCCTTGCACTTGCATAGCAGGCGGCAAAAACCACTGAGCTAAATCCCCAGCCCTGAACCCTACTTTTTAAATGTCTTTTACTTTTTAAATGTCCATAGCCTTACACCTGGCATATTAAAAATGTACTACATAGAACACTCAGCACACACACAAAAAAACTTCTGCCACATAATTTGTGAAAACTTTTGTTTTGCAATAATAAAAAGTTAGAGGCAACGCAGGAACAGGGAGCCTTCAAGGTATTTGTTGGTTAACAGTTTAAAATATAATTCTTTTTTTCTTAAGAAAAAAAAACAAAACAAAACCCAAACAATATATGTTGACTTATGTGCATAAAATCAATTTGGGAGAAATGTACCAAATCTTTAATAACTCTTTCCTTTAGGGTATGAAATTATACAAAATGTTCATTTTTTATGGAATGTATTTGTTAATCTTTCTTTAACATGACTGACTTTTTTAAAATGAAAGAAAGGCCATGGGTGTATACATAAGGATTCTGAAATCATTTCTAACTCAGTGCTAACAATGAAAAGACAAAATTTCAAGAGCAGTGAAAGTCCTTAAGGTCCAAGGAGGTTTTTGGTTTTTTGTTTTGTTTCTTTTTTAAGTACTTATCTTTTAGAGATCCTTACTGAAATATTTAGGGATTAAATAAAAGGGTTTGCCTCAATGTGTGAGATGGTGTATAGATAACAGAAAACTATCACTTGCTAAGTTAATAAACTGAATTACTGGAATACGGGACCTCATGGTGCCCTTCTCTTCATTTTGATGCATGTTTCAAAATTCCATTAAAAAAATTAAAACCAAAACAAATGTCATGTGAATAAAGCCACAGAATAATACTAACGTGATTTCAAACAACTACCCTAAGCACACTTAAGTATTTTGAAATATTTATCAATAATCACCCCAATATTTTTATTAGTAATGTTTTACTTCTGGAATTTTATGAAATCGAATGATATTTATTCATTATAATACATTTTGACAGGAAAATTTTAGTCTCAGAATATAGACAGTCTGTATGGAAATGTCAAATTTGGTAGAAAGCTACTGGTAAAGTTATTCTTCTTACTAGGTATCAAAGGAGTAAGGTAATTTTTGTCACCACCAATTAAAAACTTTTACGAAATAGGACTGTTATAAAACAATTAAACCTTGCAAATGCACTAGTCTCCAGGAAGAAAGTCCTAGAGGAAATTCTGCTTATTAAAATTGCAATTTTAGTTTCCATTAAAAGGAGAATAAGACAACAGAAGATGGGTTGGCAAGACAAATTATTTCTTAATGTCAGTTGAGCTTATTTCAAATGAGATAACGTATCTACACCAGGTTGGGTTCAGTACAATTTTGTCTCCTCAACTCATTTATCTAATTCAGTCATCTTGATTATAGCCTCATGGACTTCATTTTCACAGAAAGAATTCTGTAACAAACAGCCTACACAACATGCTGATTACTGAACAGTTAATTCTAATTAACTTGGGCATGGCAAGAGAATTTTGATAAAGTCCTAGAATACAAATATAGTCTGCTTATACTGGACTAACATATAAAAACCCACAGCACAGTCTCCAGACAAAACAAGAGTCAAAGAGATCTAATTTAAAGAAACAAATGAGAAAATTAAAATCACAAATAATTTATTCTTCGTTAGAGTTGATACAGTTTTAAATAGCAACGAAGTACACAGTGGTGGAAAATTGGCACAGAAATCTCTCAGCATTTCAATCACAATAAGGCTGTCCATGCTTTATCTGTTCAAACTTGATGTCCATTTTCTACTGACCAAGTTGAAAAAGACCATATTCTGACCTTAGGACACACACATTCTCTCTCTCTCTCATACACACACAGAGACACATTAAAATTCCCACTTTTGATTACAGTATGTAGAGAACACTATGTTCTGCTTATACAAATTTATGGCACCCCTTCTGTTTTGTTTCCACTTAGAAGTGGGAAAAACCAATTCAATTACAAAGACTACATCTAATTCCCTGGGGACAGGCAACTGTGATGAAAACAGCAACTTACCTTTGGGCTAGATGTTCTCAGATTATGCTTAAATAACTGTGGTTAGAAATTTCTCAATGCATGCTTTCCTGCCCAATGCATTATCCCTGAATTTAACTAAATAATCAGGCACAGGACAGTCTCAAATAATGAGTAAATATCTCATACTTATAAACAAGGAGATCTAAAATGCAACCTTTACGCTTTTAATATAGATCAGAATAAACCTCATCAATAAGCATTATACTAACCATTTCTTTGGGTTATATTAACCAACATAAAAAAAAGGGAAAAAAATATAAGAACGTTCCTTTATAATGGCATTATTTCCAGTTAAGAAAGATGAAATAAAGGTTTGTAAAGTCTCCTGAATTACTATCTTATTATACAAACCAATTATCCTGCTGATGTTAAAAAATAAAATTACTGGATCAATGTTGACTCTTCTTTAATATTCTTTATAAAATGTTTTTTGACATTATTTACTAAGCCTTCTGATTACTCAAACAAGATAAAACGAACACTTTTGTCTTCAGTTATTGCTATTTGAGGAAAGGAGTACCACTCTGTTTACATGAAACTGTTACTAAAGATTCTTCAGATCCAACATAAAGTAATTCTTATTGCCTTACATTTTAAAACAGTATTATAAATGATCTTTATAAAAAAGGTTTTAATCCACAAAACGGGAAGGCTTTTAAAAAAATGTATTTTTACTCAAAACAGTATCACAGTGCCCTTCATTACCTGACAGATATAAGGGATTTAAGTTTCCTCTGTAAGAACACGACAGTGGACATACGGTGTGCTTTTGTCTTCCTCCCTCACCGTTAGCTTCATTGTACACCATTTTGAGACCAAAACAATCAGGTCATCTACCACACTTCAGTCCACATTAAAAGAGGATTTCTGATTCTGTCCAGTGCGTAGTGTACCGCCTTGCATATTCAACACATGAAATAAACATAATATACAAAATATTGCTGCTGTAAAAAGTGTACATTTCCCTCTTCCCCTTACAAAAGAATCTGTGGAAAAGTATTAAATTCCCTTAACCTTCATAAACATACAAAGCTGTTCACACCTTTCAGTCGGTAACAGTCCATTTGAAACACAGTTCCAAAATCACTGCAAATTGGTTATGTCATTGCATTTTCTGTCCAATGTTGCCATCTAGAGTAGAAATGTGAAATCAAGAGTATTTTTGAGCTACTAAAGCCTTTTACAACTAAACCACAAAGGCTGCTTGAAGATGAAACAGCCACTTATCCACAAGATTTTTCCAAAAAACTAGATGGAATGGAAGGATCTCTTCACA
>NW_004624770.1:6255655-6328474 GCF_000247695.1 Heterocephalus glaber | reverse complement strand
AAATTCTGTAAAATCTGTGGTAATGTCTCCTAGATCTTAATATTGTAATTTAAAAAATGTATAATTGTTATTGTATAATAGTAAGAAAAGGTCTAAAGGAGCAGGGGAAGTGGGAGGGGTAGGGGAAAGGAAAGAAAGGAAAAGAAAAGATATGAGAAAAGAAAAAAAATGGAAACAAAGTCTTTGCAAATAGGGAAGGGTGGAGGGGGTGAAGGGAGGGCAGGGGGAAAGGGGAAAAAAAATAAGAACCAAGATACATCATGTAAAGGTACAAGATCCCAATGATGAATTAACTGTGTTTTATACCTAAAATGTACCAGTAAACTTAATGGGAGGAAAAAAAAAGACTAGAGAACTTCAAGAAGAAGAACAATAAAGAAAAAAAATCAAAACAAAACAAACTCAGAGAATCAGTGAGCTACAGGACAACTTCTGACAACTAAATATGAATGTTAATTGAGGTTAAAGAGGAAAGAAAGGAGTATAACGTAGAAAGGGGAAAAATATTTGGCCAAAAATTTTCCTACTGGGTCAAAACCATGAAGCCACACATGCAAGAAGCTCAACAAATACCAAGCATATGAAACATGAAGAAATCTATACCAAGGTATGGTCTAGTTACAGTTTGAGTGATAGTAATTTTTTTTGTCAAACAATTTGATAAAGGGAAAACCTCAAAAGTTGCTGCGGAAAAAAAGACACGCTAAAAATAAGAATAGCAAACGTTTCCTTAGAAACTATGTGAAGAGGATGACAGTGCAGAAACACCTGAGAGTAAGGTTGGTGAAATAACACCCCAATCATAACTTGTGTTCCTTGTCACGAAATTTAACATTACTTACACTGGATTTAAAGTATCAAAAGAGGACTAGTGATGTAGCTCAGTGGCACCATGCCTGCCTGGCAAGTGCAGGGCCTGAGTTTGATCCCTGGTACCGTAAATTAATTAATTAATTAATTAATTTTAAAAAAATCAAAAGAAACAGGCATGTTAACCCTAGAACTGTACACCCAGAGAAAATGGCAAAATAAACATTTTTTTCAGCTACAGAAATGCTGAAAGAATTTATCATCAGAAGATGTGCATTTCCAGAAATGTTAAAGGCAGTTGTTTAGGTGAAGGAAACTGACACCTGCTGGAAATATGGATCTACACACAGGAGTAATTAGAATACTGTACTAGAATCCATAACTAAGTAAATACTTTTTTCAATATTATTTATATAATTTTAAAATATAACTTTTTAAAAGATAAATTCCATATATTGTGGGATTTATAAGATGTATAAGTAAAATTTTCAACAATAACACAGTCAAGAAAGAAGAAATATAAGTAGACCATCTTAACATTCTTACATTATACATTAAGTGGTGTAGTATCACTTGAAGGGCCTAATATATGCTACAAGAACAAACCATGAACACACTGTGCCAAGTGAAAGAAACCAAACACCGTATATCATATGATGCCATTTACCTTAAATGCCCAGAGTAAGCAAAACCATTAAGACAGAAAGTAAACTAGCTGTTCCCGACCAGTAAGCATTTAGGAGGAGATGAATGACTATGAAGTACAGTTTCTTTTGCAGATGGTGAAATGTTCTAAACTTAGATTGTGGTGATGGCTGCACAACTGTGAATACACTATAAAACCACTGAAATGGTACACACTGAAATATGCACTATATGATATGTGAATTATATCACACTACAGCTGACTCTTTAAAAACTGGGAAAAATCAAAGTGAGGCAGAAAAAAAGAGAACAGAAACCAAATGAGACCAAGGGGGGAGAAAAATTGAGATGATTTACTTAAGTCCTATTCATAATCACATTATCCATAATGTCAAAAAAGCCTATTTAGCCAGGGATTTAGCTCGGTAGCACCATACTTGCCTTGCAAGTGCAAGGTTCTGAGTTCAATCCCTGGTACAAAAAAAAAGCCTGTTTAAAGGCAGAGTGACAGGATATAAATAAAAAGGAAGACTTACCTATATGATGCCTACCTGTAAAATAATTTAAACATAAAAATAATTTAAACATAAAAATACCACTCCAGGGCTGGGGATTTAGCTCAGTGGTTTCGCGGCCTGCTGCGCAAGCGCAAGGACCCGAGTTCGATCCCCGGCACCCAAAAAAAAAAAACACACAAAAATACCACTCCAATACTAATCCAAAGAAAATAGGTATGGGTACTTAAAACCAAAGTAGGTTTCAAAGCAAATATAAATAGAGATAATGAAGCAATGGTAAAGGAAGAAATTCCTCAGGAAGAATTAAAAGTCCTGAAAACAAGTACCTTAAAAATGTAGCACCAAAATACATAAAACAAAAATGAATGGGGCAAATGCCTAACTGTAATAACCCTTTCTCAATAATTAATGTTATAAGTAGAAAATCAGCTAGGTCATATAAGACCTAACATTACCAACCAACTTCATCTAATTGACATTTTATACAATACCCACATAGACCATATTCTGGGCCATAAAACAAATGTTAATAAATACAAAAGAATTCAAGCCCTAATAAATGTGTTCTATTGTAATGATGAAATTAATGAAAACCAGTAATAGAAAAATAACTGGAAAATCTCCAGATATTTAAAAATTAAACTACACTCTTCTAAGTAACTTGGCTAAAAAAGCCAAAATCAGAACATAGTCTGACCCACTGAAAATAAGAACAGAACATATTAAAATCTTTGCAATGCAGCTTGGGGGCACTTAAAAGAAAAGAAACACTCATATTAGAAAGGCCTTGAATCAATGGAGCTACAGCTTCCATCTTAAGTAAGTGGGGAAAGAAGAGCAGATGAAACTTAAGTAAGGAGAAGAAATAACAAAGATCTGTCAGAAAGAAACAGAAGAGCATATGGGCATAAGAAAATCAATACAACAAAAAGCTGGCTCCCAGAGAAAATCAATGAAGAGATAAAAACCAGTCCGATTAATGAGGAGAAAGAGAGAAAGATAGAAATTATCAGTATCAGAAGTGAGAAGTAATATCACTACAAATTCTAGACATACTAAAAGGATAACAAACTATTTGCAATACAGATAAAATGAATAAATCTCTTGAAAGAAATAAGCATTTTTCCAAGAAGAAATAGATAAGCTAAATATAATTAACGAAGACATTAAATTTTTAATACAAAACTTTCTACTCCAAAAGCTCCAAGGCCAAATTGCATCACTGGTGAACTGTACCCAGTATTTTAGAAAAGAGTATTACCAACTTTATGTCAGTTCTTCCATGAAATTGAAGAAGGACAAAATTCTTCTCAACTTAACATAAGTCTAATACAATACCTTAAAAACAAAACCAAAAACATTATAAGAAAAGAAAATTTGTGTTCAATATTTCTCATGAAAATACATGGAAAAATTCTTAACAAAATTTTAGCTAATCAAATCTAACACACAGAAAGGATAATATATCATGACCAACTGAATTTTATCCGAGGTAGGCAAAGTTAAAAATCTGAAAATCAAACAATGCAATTCAATAACTGAAAAAAGAAACCCATGACCCCAATAGGTAAGGAAAAATCATTTGATAAAATTCAGACATTCTTTCATGATAAAAATTCTCAGCAAACGAGGAATATCATACCTGATAAAGGATCTCTACAACCCTACAAACTAATACCTTATTTAAGAAAGACTGATGTCCTTTCCCCTAAGATCAGGAAAAAGGCAAGATGTCCACTCTCACTGTTTTAACATTGTTATTGGAGGCTTTAGTTGAGGCAGAAGATAGAGGGATGGGGGAGTGCTCAATTAGAAAAGTAACAGTGTGATTTCCATGCAGAAAGCTCACTGCAATCTAAAACAGAAGGCTACTGCACATTATAAGTGATATTAGTAAGGTTGCAGTTTTGATGAAGTATCAATATACAAAAATAAATTCTGTGCATATTCTAACAACTTACCACTAGATGATAAAATTTTAAAATTTATCACAACAAAAATATAAAATATTTATGGGATAAATTTGACAAAAGCTGTGTACACTGAAAATACTGCTGACAAATACAATTTTAAGGGAACATGCCATGGTCATAGGCTGAAAGACTCACTAATATCATGACAATTCTCCCCAAACTGATAGATCCAAGGCGATTCCAATAAAAATTCCAGTAAGCTTTTATGCAGAAATTCACAAATTCTAAAATTCACATGAAAATACAAAGGACCTACAGTGCCAAAACAACTTTGACAAAGGAAAAACAAATCTGGAAAATAAACAGTTTTCAAGACTTATTATAGAACTATAGTTAAGAAGATAATTCAGTAGAAATAGTCTTGAAAAAATCAGGTATCTATTCATAAGAAAAAATATACAAACTTTCAATTTATAGTTTGAATCATATTCAAAAATTAAATCAGACCCCCAAAATAAATGAAAAATACAGGACTTGTAGAAACAAGGATAGGAGATAACCTCTGTAGCCTTGAGTTAGATAAAGAACTCTTATTATTAAAGAATTCATATGATACAAAGAGCACAATCCATTAGAAAAAAAACTGATGAACTAGACTTCATCAAAATTTCACATTTCCTCTCTTTAAAAAAAAGAATGGAAAGGCTGAATGCAGGAAAATATATGCAAACCATACATCTATTAAAGGAAGTGAATCGGGACTATACAAAGGTCTCTTAGCACTCAATTAGAAAATAAAGAATCCAATTTTAAAATGAGCAAAAGATTTAAACAGACACTGCAGAAAAGATACATAGTTGGTAAATATGCATGAGAAGATAGTCAACATCATTAGTCCTTGGGAATACGTAAATCAGAATCATGGGCTACTGTGACACATCTAGTAAAAAAGCTAAAATTGAAGATTAATGAAAGTACTGGCAAAAAGACGGGAGTGGGCTGGGGATTTAGCTCAGTGGCGCTGTGCCTACCTCGAAAGTGCAAGGTCCTGAGTTCGATCCCTAGTACCAAAAAAAAAGATGGGAGAAATGGAACTCATACACTGCTGGTAGGAATGCAAAATGGTAGATCTACTTTGCAAAACAGTTTGGCAGGTTCTTAAATTAAATACCATGTGATCCATTCCTAGGTATTCTGTCAAGAAAAATGAAAGCACATGTCTGCAGAAGACCTGTACATAGATAATCAGAGCAATTCACCTCTAAGAGCCCCAACAAGAAACCCAAATGACCATCTATTCATGAATGGATAAATTTTGGTATGGCCATATAATTGAATACCAGTTAGCAACAAAGAATTACTGATATATACAATATGGATAAAACAATTATGCTGAAAGAAGCCAGACAAAACCGTAACATACTAAATGGTCTCATTATGTAAAATTCCTGAACATTAAACTAGTGTCAGAAAGCAGATCAGTGGTTGTGTAGGGAGGGCATGCAGTCTCACAGGGTTCAGGCAAGATGGACAGCTCAATATTTTGGTTCTGATAATGGTTTCATGGGTGAATACAGTCAAAATACATCAAATTGCAACTTTTAGCATATAACTTATTGTATGTAAATTAAATACCAATAAAGCTGTTTAAAGTATAAAAAAGGAAAGGGAAAAGTAATGCATTGGAGGGTATTAAGTACTTTACAGAGATCTGAGCAAGTGCAGCTAGCAGCTATAGTTTCAGGCAGAAGAGGGAGGAGCAAATACAAAGGTTCTGAGGGAGAAATTTGTTTGATATTTATAAGGAAAAACATATAATAAGCCAATGTGAGTGCAGCAGACTTCACAGGAGCAGCAAATGTTTGGAATATAAAGCTTAGAGCCAGGTGGGCAGAAGGACATGGGAAGAGGCCATCTCTATCCTTGTAGGCCTTTGTGAGATAGGGTTTGTACTCTGAGACTGAAGTCACCACAATGTTTTGAGCAAAGAGGTGGTATAATCTGGTTACTGGTTTTTTTTTTGGTACCAGGGATCGAACTTGGGTTCTTGCGCTTGCAAGGCAGGCGGCGGAACCACTGAACTAAATCTCTGGTCCTGGTTACTGTTTTGAACACATTACTGTTGGCTTGAACTACTGGTGGTATAAACAGATCTTATCACTTTTACCAGTCTTTTTAGTAATAAAATTAATAAAAAGCCACCTGAATAGATTCAAATTCCGAGGAACTTCAGAGATTAGAATAACTATGTTGAAAAAGAGAAGGAAATTATATGCCTAAGATGCTTAACAAGTGCCAGGCACTGCTACACATCACTAAAAATTCTTCAAAGGCTCCACACCGATGCCAGTCCAAGTCTCCAAATATGGGTTGCAAGAGCCTTCCAAATCTAACCCCAATAGCTCTCTAAAGTGTGGCCTCTTTGTCCACATGCATCTGCCTTATTGAACCTTATAGCTTAACGCTAGCCCTTTTCTGACTAGGACATCCCTTTCTTTTCCACCTGGCTTCTTTCACCTGGCTAATACTGGCCCATCCATGGGTCACACTTATGTAATACCTCACAAGGACTATTTCCTCTTATCTGAGTTTGAAGCTTCTTCTACATAAATCTTTACTTTCTTCATCCAAGTACTTATTGCACTGTATCATTGGTTTACTTGTTTAACCCCATCTAGATTTAAGTTCACAAAGGAAGAGGCCATGTCTCTGATATGTTCCCAGTCTTAGTACAGTATATAGCATACAACTGGTGCTCAGTGAATGGTTTGAAGGTGACGAGATTTAAAAATATACTGACTTAAAAAGAAAAAGGGTCAGGTTAGTCCCTAATACACTAATGTTGAGGGAATGGCAAAACTAAAGAGAGATGCTCTATACAGAGATGGAAGAGAGAGAAAACCAGGTTGAGAAGGGGAGGCTAAGAATAAGTATAAGGTAGGATGACTTAGAAACTAAAAAACACAGAACCAAGGACTGCTATTTGGGTAAAAGAAAGAAACCAGTAGGAAAAAGTAAAAAACTGGTGTGGTTTAGATGTGGCTGGCTGCCTAAAGGTTCATGGGATGGTAGCTTGGCCCCTTAGTGGGACAACGTTGAGTGCTGAAACCTTTAAGACAGGGGGCCTAGTGGAAGATAATGAAGTCTCAGAAGGGGTCAATACAGATCTTATAGAATCAAATTAGTTCCTTATAAGGGAGCCCAAAACTTCCTATGAATAATCTCTCTTTCACATGTGATTACATCCATGCCACTGTGATGTCGCCATCATGAGGCCCTTACCAGAGCCAAACAGATTTTGGCATCATGTTCCTTAATCTGTAAAACTGTGAGCTAACACAGCTCTTTTCTTTATAAAGTATTCAGCCTCAGGCATTCTGCGATAGCAATACAAAATGAACTAAGATAAGAATGAATCATTGTAAATCCAAGGAGAACAAAACAGCAGTGTTATGAAGCTGAAGACGACTCAAGAATGAAAAAGGAGCATGTTGTCAAATGCAAACAGAAGACCAAGTCAGCTGCTCTATAAGCCACAGCGATGTCTCTTTCACTTATTTAGGACCTAATGTAGTACTCAACACATACAGAAAATTAACAAACATTTGTTGAATGTGGGAATATATGAATACAGTATCACTTTTTGAAAGTTAGCATGTAGATTAGAATGAGCCTAAATTTTATCTGCTCAGAAATAATCCCCTCAGATACTCATTAGGCAAGGTTTGCTTGACTTCTAAAACTCCTGCCTGATCCTTTTTGTTCTAGTGTATTACTCATCTATCCTTACTCTTGTTGTTCAAATCTCTCAGATCTCCTTTGCCTTTACTTTAAAAGAAGTGTATTCAAAGAAGCTGTAGGCCTGAGAAAAGGACTCCATGCCTCATTCTAGTCAATACTCCATCTGAGTTGTTCTTCAAATTACTTCATCTGCAGCATCAGCCAGCAAGCCCTAATTTACAAATTAAAGACAGATCCTTATTCAAAATTACCTATTTTAGGTAGCTTAAGTGGTGAACAGACCCAAATATCCTTACTGGAAACCCATTAGACAAACCTGAAACCCATCTAAAGGAATCATCTCAATAAATCATTTCTATAACAACGAATCATTTCCATTGTAAGTCAAAGTAGGTTGAAGATATTCATAAAACAATGACAGTGGCACATGATAAGCTTGAGGAGTTTAGTAAAAAAAAAAAGAAGGAACTTGAATATGAGGCTCAATGAATATAGTCATCTTAGGAGGAGATTCACATCTACATATTTGAAAGCAGAAAGACAAAGGAGAGAAATAATACTTGAAGTAGTGGATATGTGTATGGAAGGAGGAAGAGAGAATGGCAGAGACAGCACAGTCTGGGTATAAACACACACCACTTCTCTGAGGAGAAGTGGTACGCTAATAGAAGCACTGACAGAGATGAACTATAAATCCAGTGGGTCAAGGCAAAGTCTTCAGCGTGAACATGAGGAGACTGAAAAATACCTATGGAAAGTATGCCTAAGGGTAGAGAGGAGAGACAAAGACTGAGAAAATGGTAGTTTCTTACTTCAAGTCATGTTTTATACATTAGAGTACCTATGATCAAGTGCTTTAGCATCCTATCAAAGAGACTTAAAAGTGCTGTAACATACTTTTCTGTGCGTTGTTGTTAACAATTGTACTATAAACAAGAGAAGGAAAAAGAAAGCTTCAAGTGAAAAATATTTTCCCCATCATTGTGACATTTCCACACCTGGTCCCATGACTCACCTGGTCATACCCATAAGGCCTCTGCTGGGGGGGCTGGGGTGGTCCAGGCTGTGTTGGTCTGTATCCCCCATACTGCTGACCTTGTCCTTGTGGATAGTTAGGATACTGAGGACCTGGACCACCCTGTGAAGGACCTGCAAAACAGATAACACAAACGAAAGCCCAGATAAAAAATGTAAGTCCCTCAAACATGAGAAAAGGTTTAAAACTAGATAATTATATTTTTGTATCTAAATTTAAAAGAATATTTTGCTAGCTTCATTTTCTCAAAGGCTTGGTGAAATAAATTTCAACGGTCATATGAAGAGTAAAAATATTATAATGCTACTTCAATGCAATTATTGCACTATGCCCTAGCAATTCTAGATGTGTACATGAAAACAGGTAAGAAAGATTAAAGGAACTGTAAAACAAGTTAACTCCCAGAAGATAAGAAAATTAATCTATCTCTATATACATATTATATATATTAATTAGAAAGTTAGCTTTTGCAAGCGAGAGGCAAAAAAAGAAAGGATGCAGTTTCAAAGAAAAATAACAAAATAATTTCTAAATAAAGTTTGGGACTAAATCATAATTGCAGGACTCTAGATTTACATATGTAATCACCCAAAGAATCCTATGGCTACACTCTGCATCCACAAACTTAACACAGTATTTTAAAACAGAAATTAAAGACTTGAAAAGCCATAAGTTGTATGCAAAAAACTTGATTCAAAAGGTACAATACGAGAATCAATCATCTTTTAACAGTTTACCCATAAAAATGACTTATATGTAAAATTTACATATATAAAATTTATATATAAAAATGTCATATGGAGAATCAGGGAACATTTTAAATAAACACAATTAATATGGTGAATTTTCAAAAATAATTCTTATAAAAACAAATGTAGCTATCTACTGCCATATTTTAAAACACCATTCATCACACTTTTTGGTGGCCAAAACTGCAATGAGCGATTACCATAGCCCTGCTGCTGTCCTGGATAGCCCTGCTGCCCCGGGTACTGCTGCTGCTGGGGAGGATACCCTTGCTGTGGAGGTGGTCCTTGGTAAGCATCTTGCTGTTGGCCATACTGTGAGTTTCCTAAGGTAATTGGAGAAGAGGAATAAAACACTGAGAGTTTACTTCATTAACTTTTTGCCCTCTAAGATGCATAGCCAACAACACAAGAACAAAATGAAATGCCATATTGATTTTTTAAAGTTAACAAAACAAAGAAAAACTCAAACCAAACAGAAGGATTTCGGCCAAACAAACTGCAGTTAAAGCCAATTTTGCAAGGTTGAACTGCAGCATTTTCAGCGTCTCTGCCATACGAGCATTACATTTACTGGAACATCACAGTCATAAGATCATGACTATGCTAAATAAAATAAAAAAGACAAAATTAAAGACAGCTACAAGAGCACACACTAGCTACACAAGATCAGCAAGCTGTTTCCTAAAGGCACTATACTTATATGTAAAATTTTACATATGTAAACACACATGAGGAAAAAACTGGTTTGACGGGATTTATGTAAATAGGAAATTTCCACTGAGGAAAAAATTATTTTTAAATGTTTTAGTCTTTTTATTGTTGTTAGAAATGGCAAGTCATGGTTATACATTTTAAATATTCGTAAGGAAATTATTTTGATTGTTTTGGGCTCCCTGTAACTTTCAAGACAGCCAGCGACTAGTATTCTACAAGAGCTTTGCATGGGCAGAAGTTGTCTTATGCAAGAATTTTCATTCCTGTAGAAGGGGATATATATGTGTGTGTGTGAAGGTATATAGATACCTCCTTCGTAGTAATGTTGTGAGGAATCCTCATAAGGCCTATCGTAGCCTTGTTCAGGATACGACGGTTGCTGATAACCGTAATCATTATGACCTACATCAATTCGACAAGAGACAGGAAGAAACGTTAATGGCCCTGAGTGAAAACCCTAAAAATATTTAAACTTTCAGATAAAATTGTAAAAAAGAAAAAGAAATGGAAATACATAAAAAATAATTTCAATTGCATTAGCCAAATATTTACCAATGTGATTCCTTTCATCTTGCAATAACGTGCAAATTTTTTTAAAAGCAAAAAACAGTAGTTTTAGAAACATTATTACACTTATCCTCTTAACTCTGATAATCCTCATTGAGGAGGAAAAAAAACTTTTATCTTCCATTAAAAAAAATTAAAAGCATTTAGGCCTTTCACATGTAAATAACTTGAATTAAATTAGAATGAACAAAGAAAGCAATTATCATATTTTGTCAAACACCTGTTCTGTTGGTCTCCAATTCCACAGCATATGCTAAAAACAATACATAATATAAAAGAACTTCATAACTTTTTTCCCCTGAAAGAAACTGAAACACATTTTTCATATTCTAGTCTAACGTGCTTGCATACAGTATAGGTACCTAAAAGTATTTCTGATGCAAAAAAATTTCTTAATGCTGTCATTTTAGAAGCCTTTAGAAAATATTTCTACAGTATCATAAACATACATCTATACAAAATTAATACTGTGTTGACTCAGAGTATAACTTTAAGACAAAGTAAATTTCACCTGTAAGGTAACTGGACTTTACTCATATCCTGAATTTCACTAAAAAATTGTAGAATAATAACCTTTCAGATTGTAAAACCTGAACTAAATTTTACAAGAATGTGTAATTAAGGTTCGAGGAATAAATTTTTGAATAAATGTTATACTTAGTGCTCTAGTATTTGAATGTTCCCATCCACTTCCTATTATCTACACCAAGGGTTGGCAAACTATGGCCTACAGTCTTCATATGGCCAGTGTGGCCTGTTTCAATAAATAAAATTTTACTGGACACATTCCTGCTCATTCAGTTAACTACTGTCAATGCTGCTCGCATGGTACAGTAAGACTTCCACAGTTGGGACTAAGAACATATGGCCTGCAAAAACTTTACAGAAAAAGTTTGCCAACTCTTCATCTATGTGTTTACTGCATAAACATAAGGAAAAGTAGCCAATGCTGCTCAAGAAAATAAATGTTGCTATAAGTAGGATATTCTATGTACATACTAAGAATCTATTTTATACATCTATGCAAAAATAATAGCATTTAAGCAGAAATTCCACTAAGAAATTATATGCTTAAAGTTTTGACATTTTCCAAACAGCTATAGTTTGAATAGAAAGGTGATATTTATAACAAGACAAATTTCACATTTCAGTAAATAAGAACAAGAAAAATGTCAATTTCAACTCAATCACTTAAAATACATTTTAAAAATTAAACAACTATTGCCGGGGATTTAGCTCAGTGGTTCTGGCGCCTGCCTGGCAAGTGCAAGGTCCCAAGTTCGATCCCCAGTACCAAAAAAAAAAAAAATCAAACAACTAAACCAATACATATAATTTAACAAAGTAGGTTTTACCTCTTTGAAGTATATATACTGTATTATAAACTTTTATAAACTATAAACTGTCCTAAAGTTTTAAAATAAAACACAAATACCGTATCTATACATGAACGGCAAGAAAATGTGAGATTAAAAATAATATTGTTTTTAAACCAGAATTATCTATATATGTCACCATTATCACTAATAAACATTCACTGTATGAAAAACTTGACAGGTATTTGCTCTGTCATAATCAGAGGCTCTACAGCAAAAAAAAAAAAATCCATCTAGGTACCTTATGCTTTACACATTGACAAAAAAAGACAGGTGAAATGATTTTTCAAGTACACTAAATTATATACATCATCTCACTGGTTTACATTAGTTTCTAGTCAATGGCTCCTAATGCTTTAGCTTTAATTCTTAGTTTCTCTAAGTAATTTACATTAAATATACCAACAGAGCCTATTATAGAAGTGAATCTTCTGGCAGTCCTTTCATGAGACAAATCACCTTTTAATATAACCACTTAATTTATCATATGTTTGGATTTTTTCTTCAATATTGTAAGATTTAAAAAAACTGCAAGAACTGCACAGCGAAAACCTAATAGTAAGCTCACATTATTACTATTTAGATTTTCCTATAGTCCACTGCTCCTTTACTAATGAATCTTTTACAATTGTCCTTCCCACTTAAAAAACACTAGATTAAATAACTAAAAATCTAGCTTGCAAATGCCTTACTTATTCTATTAAATCTATATACAGCTGTATTATGGATATAATTTAGCTCTCCAAAATTTTTCTGAAATGCCAGCACTAATGTATACAAATCACAGTACTTTGAGAAGTATGCAACATTAGCCAAAATGATGAAACTGGGAAAAATATCCCAGAATTATATTCTTTATGTACTTATACACTACATAAAAGTAAATCGGTGGGTGAACCTTACAATATATCAATTATATCACAAAAAAGGCTATTATTGAAAAAAAAAAAGTAAATCAGTGACATGTGTTATGGTTCAAATGAACAATCCCAAATATAAAAGGATCTTCGTTTATGTAAGAAAAGAATTCCAGTGACAGAATGTGATTTTTGATGTAACCAATGGAATACCTAACAAAATATACCTTGAATTAGATTAAAATTAAAAAACTAATTCTATTATTGGTATCTTATATTACTGAAGTGTTTCTGAATTCTGAAGAAACAAACTGATGGTTTCTTCATCTGAAATTAGAATGTTCCAAACAGCTTTCCATATTAATACTGGACAGGCATAGAAAGTGGGAAGGTTAAGGTTAGGCGAGATTACCATCAGGGTAATATTGCTGGTTCATGCCTTCTGGAGGACCTTGTCCACCATGACTGTATTGGTCCCCATAATAGTCCTCCTGACCTGAGTACTGCTGCGGTGGGCCTGAAAAACCACAACCAGTCAAGACGTAAATGATTTGTTCTCTAAATCGTCAAAGGCTTTCTTTCTTATTTGACTTTATGAGAGATTATTTCTCAGTTGTAGACTCACCTCCAATACTCTGGCATTGCTGCTGCTTTTAATTATTCATATACACATACATATACATATATACCACAGTTCCACATATCACATTTACTAAAATTAATGTTTAAGACCATACATATAATAGCAAACAACACTCATGAAAGCAAACTGAATTTAAAAGCAGGTTCAATCTAGTAGAAAATTAATTTCCTTTTTATTTTGACATTAGAGGACTTTGAAATAATTTTTTTTGCATAATGTCTTTATTCCTGGCCAGCTATTTAATTTCTAAAGAAGAAAACAGTGTTTTCTCCTATAAGTCAGTGACCTTTTTATATAAAATTTTATAACGTATTCTTTTCCCAGAAAATAACAGATAAAAGAAACCTGTATATCAGAAAGTTCCTATGCATTTCATGACCTTTTGGACCTACTATAGCCACTACCTTTTGGTGGAAAAAAACCATATATATAATAAATACATCAAGAAACAAAAGCCCTGACTTTGCCTCTGGACGAAAAGCACATTAAAATTTAAAACCTTTCAATTACTGAAATTTATATTAGGCAGGAAATTTCCCAAATGGACCTTACCCTGTTGAGGTGGTCTATAGGGAGGAATCTGTCTCTGACCCATCATATGATTGCCTTGGTTAACCTGACCTATCATCCCCATTGGTGGCTGCTGTCCTTGGTAGTGTTGCCCACCTCCCTGTGGCATATTGTACTGTTGAGAAGGTGGCTGCTGATGTATCATTGGACCTGAAGAGAGAGAAAACATTATGTACATAATTTTGTGACATGTATTTTTTTAAGTATAAACAATTCCTCTATTATATAAATAATGAAAGTAGATAATGTTGGAAGAGTTCTCTCTGAACAAAAATTAAGTACAGCTGCTCAACACAGCATAACATAACACAATGGCCAATACTTGGATTTTTCTCTTCAAACAATGGTAATACATATATACAGCCTGATAATGGGAGGGGGCAGCACTGAGGAATGAACGCAGGGCCTTCACACTAAGCTACAGTCCCAGTCCTTTTTAAATTTTTGAGAGTCTCACTAAATCTCTAAATTGCCCAGGCTGGGATCTAACTTTGCTCCTCCTGCCTCAGCCTCCCAGAGTGCTTGGATTACAGGCCTGTGGCACCTACTCTAGTTCTCATAACTTTTTATAGTACTTCATTGTTCCTAAAAGCATATTACATTAACTTTTATTTATCTAAATTCTGATATTATACTACTAATAATCTTTTTAATGTTTAAATACCATTAGAAGTCAACTTTGATCATCTGTGGAAATTTCCTTGCAGGCTCAGTGAAAAATGTCCATATGTTTACATATTTTACACTCCAGAGAAGTCACCTCTAGACCTCTTCGATACATCACCCTTTCCTACGAAAATGTAACCCACTCATTAAATTCTCTGAATTTCAGTATTAAGGAGTAGTTACTCGTGTTGTCTTTCCAAGTTTCACAAGTTCTCAATTTGCCATAATAACTTCCTTTTTTCAAGTTGAAATCTGATCCAGTTGCTTTTCAGTAACTTTTTTTCCATATTTCTTTTTCCAGTAGTCTTCGAATTTTTCCAAATAACTTTCTTTTTCAGATTCTTTCTTCCATATTCCTTCTTTTTTTTATAGCCATTAATTCAGCTTTAAGTAATTTTCTGTGAATTGTCCAGTAAGTTTTGGAATTATAATTCAGCCCTTTTGTGACATATATTTTTAACATCAGGAGAATTTTAAGTAACTTCTACTATATAATGTACCAAATATATAATTAAACACACTGACTTCAAATAAAAACATGTCTTTGAATTAAAGCTTACACATCTAAAATAATCCACGAACAGGGAAAAACAACTATGGTAGTTGATCTGAAATCCATTAGAAGAGTATTTTAGTCCTTTTTTAAAAAACAAAACAGGGGCCAGGGATTTAGCTCAGTGGTTCCGCCACCTGCCTCACAAGCGCAAGGTCCAGAGTTCGATCCCCGGTACCAAAAAACCAAACCAAAACAAAACAGAAGCTGGGTCTGCTGATTGAGGCCTACAATCCCAGCTGTTATTGCTTTTATCTAGGTGTCCACCCAAAGCCTTATACGGTCATTGGGGGGGGGGGGGTTCAGAGGTTGCAAAATCTAGAGTGTGTGATGCTGGGATTGATTCATCATGCAATGCTAGGATTTAAGGGCACTTGGGTTAAGAGAGTGAGTGATATCTCCCCTAAGGACAGGTAGCCTGGATAAGATACAAGGG
Organism: Heterocephalus glaber; assembly: GCF_000247695.1. The sequence continues at coordinate 6,312,680 of NW_004624770.1, read as the reverse complement.
CCAGGAAGAGGCTTGTCACTGGTCCCTTGCTTGCTTGCTTTGCTACCTTCTGCCCGCCATGAACTGTTTCCCTTCTACAATCCCTGTCTGCCAGGGCACCCTGCCTTGGAGCCAGCTGATTACAGACTGAAACCTCTACAAACTGTGAGCTAAATAAATCTTTCTCCTTTAACTTTAGGTGTCAGGTATTCTGTCTCAGTAACAAGAAAAAGTAACTAAGACACCAGCACCCTGGGAGACAGAGCCAAGAGATCCCAAGCCCAAGAACAGCCTGGGCAACTTAGCAATTTGGGGAGATCCTGCCTCAAAATTTTTAAAAATTTAAAAAAGCTGGGGATGTCACTCAGTGCAAAGGCCTTGGGTTCAATCCCCAGTGCCCCCCCACACACACACACACATGCAGAAAACAATGATATATGAACACCCTATATATATTTTCCTTTTTATATAATATATGTCTATACAATATAATCTTTTAGGGAAAAAAAAGCAGTCCTTCTGCTGCCCTAGAAAAGATACCCCAAATAAGTTTTACAAAAATCACACAGCAAATCAATAGTCAAACCAAGGGAAAGAAACCAAATATGTGGATTTTCATTTTGCATTTTTTAACAGCCACTTAATAATGACAGGCACAGAAACTACAGAAACATTTATAAGCATCATATCAGTATATTTCATAAACTTTAATTTTAGGACAAAATTTTAAAGGGTCTTCTTTCCCTTTCCAAATCTTTTTATAAGCTTGATAAACTAAAAAGTTTCATTGAAATCAAAGGGTGATAGTTTTTTCTAATAAGTCACTAAAACACACACATGGGTGTGCATGTGCACATGCATGTACACACACACATTCTTATTCCAAAAACACCTAGGCAGAGAAGTGCAAGAAGCTGTAGGCTCAGAAATGTGAACTATGCAATTTTCAGAGTGAGCAATAAATACCAGGGCAGCCAAACGACCGCCACTATGGAATCACACAACCTTAAAAACATATCATATAAAATAATCAACAATGGCTCTAAGGTCCCATGTTGCCATCTACCAATACATGAAATTCCTTAGAGGTTTACTGAGCCAAGTTATGGTAAGGGAGCTCGTCATTATGCCATTATAACCATTTCTACCCCGAAAGTATGCGTGAGTCATCTCCCAGTATACTGCTTACATAGCTTCATATTCCCCCCTTTATCGACCTGGGGACAATTTAAGGAAAAGTACAAAAGCCAAAGATTGGAGAACTTGGAAAAGTTTTATAGGCAAAAATTTCCCAAATGAGCCGAAAGTTTACTGTTTATTTAAACAACTGAAAACAAAACAAAGCAAGTCCACCTCTACTGACCTACAACAGCAACAATGCAAGCAGAAAGACTTCACACCTTTTCAATGTGGAGAACTATTTTATCTGAAGGAATACTTTGTCAAAGCTAACTTTTTCCTCCTATTCACTTTCTTCTGTTCATCTACTTCTTTTCAAATTCATCTTTTCCTTCTTTCTAATTTTCAAAAGTTACTCTGAGACCCTTCTTTCAATAAGGAAATGTATTTGTAACAGCAGGGACAAGGTAGCTCCCCCAGTGAAGAGGATGAGAATTCAACATGGAATGCACCCGAATGCTGCTTACTGCTGCTGGTTAAATGTTTTCACTTTCATTTCCTGTAAGCCCCTAACAACGACCAAAAGAAAGGATCCCAATTTTCAAGTTATTTGCTCAAGACTCCAAAGGCCAAAATCATACAGCCATTAGATATCAGTTGGGAATAAGACAAACTTGCTTGATTTCAAAGCACATGGCTCTGCTTCACCATTTTCACTGGCTCTCCTCAAGGTTATAGTTCAGAAGCAAATTCTGCTGTTAAAAAAAATTCTAAAACACTAATGAGTTTAACTGAGGCTATAATTTTAAGTATATTTTGTATAGAGTAAAAGAATTGAACACTAACATTCATAATTTGATAGGTTGGGCATTGGTGTAAGTGAAAGTTTTGTCATCTCCAACAATGTCTAAAAACCTCTTGCCTTAACTGAAGGTAACAATAAAACGAGCACATACTCTATGCACTGGAACCAAAATTTAAAAGAAAGAAAAACCATACAGCCAGGAGGAAAAATCCAAAAAGATACATAACAACAAAATTCTAAACTTTGCTCTAAAAGGAAAAGATACTTCTAGCTTAAGCCCTGACACAAACACCACATCGCTTGTGCTTTGTCTTCTGGGGCTGTCAGCAGTTCCACTCCCAAAGAGCTCAATTACCACCCTTCTTTTATGCTCTGTCACTTCCCTCCCTGAGGATCCCAGGATCATTCAGGACCAACCCTAAGACCACAGAGAGAATGCAATAAGAGAGCACTACTAAAACAAGGTATTTTCTATTGTTTCCTAGAAGCTTTAACCATTAAAGATAAAAAATTATGGCTTTATGACTTGGATTCTGATTGTTTAAGAAACGTATTTTCCTTATGATAAAGAAGTGTGCTACACTGGCAATGTATGAGTATTATCTCCTGAGACACTAATCGAAGTATGAGAGTTAAATCTCAAAAGGCTCTCCCAAAGTTCCAAAAATGTGTACTACAGAGTAAATATTACAAAATGAGTCTATTATAAATAACCATTTTCTGCAAATAGCATCATACACTATTATATGCTTAAAGGATATTCCTCAGCTTTTTTTTTTTTGGTACCGGGGATCGATCTCTGGTCCTTGTGTTTGCAAGAGGCAGGTGGCAGAACCACTGAGCTAAAACCCCGGCTCCTCAGCTTTTACATTAACTATTTTGATGCTGAGTTTTACTATAAAGTATCATAATACATCCACAAAGATTCTGCTAATGTCTTAATTACTTACAATATATTTTTGCTAGGACATAAAACAAATTTATTATTATACCATTTCTTCTAAGTTTTATACTCTACTAGATATTCTATGGAAACAATGTCCTATATCTTAAATATATGTAAAATATTTCCAAATTACTATTCTGCATGTTTTACTATCGGATTTTTTGTTTTGTTTTGTTTTTGTTTTTTGGTACCGGGGATCAAACTCGGGTCCTTGCGCTTGCAAGGCAGGCGACAGAACCACTGAGCTAAATCCCTGGCCCTAACAGATTTTTTTTTTACCTTAAATTAGCAGGAAAAAAGAAAAATTTTAGGATCAAATTTGAGTGCTTCTTATATATCAGACACAAGGCCAGGAGCCACGGTGAGAGGAAAAAATGTGAGGAATACTGTCATAGTAACTTAAAACTAGGCTGGCAGAGTTTGTATAAACATTAAATTTTAATTGATCTGTGAAAAATTTTCAATGATGTAGTTCTTAAATGTTCCCTATACATACACATATGTATATATTCACATCTTCAAAACAAATAAACTATAATTCTATAAACTGTATAATTAATCTAAAAATTTCTTTAAATATATGGTTCAAAGTGGTAGCTAATATTTAGTGAACACTTACCATAAGCCAGGCACTAAGCTAACAGCTTTATATGTACTATTTGCCCTCCCCAAAACCTTATGAAACAGGTAGTATTCTCAACTTCATTTTATAGATAAGAAAACTAAATGTTACAAATATTAAGGCTCTTACTCAAAGCTGCATAGCTACTAAACAGGGAGAACTCTAAAGCCCAACCTCTTAACCACTATGTATACTTCCTTTCCAAAGTCAAGTCATATTTATCAAATGTCATTCTCTCTCAAGAAAGCAATTTTAAATAATTTTTTCCACTGTAACACAAAAATCCTAATAAGATACACGAAAAGTCTTAAACCTATATATAGCTATGTTATAATAAGTATTAGACCATGAAACTGCCCTGGTAACTTCATGTTCATATTTCATCATTTACTTCTCACATTTCACTACGTATTCTGTACCTATTCAATCTCAAACCATTTCTAACTCACATTTGAAGGTAATACTAATAATCTGTAAGAGAAAAATTCCTATACTCCAGCAAATTCAATTAGCTAACTACTACCTATTTAAATAGCCATTTAAAATGAAAAAGATTCTTTGCATAACTAAATTGTACATGGGTCTACATCATGAATTTTAAATAGCTCACAGTGAAGATGTTCGAATGTAATACCAAAGATAAAAGAACAAGTGCCCAGTATCTAAGAAAATGTGCAATGATTACCTCAAAAGCTTGGTAAATTCACTGCAATTAAATAAGTACAGACTTAGCTGGCTACCTAAGTAACCAATGAAAAAAACACCATTATATGGGCCAGGGATTTAGCTCAGTGGTTTTGCAGGCACAAGGACCCGAGTTCGATCCCTCGTACCAAAAAGAAAAAAACGCAAAAAACACCATTACAGAGTTTAGCTAGTGAAAAGAACAGCTCATGAAGAGATAGAAACCTTTCAGAAACATGAAATTTTTAAGAGACATTCTCATAAAGGATTAAAAGGTGTTAAAAACAATAGTACCAGTATGTTTTGCTGTCATTTGTTTCTTTAATGATATAGACCATCTTTATATGCAGATATTCCCACTGACTAGTTCTTAAACCTGTAATCCTCAACCATGGGTAACTTTGCTTGGAGAAATTTAGCAACTTCTGGAGACATTTTTAGTTGTCACAACTGGGATAGGGTTACTACTGCCACCTAGTGGGTAGATGACAGAAATACTGCTAAACGTTTCATAATGCACCAGACAGCCCCTCATAACAAAGAATTATCCACATCAAAGTGCCACTAGTTAAGAAATCTGGGATTTCTCAAGTGAATAATTTTAATTCATATGTACCTTTACAAAAAAATCTGGGAACTAGATTATTTAGCTTCCTAGTGACTGAGAATTGGAAATCTAGCGAAATAAAAGGCTAGCCTATCTCCTACAGTTAAGACAACCTCTCTTAAATGATTCCTCTTAGTTTCATCTACACTGTATAAAAATAATAATAATAACAAAAAAAGTCACTGGTAGCTGAATGCTATTGACTGAAATACTCTTAAAAGTTCTAGATTTCTTAGTTATTACCCCAGAAAAATTCTGAGGGAATGGGCTGTAATTAAGTAAGTCTTGGGCTATTTGTTAAAATGTAATTTGTAAAACATACCACATGATCCATCAGTTGCACTCCTGAGTGTTTATCCCAGAGAAATGAAAATTTATGTTCAAATAAAAAAACCTAGACATCCACAGGATTGTTCATAGCACCTTTATTGTAAAGGCCAAAAATTGAAAACCACCAAAATGTTTCTCAAGTGAATAGCTCAATATATTGTAGTATAGTCATATGTGGAATACTACTCAGTGATAAAAAGGAATAATTATTGATATATGTTAACAACTCGGTTGCAACTAAAGGATATTAACTATGCTGAGTGAAAAAAACAATCTCAAAAAGTCAAGCACTGTACAATCCTATTTATACAGTATTTTCAAAAACACACAATTCAGTTGGAGAAGAGTAATAATGGTTGCCAGAGATGACAGGTAGGGCAGAGTGCACAGGACCTGTCTGTACTGTGCCTCTGTAACTTTCTGTGAACTTGTCATTATTTTCAATCAATGAGCCTAAATTTTATTTGGTTGCTATTTAACTGAAACTCATCTGGATTTTGTCTCCCAAACCCATAAGATTTTGGTACACTTGACAATCACCCATTTTACTGACAGCAGCTGACAACGCCTGCCTGGCTGGTTTCAGGCCTGCAATGACAGCTGGCAGTTGACAGCACCACAGAGAAGGACCTGGCTTCCCAACCTGCCACGCCAGGTGTACTCCTACCCACCTAGCCAGCCAGCCAGCCAGCCAGCCAGCCAGCACACAGAACAAAGTAGTTCCTGACTTCTAGAACTCACGAGTCCAGGGAAAATAATTAAACAAGTACTTATGAATAAATATGTAATTACAAGTGTTCAAACTGCTGCTAAAAGTACCTAACTACAGGTTACTAACTCAGACTTATATGTGGAGTAATTTAAATCTGACATGTCAAATTAAAGGTGATTTTTATTGTTTTTTATATTTTCCAGATTTTTCATGTTAAATATTAGTTTTTTATAATTATAAAATGGTATTGGGAAAAAATTACAGCCTCAAAACATTCATCCAATATTAGTAGTACTGGTTAAAGATACAAACAAAACATCTTCTCTAAACTACAATGTAAAGGCTGTAACACTCCATAACAGAAACTTGCGAAACTAACAGTATTTCAGAAACTTAACCAATTTTAACAATGAAAATAGGGAACACAATTCTCATTCGTTCAAAGTGTTTCAGAAATCAAGTGTAACACTCGTGGAATACGTAAAATAATTCTTTCACATTAGTGAGGCCAGTCTTGGAAACCACCCCCTGTAATTTCACAGAAGTGAGGCCAGTACTAGGATCTCACCGCTATCAATAATTATATTTATACACACACACACACACACACACACACACACACACACACCTGCATATGAATAAAATTTACTACACTGGAGACTCCTGTAGCACCTGAGCTGGGGTAGGGCTTGGGGTTATGATCTGAATCTTAAAATGGCCGCCGAATGCTCACTGGATGAAGGATGGGTCCCACCGCAGCAGTGCTCAGAGGTGGAGCCTTGGGAGGTGACTGAGATCATGAAGGCTCTGACCTCACAAAGGGATTCATCCATTTATGGATTCACAGTGTACTGGGCTGCTGAGAGCGGGTGGGGGAAACATGAGGAGGGAGGGCCTAGTTGGAGGCCGCAGGTCATCTCAGGTGCACCCTGGATGGGGCAGTTTTATCCCTGACCCCCACCAGAGGAGCAGCTCTGCTTTACCACTCGCTCCCTGCCATGGTGTTTGGCCTTGCCTTGGGCCCTAAGTCATTAGGCCAAGCAACCATGAATTGAAGCCTGTGAAACTGTAAAGCAAAATAAATCTTTCCTCCTTCTGTGTTATTTTTCTTAAGTGTTTTGTCTCAGAAAGGGAAAGCTAACACAGGGGTCACAGGGCAGAATCATGATCATTGAACAAGATTAACTGCATGGACAATCAAATCTACATAGGGAAGCCAGAAGAAAAACTCAACAGCAAGGCTCAGGTGAGCTCTTCTAGGCAGCAACAGTCTGTATGTTTCATCACACACCCATGCTGCAGAGTAAACCATCCTGTCTGTCCATAAAGAAAACAGAAGCATTGCGTCTGGCACCTCTTCTGGATTCTGTCTTGTGTACTTCTTCCCTTGGCTGAATCTTTTCTCAGTGATTATTCGTGTCAACTGTATGTGGACCTTAATTTAGCACATATTGATTTGAAGCTCTGATACAGTTAAGAGATAGCTAATATTATCACTTTCAGAATCCTAACAGTGGAACAAACAATTTTTAAAAGTTAAAATTCCTAGCTCCTGAAATTAACAACTTGTTTTCACATGTGTAAAATTCACATAATGCTGGAAAAAATATAAAGAACTCCTTCAAATAATAAAAAGATAAACCACAGAATATAGAATGTGACCAGGCATTCATAGAAAGCATACAAATGGAAAATAAATATAAGTTCTTAATAGAGGAAATAAAAATTAACATGATTACATTTTTTCCTGTATGTTTAGCAAAGATTAAAGTTTTAGTACCACAGGGTATGAAGTGAGTACTTTCATACTCTGTAGGGATGTGACTTCACACATCCTTTACTGAAAATGATTTCTCTTACAAGATTTTAAGAATTCATGTATTTTATCCTAAAAATCTATTTCTAGATCTTACAAAAATCCTCCACGTATAGTGAAAGATACAGGTACAAAGACAGGTACAGGTACGTGTATATGCACACAAGGAACACTGCCATTTTAAAAATGAGGTAGACCTACACACAGTGACAGCAAACAGGCACAGAGGTACACTACTACAATACATTTGTACAATTAAATCCTAAGCTGTCCTACTATTCTAGCATCAAGACTCTGGATCAGTTGAGCCAAAGAACACACTGATAGAAAAAACGGTATCTAAAAACCATTTCTTAATACTACTCAAACAACAAGGAAACCAGAAATAAATTAGATACTGTGTCTGAAATAAGACAACAGTTGACAAACCAATCTCAAGTATGGTTCATTTAAAAAGAAAAGTGTTGATTACTCAGGCCAACTGGCTTTCTATAAACTGCAGAAACAGTTAATAAGAGGGGCCAGGGATTTAGCTCAGTGGTGGCGTGCCTGCCTCGGAAAAAAAAAAAAAAAAAGAAACAATTACTAAGTCGGGATTTTTCCATCTGTCATTTCACTTAAAGGTCTGAGTTCCAAACTGAAGAATGACATACATAGAATTTATGATACACATTTTTTAACATAAACATAGCAACTTGTGAAACTCTTTATATCTATGTAATTAGCAAACTTCTGTTAAACATGGAAAACTATAATTATTAAAACCTGGGAATGAAAAAAAATCCTAATTTCATCAAATATAATGTTGGCCATCTTCAGAAAGCCTTTCGATTCTCACTTGGCGTTTCATACTCTAATGAATATTTGTTGCTTTATTAAATATCTTTAAGACACTAACTCTACCCAGGTTATGACACCTGGCTCCAACTGCTATTTATGGAATAGATGTGTGGCTACCCTTAGAATGATTCTTACACTTGGGGTATACAGGCAACAAACAAAATAGATATGTTTCCTGCCTTTTAAAAGAGCTTTTTGAAGCGTTCGACAAAATCCAACACCCTTTCATGATAAAAATCCTACAGAAAATTGGAATAGATGGTCTCTACCTCAACCTGATAATCTAGCTATTTATGAAAAACCAAGAGTCAACATCATACTAAATAGTCAAAAATTGAAAGCTTTCATGCTAAAATCAGGAATAAGACAAGGATGTGCACTAACACCACTCCTGTTCAATACAGTTTTGGAACCATTAGCCACACCAATTAAACAAGAGAAAGAAAGAAAAAGAATAATGATAGGAAACAAAGAAGTTAAACTGTCATTATTTGCTGACAATACGATACTCTACATAGAAGACCCCAAAAAAACTCTAGTAAAAGCCTTCTAGACTTAATTGACAGATTCAGTAGAGTAGCTGGATACAAGGTCAACACTCAAAAATCAATAGCCCTCTTGCACACAAACAGACTCACGGAGAGAGAAATTAGGGAAACAATTCCTTTCACAATAGCATCCAAAAAAATGAAATGTCTAGGAATCAATCTAACGAAGGAAGTAAAAGACCTCTACCTTGAAAACTACAGCACCCTGAAAAAAAGAGATCAAAGAGGATATCAGAAAATTGAAAGACATCCCTCGTTCCTGGGTAGGAAAAACCAATATAGTAAAAATGGTCATACTTCCAAAACTGCTATATAGATTCAATGCAAACCTGATTGAAATCCCAACAGTGTATTTCACAGAACTAGAGAAAACAATCCAAAAATTCATTTGGAACCAGAAGAGATCTAGAATAGCAAAAGCAATTCTAGGCAACAAAGACATGACGGGGGTATCACAATCCCCAACATAAAACTATAATACAAAGCAACTGTGATAAAAATAGCATGGTACTGGCAAAGAAACAGACCGGAGGATCAGTGGAATAGATTAGTAGATGCAGACAACCCCAGACATACTCAGCCATCTCATCTTCGACAAAGCGAAACACTCTCAAGGGAGGAAAGATAGCCTCTTTAATAAATGATGCTGGAAAAGCTAGATTTCAACCTGCCACAGATTAAAACTAGACCCATTATCTCTCACCATGCACTAAACTAAAATTGAAGTGGATCAAAGACCTAAACATTAAAACAGAAACATTAAACTTGCTGAAAGATAGGTTAGGTAGAACTCTTGAAGACAGTGGCATAGGAAAAGACTTTACAAACAAAACCTCAGTAGCATGGGAACTAGCACAAAGAATCAACTGGGATCTCATCCTATTAAAAAGCTTCTGCCCTGCAAGACAAACCACCAACAGAGCTAAGAGACAACCTACAAGGTGGGAAAAAAATTTTAATAGCTGTTCCTCAGACAAAGGACTACTATCTATAATATATAAAGAACTAAAAAAAATCAGAACCCTCAAATTTAAAGACCCAATTCAAAAATGGGCATCTGAAATGAACAGACATTTCTCAGACAAAGAAGTAGAAATAGCAAATAAACATGAAAAAATGTTCAACATCACTGGTCATTCAAGAGATGCAGATGAAAACAACACTGAAATTCCATCTCACTCCAGAAAGAATGGCTGCTATCAAGAATCAACCAATAACAAATGCTGGGAGGGGTGCAGGGAGAAAGGAACCCTTATCCATCGTTGGTGGGAGTGCAGACTGGTACAACCACTGTAGAAATCAGTATGGAGATACCTCAAAAAACTAGGATTAGAGGTCCCATTTGACCCAGCTATTCCTCTATTGGGTATCTTCCCAAAAGAATTAAAACAATCATACCACAGTGATATATGCGTACCCATATTTATAGTGGCACAGTTCATAATAGCTAAAGCTTGGAAGCAGCCCAGTTGCCCATCGACTGGAGACTGGATAAAGATGTGGGGTTTTTTTAATAAAATGGAGTACTACTCAGCCATGAAGAATGAGAAACGAGTTCATTTATAGCTAAATGGATTCAAACTGAGGCCACACTCTTAAGTGAAATAAATAGGACAGACATAAATACCGAATAGTTTCTCTGGTGTGAGAAACTGAAAGTGTAAATAAGAATCAAAATGTATAATAGATAACGTGTAATAGGAAGAAAAGGTCTAAAGGGGAAAAGGAAGTGGGAGGGGTAGGGGAAAGGAAAGAAAAGAAAGGAAAAAATGTGAGAAAAGGAAAAAATGGAAACAAAGTCTTTGAAAATAGGGAGGGGTGGAGGGGGTTGAAGGGAGGGCAGTGGTATGAGGAAAAAATAAGAACCAAGATATATCATGTAAAGGTACAAATTCCCAATGATGAATGTCATACTGTACACTTAAAATGTACCAATAAGCTTAATTTAAAAAAAATAAAATGAGATTTTTGAATTCTAAGAGTTTATTCTCTCTATATAAATTTGCGTAGCAACACTAGGCTTATTCTTAAGGTTCAAAGTGATAATCTGGATAACAGTGAAAATAACATGAAAAAGTGTATGTTGGACTGTATATCATATTTTAGCAACATTTTGCCAAAAGTTTTCTTTTTTTTTTTTTTTTGGCCAAAAGTTTTTTAAAAAACAAATTATCATTAAAAATTTGCCAAATCTTTCACATGCAAGTAAAAAGTCCTCTAAGAGAATATAGGCAAAAATGTTCTGCTACTAGCCGGTTGTGGTGTACAAGTCTATAATTCCAGCACTTGGGAGGCTGAGGCAGGAGGATCACTTTGAGTTCTAGACCAGCCTGGGCTACACAGTGGGATCAAGGCCATCCCAAAATACATAGAACTACACAGAGGTATCGTCTTAAAAAGCAAAACAACAACAATCCAACCAATCAAACTATTATAAGAAAAAAATTCTGCTGAATTAGCTGAATTTAAAATACAAAACTTTCAATGCCTAGACACATGTAAAATACTACAAATGAATTAAAGTAGATACCAATTCACAACACCATTACATGCAAGCTCATTCTTTCAAAAGTTTAAAAAACATAAACTGCTGATCCTCTTTTGGATAACTGTGAATATAGTAATATGTAACTGGTAAATGTAACAGGCTTATTTGTTGACGTTCTTCTTGTTTTGTAAAGACAGTCTCACCATGCTGCCCAGGCTGTCTCCAAACTCCTGTGCTCGGGACTCTCCGGCCTCAGTGTCCCCAGTAGCTGGGACTGCAGGCGTGTGCCTCTACAAACAGCTTTGTGCAGCTTCTTTAAGGAGATATTTCATGTAACAGATTTCTATGCTTTTGTTATGCCAGATCTTGTACTGATTTTTAAAATTTTTCAGTACATATTAATGAAGTCCAAAGAAATTCCATAATTCCATTACTAGAAATATCCTCCTTACAACACTACTATGATGTGATTCATCACATTAGCGTTACTGGTATAAATCAGGCTATTTCTCTTTATTTTCTGAACAATTAAAATGATAAAAATGTAAACACATAAAATATCTATCCTTTGCTTTAATTTCAATCACTCTCCTAAATTATAATGAAAATGTTTTAAGAGTTTACTTTTTTCCTCTTAATTTCACTTTCAAAGTTGAGACAGAAGTGGTGGGATGTGAGAGAGAAAAAAAGTAGGAAAAAACTGAATTCTTGCAGCAATTTGCAAAGGAGGAAGGGGTTAAAAGAAACACTACTGCAAAACCCCTAGATGAATGCATCTAGACTTCGTCTTGCAATGTTTCATGGGGGTGGGGTAGAGCTCAGAGTAGAGCTCTCATGAGCAAGGCCCTAGACTAGAATCACAGGTGAAAGTGAAAGAAAAAAGAAACGAAAACTACAAACTATACCACATAATCAAAGTTTCAAAAAATCACTATTAATATATCAACACACATTAATTATTCATATAAGTAATATGCTAAACAACTGCCATTTAATTGTTCCTTTTAAAAATAGAATTCTTTGGATTATTCTTTTTCCATTTTGTTTTGACCCTTACCATTAATTCCTTTGTTTTGAGTCCTAGAAATCAAACCCAAGATCCTGCTCTCTACCCTTTGAGTCTCCTTAAAATAGGTTTGATCTAAAATATTTCATAAGTATTTTTCTATGATTCACTAATAAGAAATACCTTAAACATTTTTTCTAATATTTCTTGAGGAGATAAGTATGTGGAAACTTGGGGCTATTCAAAAGATTTTTGCATTTTTATTTGAACTCAACAGTAATATTTCAATGAACATAAGGAAATTTTAAAAGGCGAAAATGTTTCCTTTTACAGGATTTTGGTATTTTTCAACTTTTCATTAAGAAGAACTATTTAAGGGGCTGGGGATTTAGCTCAGTGGTTCCGGCGCCTCCCTTGTAGGCGCAAGGTCCCAAGTTTGATCCCTGGTACAAAAACAAAAAGCAAAAAAAGAACTATTTAAAATGTAGTCTCCTCCAATTTCTTCCACATACTTAAGTCTAAACAAAAGCAATATTAATATAAAATGTGTAGTTTATTTTTATAAAAACTATGAAAATGCTTTATAATGAAAATAATAAAACTTTCATCCTGCTAAATAATTTTTTCATCAAATAGGTTCTTTATAACTAAAAGAGTTTTCTAAGACATTTATATAGGCTGACTGTGGGGGCATACGACTGTAATCCCAGCAGCTGGGAGACTGGGACAGGAGGATCTCTAGTTTAAGGCCAGCCTAGACTACACAACAAAACCTTGTTTTGAAAAACTAAAACAGAAGAAAAATTCGAGATTAAAGTAAATTAAATTCATGAGAAAATAGGTGTTGCCAGAATATCCTATAACTTTCTTTACTTTTGGAATTATAATTTTATATGGATTCTTTTGATTCAGAGATGTTAAAATTTGAACAAAGCTTTTTGTCTAGAAGATATGTGAAGACAACAAATATTTCTTCAATGATTTGCATTATTTTTACTTTGAAGTGTCTGATTTTTTCCAAATCACATCTCTGCAGTCATTTGTTGTGTAGCTATTTTCTATGAAACTCAAATGAAGAGAACAAAGCAAAAAGTAGTAAGTACTATAATAAACGGTAAACTCCCACACTCATAAAATATGACCTTTAAAAAAGGAAAAGCCGGTTCCTACATTTAGAACAATCCCTACCAGCACCTACCTCGACTCCTCTCCTAAACAGCGCCTAGCCCCACACCTGCGCTCCCGCGTGGCTTGTTTTCTCATCTTCTCATCTCACAGCGCGTGCCCAACCTTGCTGCGCCCCGCCCACCTCGGCCACGCCCTGCCTCTGCCCAGCTGGGGTCTAAGTGCTCCTTTATCTCTGAGCTGCTGCAAGATGATCACTCACTCATCTTGCTCTCTGAAGCGTCTGAACTCCCTTCTGACCTAGCCCTAACTCATCTTGCTGTTGTTCTGAACCTTTAAGTGACCTAATAACAGACATTAAATAACTTAGAGGTTAAAAAAAAAAAAGGGCAACACCAGGTTTTGTGAAGCTACAATGAGTGACAATTTAGTTGACTGCCTGTGTTTTTAGTATATCTCATCAAAATTATGTTATCTGAATTGATATTAAAAATTACAACGTAATATTTCATCATAATTTTTAGCAGACCATTAACTTCCTTTATCTGAGTACATTTTAGTGAACTGTTTTATAATCAAAATCTAGCAAGTTTTATTACAAAATATTTAATTCTATCTCATATCCTTATCTTCACCACGTTTTTAAGTGAAAAAGCATTACGGTGGCAATAAGCCAAATGTTTAAACAGACAATTAGAAGAACAGAGTGCCACTTACTGGTTTTTGATTATTATTCACAGGATACTTGACAAAGTAACAATTTCACTCCCTGAGATTGACAATAAACTGTGATGGATTCACACCACTTTAAGAGTACAGCAGCATCTCCACTGACTCTACTAGATAATCATCTTAGAGCTACCTTTTAGTGGTGAAATACAGCATCAAAAAGCACTCATGTGATTCAAGAGAAAGTCATTTAAATTAATATATGCTTTGTAAGTAAAACAAAACTTACAGCAGATTTTTTAAGAGGCTGTACTTGAAAAGATAAAATATTTTTCTCAATTTTCTAGTTCTAAACAAACATAATTCATTGATTAGCTTGAACAAACAATTTAAAAATACTGAATTCAAAATTATGCAATAAAAAGCTTAAAAGTGAAAATGAGCAATTTAATTTCTAAAAGTAAACAAAAGGATTTAAACTACCTTCAAACTCAATGATCCCTTTATATGAACTTGTCCCTCAATTCAAATGTTTATTTTTATGAATGAGCTAACAACTGGATAGAATCCTTCTACTTTCAAAGGCTAAAATAGCACTCTAGTCAAGGACACAGAGCTTACACACCTTGGTTGGGCTGCATATTCATGTTTGGCCTAGGGCCATAGTTTCCCATTGGTTGCCCCTGACTCATTGTCATCTGGTTCTGCACCGGCATGCTCTGCGAGGAGGGCACAGAATGGTTGTAACCACCCATGGATCCATGGCTACTTGAAGGCATATTTATGGAACTGTTCGTCATATTGAGTTGATTGGGTCCAGGTCCTTGCATAGGCATATGGTTAGGTCCTTTGAAGAAAAACAATCAGAGGCAAAATATAAAAGTTAAAAAGATGATTTAAACAAAAGTCTTTAAAGTATTTCTTGCATATTATAACACTAGTGGGAGTATTTAATCAGTAGCAAATAAAGTAAATGATTTACAAACAACAGCAAATACTTTGAGGTGAATGTTATTCACCTCACGTCATTTTAGAGATTAAGAACCTAATGTTTATAAAAGCCAGGAATATTCTGAACAAGAAGAGTAATAAGAGAAAACTAGCTTCGTAAGACAGCAAAATATAAAGCTGGAGTAATTAAAAGTAAATAGTACTAGCTACCATAAATGAGTAGACTAATAGATCAGTGAACCAGAACAGAATCTAAAAAATACACCCAAATACATAATTTGGTAAATGATAATAGTGGTGATATTAAGTATCCGTGGGCAACAGAAAACTAATTCAGTAAATGGTACTGTAACAACTGGGTTACAGTTGGAAAAAAGAAAGCTGAATCACCACCTCATTCCTTCTACTAAAACCAATTCATATGAATAAAAACTTTAAACATTAAAAAAAAGAAACCATAAAAAATTTCAAAAGGAAAATTTAAAAAATAATCTTGAAAGGGAAGGATCTTAAGAGTACTAGAAAGCCCAGAGCCATAAAATTGACAAATGAGATGATGTAATAATAAAAAATTTGAACATAACCAAAAAATAGTCGAAAGATAAACTAGAAAAAAAATTACTTACAGGACATAACACAGACCAAGCTGCTTATTTAACACATAAAGTGAAAGGCCACCACCAATAAATTAAGGTGGGGACACACACACGGACAGACACACACACACACACACACACACAGGTACAACCAGTTCACACAAAAACTACAAATAGGTTCATAAACAAAACTATTTCACTTATAGCAAAATAGAAAATTCAAACTATACGATCAAATACTCATCTTTCAGATTTTCAAAATCAAAGTTCTGATTCAACTATATAGAGATAAAGCACTTCCATACATTGTTGAGACTATAAATGTAAATAAGTTTTTTTTTTTGGTACCAGGGGATCGAACTCAGGACCTTGTGCTTGCAAGGCAGGCGGCGGCACCACTTAGCTAAATCCCTGGCCCAATAAGTATTATGTTTATATAGAGCATCTGGTAATAACTATCAAAGTCTTAATTGAACATACTTTTAATCTAGCCATTTCAGTTCTAGGAATGTATCCTACAGATACACAAACTTCTGTGTGTATGGATGTGTGGATACAAAACATACAGAGATTTTTACAGGCATATTCATGGTGGCACAATTTATAACATCAAAGTACTAGAAATAACCTTTATTTCCCTCATAAGGGAACTGTTCACATAAATTAGAGTACATTCATTAAAAAAAAAAAAAAAAAGTGATACAGTCACCAAAAAGAATGAGGTAGCTCTTTATATACTGAGTGGAATCATGGTCTCCAAGGCAACTCTTTAAGAGGGAAAGAAAAGATACAAAAGATTATTTAATATGTACTGCCATTTTTTTTCTTTAAAGGAATAATAAGAAAAGAAGAAGTATACGTGCTCTTCTTAAGGGAGCGTTTCTTTAAGGATTACCAATACCTCTCCAGAACTGTTTAGAGAGGTAAAGTGCTATCTACCCTTTGGGACCTTTTGATCTGTGTTCCATAGATATGTATTAGTTTTTCTAAAAAATTAATTTAATTTTATTTATAAAGGTACTGCAACTAAGAGATTATCTGGCCAAGATCAAATAGCTTACATAATTCTACAATTAAATTATAAAATAATATATTAAAACTAAAACAGGAAACTAAGAGCTAGATACAAATCTGGGTGTGTAAAAACGTTGGCTGGATGATAAAGAAAAAAATAAAAAAATATAAATTACTGCCATTTCAATTTCTCTTACACCTAACTATAAACCCTACTGGTTAGGAGAGTCTCTTAACTATTATTTTAGAAGCTCTATGGCATTCTGGACAAACTAGGTCATAAATGGTTGTTTTAACTCTGTCTTAAAAAAAGAATACAATTATTCCAAGTGACCTTACACAAAAATCAAAATGTCAGGTCAACAAATGTGCTTCTCAAATGCTTCTAAGTCAAAATCCTAATTAAAAGTTCTACCATAAAAAGTCACAGAATTCCTAACTAACCTGCACAAGTACTGCCCTTCCAATTTTAAAAACAATGTGTCCCAGTGCACTAAAAGTGGATTTGTCAAGAAGTTTTCCCCTGCCTGACTCCCTCCTAACTGCACACTAAAAAGCAGTAATGGGCCAGCGATTCTGCAAGCCTTAGCAGGAAGACAGCCACTGAAACACCATTTACTCCTACAGGATCAGTCACACATTCATCTTCTAAAGCAGCTACCTGGACCCAGATCTGTGCTCCCCTTCATTTCTTTTACTGTCACCCTTGGACACCAATGCTACCAAGAACACAATCAGCTGGAAAAGACACTATTCTAAGGACGCTAATTACTAATTTTAATAAGTTGTTTTAATTTTTAATATTGTTGTGTGATACATTTTTTTGCTAATAAAAAAATTTCTGACTTTAGAAAGTAAAAATATTCTCATACTAAAGGTAGAAAATACTCCACCAAAAATAATGGCTATGAGTTGTTGCTGTTGTTACAAAACCAAAATAGTTTAAAAATACTTTTCAGCAAATAGTAGCTACGTAAGCATCCAGTGGCCTCAAACACGGTAGTCTAGGGACTCTAAAGTTAAAATGGATAAGGAGAAAAAGGAATGCGTCAATATATAAGAAAGCTCACATTATTTTCAGCTTAATTTTGCCTCAAAAATCAATTTCCATATCTATGTTATACCATGAAGACATATTCATAAAAATCTACATTCATTTTTAATAGCATCAATGAGAAAATACTGAATACAGTAGCACTTTAATGACTGTTGTGTTTCTTCTCATGTGCTTTTTTTCCCCCGTGGTACTGTTTCTAAGATCAATAAATTTTTAAGTAAATAAAATTTCAGGGAAACGTTGATACCTTTTTAAGCAATTTTAATTCTTAAGCCATGGCACAATGCCTTTTTTTCCCCCCAAAAGCTTCTAAAGACAACTGTACTGCATAGTTCCAGACAGACTAAATTTAGCCAGTTCTGTTCATCAGAGGAATGCTGTGTGTCAGCTACATCAAAGCCCAAGGGCAGCCTGATAAACACTGAATACAGGTCACGTAGCTCTGTAGCTAACAAACTCTAAGAGAGCTTGTACTCGGGGGCATTCAAAGCAGTTTTGTCATCAACAATCTAGTATCCCTTGAGCCCCCATGTCGTTTCAGTTGCTAAGCAACTCTGGTGTTAATGTCTTAGAGGAGAAAAACTTACCAGGCATCTGGCCGTTCATCTGGTTCTGCATGTGTGGTGCAGGCGGACCCCCACCTACCATTCCATCTGAAGGCATGTTGTGTGTACGTGGAGGGGGGGGGCCGCTCTGATTCATCACTCCGGGACCCATAGGCATATTCTGTGTGGGTGGCTGAAAGAAGACAGTTTAGTAAAACAAGACAACAGTTAGACTAATGTATTAAAGATGCATATGGACTAACAGTTGCCTATATTATTAAATTGAATAGGAACAAAACAACAAATGCATTTCAATTTCTTCTAATGCATCCCAAGCAGACTTATTAATATCATATTTAATATCCTCCAAAACTTTACAAGATGGTTAGTGTAAATACAGCATCCAAACACTTTAGAACAAAAGTAGACAATTAGAGTATTTTAATTTATAAAATCTCAATAGTGAAATGAAAATTTTAACATTCCTTACAAACAATTCCAATTTATTTATACACCATTTCTAGTATATCTTTGTTATTTAAATTATGTTTTAAAAATTTAAGTCTTCTTTCATTGTGAACATTTGGATACATTTACCAATATTAGATGGCTTTTATCTGAAAAGGTGCAATAACAAAACATAATAAAAGGAACAGAAGTCCTAAAATATGATACATTTTTATTGTCTGGCGGGTGCTTGTGGGGAGAGGTAGCAGTGGAGGAATGTTTTATAACACAAAGACAACAGTTCAGTTTAACATTTTGTGCCGACTACTGCTATAGATTGGAAATATTACTGATGGCCTCCAAGGGTACAGAGACAGCTGCCTCAAAAGGATGCCTTTGGCAAATTTCCTAATGAAATTTTGAAGAAAACCACCGACTAACCTTGAGAGTTCACAAAAGGGCAAAAGGAAAATCATAGATACAAGACAGCCTGTAACACCCGGCTCCCTTCTCGGGGATATTTTGGTGGAGAAACCAAAAGGTTAGTTTTTCTCTAAGTGGCTTTTTTTTTTTTAATTTTTAAGGCTGTAGCAGGTAAGAAGGCATAACTTTTTTTACAGATCTACTTCTACCTTCTTTGCTTCTCAATGATCTGAATATAATGTTCTGTTCAATAACTTCCTTCCACATTATCTGATGCCACCCAGGTTGTTACTATGTACCTTTCCAGATTTTGTGAACATAGTTTTTTGTGGCACACCTCTTTATCCAACACACATAGACACTCAAAATTCCAATTATTTCATCAATCACCAGCAGTTACAAAAATAACCTAGTACAACACTAACAGCACCCACTCAAAAATCAGAATTTTAATTTTTTCACTAGTAAATCTAGATAACTGCTCTATTATTTTCTCATGAACTCTAATCTTACATTCTTATCAGACTTGTATCTTCAAACAATTAACCTTGTTCAGTTTTCACAAAAAAATTCCAAACACAACTCTGTTATGTATCTTACTTTTAACTACCCTTTACTTATTATCAAGCCTACTTAACTTTTTGTAATTTGATTCATAAAACATCATTAGTTATTATTACCATCATGATCAAGTAACTTATATTAAACTAACCCTCGTGCTAAGAAAAGTCATAAAATTCTGAGCCAGGCACGGTGGCACCTGCCTGTAATCCCAGCACTCAGGAGGTTGAGACAGGAGGATTACTGTGAGTTCAAGGCCAGCCAGAGTTACATAATGAGGTCAAGACTAGCCTGGAATACACAGTGAGACCCTGTCTCAAAAAATCAAAAAATTAATTAAAATAAAATAAAAAGGGAGGGAGGGCTGGGGATGTAGCTCAGTGCTAAGACTAGGTTCAATTCCCAGTACTCCCAGACCCAAAAAATTTGTTGATCTGGGTGTGGTGGTACACACCTGCAATTCCAGCACTCCAGAGGCTGAGGCAGGAGGATGGGTCACTGCGAGCCTGAGGCCAGCCTGGGCTACACAGTGAGTTCAAAGGCAGCCTGAATCACAAAGCAAGACCTCCTCTCAAACAAAAGGTCATAACATTCTGACAAAATGTGCGAAACTAGAAGGCCCTATACAGTAACTTAGGCAAAAAGGAACAGGAAGACTATACCTCCTGAGAGGAAGGGAGGACGTAAGACCAGCACAATTATCTAGGCTTTTTCCTTGAGTTTTCTGTGTTCAGGGTAAGAGAGCCATGTAGAAAACAGCAGTCCTCCTGGACTGAAGGGTCAAGAGTTTCTGACCACCAGAAAGCAGAAAACTAAAAAAAAAAAAAGACCAAGAGGAAAATTCAGAAAGAACAGGAATTCAAGAAAATTACTAGAAAATAACAGGAGGCCAAAGAGTCAAGCAGTGACTCCAGCTGCTGCCCAGGGCTGGAAGACAAAGACTGGAGCGGAGCCCCAAGAGAGGGGCCTTCACAAACTCAAGTTTTCTGAGACTTCAGAAGAGTCTCTCCTCAGACTAAGGTCTAAACTGAAAGAGATCAGCCACAGCAAGTCTCATAATCAATCTTTAGTAGACTCAAGTTAATCTACGTACTACTTCACATACCAGAGGAAAACCACTCTCTCTTTGAAGAAAACAATATAAACTTCTGAAATTTTCATGTACAACATCTGACACTCTATTGGAAATTACACAGCGTTCTACAAAACAAGAATAAATGGCTAACACCCAATATACGGCTATAATAATGGCATAAAAGTAAAAACTACAGAAATGTGGCAAAAATGTAGAGAAACAAAAATTCTCATATATGCTGGTAAAAAGGTACAGTCACTGTAGAAAACAATTTGGCAGTTCCTCATAAGTTAAACTGCTACCATATGATGCAGCAATCCTACTGCCAATATATACGGAGAATTCAAAACACATCCATGCAGAATCTGTACACAAATGTTCACAATGGCCAAACGACAGAAAAGCCCAAAGTCGTCTACCAACAGATGAACAAAATGTAGTATATGACTACAACTGCCAAAACAAGACAAGATAGCCACAAAAAAGAAGTAAAATACTAACCTATGCTACAACACAGATGCACTTGAAAATATGCCAAGTGAAAGAAGCTGAACACAAAAGGGGCTACACATTGTATGACTCTATTAATGTGAAATGCCCAAAACAGATAAATCCAGAGACAAAAAGTAGATTAGTTGTTGCCAGAGGTTGGACAGAAGGGAGAACCTCATAAGATATGAGGTTTCTTTTGGGGGTAATGGAAAGGTTCTGAAATTAGTTAACAGTGATGAATGCACAACTATGAATATACTTTTTTTAAAAAAAACTTTGCATTATAGATATTAAATACTTAAAATGGTGAGCGTTATATCAATTTCATACAATCTAAATTTTTTTAAAAAGATGAGCCATCAAGAGAAATAAAATAATTTTAAAAGACACAAGTCATTCAGATTTTGGAGTTACCAGAGATTTCTATTATGTTTGATATTTTGGGGAGAGGGGAGGAAAAATAGAGAATTTCAGCAAAGTTCTCAAATTCTCATCTATGAGTCAAATGGAAAATATAATCACTGACATTAAGAAATCAAGTTCCAAATAGTACATCAGAGGACTGGAGAAGAAATCTTTGGAAAAAATTATAAAAAAGATAAAGGAGAAAACATACAAGCATGTTTACAACACAGAGAAAATATCTAATACACATTTAACTGGAGTTACAACATAGAGGATACTGAAAAAAACACAGTAATATTTGGAGGATATTGGTTAATTTTCCAAAGCTAACAAAAGACATGAATTTCTAGCATATGAATTATGAAGCTCTACAAAACTGAGCAGGTTATAAAGAAAATCCTGTCCTACTTACATCAGTCAAAATATTAAAAACCAAAGTCAAAGAGAAAATCTTAAAAGCAGCCAGGGAAAAGAAGACATATTACCTCAAGGCAGAAATAAGGCTAACAACTAATTTTTCATCAAAAATAATGGAACAAGATAATGAAATGACATCTCTAAGGTGCTGAGATGAAAAAAAAAAATCCAAAGCAATAAACCCAGAATTCCACACTTAAGAGAAACATCCTCCCCTAATATGAAGATGAAATAAAAATATTTTTAGATGAATAAAAGCTTAAGAGAATTTCTTATAAGATAGGGATCCATCAAGAAAATGACCCTATTGGGCCGGGGATTTAGCTCAGTGGCACCGCACCTACCTTGCAAGTGCAAGGTCCTGAGTTCGATCCCAAGTACCACAAAAAAAAAGAGAAAATGACCCTACTTAGAAGCACAAAACTGTAGGGGTTAATAAAAAGGAATGAAAAGGTAAATATGTGGATAAACACAAGTCAGTATTGGCATTTAAAAGAACAATGACTTCTACACAGGGTTAAAATACATAGAAATATAAAATGCAGGATAAGACTAATATGAAAGACAATAGCTGAGATGAAGTTAAACTGTTTATTCTTTCAGGACAAGTTCTTAGTTTTTAAATTCATATTTAAGAAATGAAGAAAAGTTGAAAAAATTAGTGACATAAGCTTCAACCTCCATTAGCTAGAAAGAAAGAAAAATTCAAAGCAGAGCAAAGAAGGAACTAACAAATAAAATTCAATGCAATAATAAATAAAAAGCAGATAGAAGAAAATTAAGGATGCAGATAATTAAGAAGGCCTAAAGCTAGTTTCTTTGAGAGTATTAATAACCGACAAACCCTAGCAGGAATAATCATATAAAACAGAATATTCAAGTTTTAGATAAATTGGGGGATAGTCAATACATATTCTACAGATATTTTAAAGATGATAATAAAACATTAAGAACAACTTCAATAATACATCTGATAAGTTACACGAAATAAACAAATTCTTTGAAAAATATAGCTCTGACTAGTGATGGCGAACCTTTTAGGGCAACAGCCTGCTGTGGGACGCATATCATAGGTTCATTACCACTGGCTTAGAAATGGACAAAAAAAACCCCTAAGAAATCTGAACAATTCTCTATTAAAAAATCCTAATCCCTTATTTAAAATTTTCCCTGAAGTAATTTCCTGATGTATATAGCTTCTCTTCTGAACTACTAAGGGATAAATAATACCTATGCGATACCTATTACATCATATGCAATCTTCCAGAGAACAGAAAATAACCAGACCAATTCTCAATTCTTTATGATGCTACTAAAACCTGAGGTTATTACAAAAGAAAAAATTATGGGCCACATTCTCATAAACACACACAAATACTAAACAAAATTTTAACACACTTATCAAAACAACATTATAAATAATAAACTTTATTCCAGGATAAAAGCTGACCTAACTTTTGATATTAATCAATGCAATTCACCCAATTATCAAAGTAAAATCTATATAATCACCAAAGATAAAGAATTTGACATAATCTAGTATCTATTCATAATAAAAACTTTCAGAAATTTAGAAAAGAACATGAATTTTTGGGTCTGGGAACAAAGCTGAGTGGCAGTCCTCGCGTAGCATATACCAGCCCTGGGTTCAAATCCCAGCACTTCAAACAAAAACAAAAGACAAAACCAAAAAAGAAGGAATATTTTTATTGATTAGAACTAAATTTACAAGCCAGCTGTGGTGGCACATGTCCATAATCCCAACACTTAGGAGGCTCAGCTTGAGGCAGGAGGATCACTATGAATTTGAGATCAGTTTAGGCTACAAGGTGAGTTGAAGGCCAGCCTGAACTACACAGGGAGACCCTATCTCAAAACACAAAACAAAAACTAAATTTACAAAAGCTTTTATAGCCAACATCATCTTAATAATGAAATGTTAGCCTCTTCTCCTTTCAATTCAGGAATAACACAAGAATATCCATGAACAACATGTGTATTCAACTAAACGAACCAGCAAACAAATCAACGTTATCAAGAATGGAAATACAGAAGAAAAGCAAAACAAAATAAACATTAAAAAAAAAAACATAAATGTTATCACTGATGCTTGTGTGCATACTTAGAATAAGTGAATATAGCAAGATAACTGAATACAAGCATAATATATAAAAATCAACTATATTACTATATACTTCCAACATTAGAAAATGAAATTTAAAAACAGAAAGCATATATAATCCAAAAATTCAAATTACTAGGAATAAACTTAACAAGAGATATGCAATACTTCAACACTAAAATACTTTTTAAAAAGTAATGATTTACAAAACCAACAAATATGTCACCATTGACTGAAAGATTTAATACTACAAAAAAATTAGCTTCCCCAATGTTCACCTACAGTTTCCATGCAACCCCTATCAAAATCAGAGCAAGCTTCAGGAGTTCGGCTGCCCGCCTCACAAGTGCAAGGTCCTGAGTTTGATCCCCGGTACCAAAAAAACCCAAAAATCAGAGCAAGCTTTTGGCAGAAATTCACAAGCTGGTTCTAAAATGTATATGGAAACGCAAAGGACTTAGAATAGCCACAACAATCTCAAAGAAGAACACTAACAGATATGAAAACTTCCTATAAGCTACAGTAATTAAGATGTGGTTGGTGCAAAGACAGAAAAACGAGCACAGAATACCCAAGAACAATCCACACATAAGACAACTTACATTTAATGGTAAAAGAATGATCTTTCCAATATTTGTAAATGGCACTGGGTTAAATAAACATAATATGAACAAAAATGAGCCTTGGATACAACTCAGAGCAGTATAGAAACTTAATTTGGAACAGAACACGGATACATGAACTTTTAGGAGAAAATACAGGCAATATACCGGTAATGCTGATATAGGAAAATATTTCCTAAACAGCATGCACAATTATCCATAAAAAATACTGATAAATTGGACTTCATTTAAATGAGATCCTTGATTCATCAGATACCATTAAGAAAATATAAAGAAACAGGCGACAGATTTTTGCAAATGGGAAGGGGATCTAGAGACTAAAGGAGAAAGGAGAGAGAGGAGGGGAAGTGAAGTAGAAAGAATTAAGATACTGTTAAATACATGTACCTACTCCCTAAGATGAATGTAAACATTATGTACTGTAAATACGTATTAATAAAAAATAAACATAAAAAAAGAGAATATACAGATGCTGGGCAAGGTAGTCTGTGCCTAGAATTCCAGCACTCTGGGAGGCTGAAGCAGTAGAATCACAAATTCAATCAGCCTAGGCAATGTGGTGACTTAACAAGACTATATCTCAAAACAAACAATCAAAAGGGCTAGGGATGTGGCTCAGTGCAAAGGCCCTGGGTCCAGTCCCTAGTACCACACATGGCAGGGGGCCAGGGGAGGTAATTTTCAAAGTACAAGCTACATGCATTATATACAGCCAATAAAGGCATATAAAACGTATAGAGGACTGTAAGTCAATTTAAAAAGATGACTCAATTTAAAAATGGACAGGAAGGGAACATTAGGAAACATTTTAGTGATGACATCAATGTTTTATAATGACTGTATTGAGTTACATGGATTTGTGGAAATTCATCTATCTGTACATTTAAAGTGGGTGAATTTTACTTACTGTATGTGAATTTTTCCTCAAACGTCCTTCCAACCTTGACCACCAGAAATCCTCCCCTGACCACAGAGAGTCAAGGCCCACACAGTCTGCTCCCAGTCCCAGATGCCCCTCCTCCATAGCCTTTCCGACAGCTGCAATTTCTACATGCTTGTGTGATGGCTTGAGGTCTGTCATCCCTGCTGTATGTTAAAATCTTTAGGAATTTGGTCCATGATTCTACTTGCTTATTATTGGCGCCTCCAATTCTCTAGTGCCTCTCACCTAGAGGCACCTGATAAACCTATGTTAAAAGAAAAATGACTGTGAAGTACACATATTTCAAAGCGAAGCTAGGGGCTGCTATCTTTCTAGCCGATTTCGTTGGTTTAATTGTCAAAGTTACCTACTCCCTCTTCACGTCTCCTTCTGGAAACCCATCAGACATGACTTCCGTAAGAGCCCCCACTCTCGTATCATCTCATCCCTTGTCTCCGCAGGGGCAAGGACACCCTTCCAGCTGCTCATGGGGTTGTCCGTAACTTCTCTTTCTCACTAAACTCTCAACATATTCTCCGGCCTCTACTCTTACAATAGAAGTGGCCCAGGATCTGGCCACTTCTGCCAGCACCTCCTCTACCACCACCCTTGTGGGGCCACCACCCCATCTCTCGTGCCAGTTACCATAGTAGCTAACTAGATTCCCCACTTCAATCTGTGCCCCTCTATATCCTCAGTCACAATACACAATATACAGCAGTCACAATAAGCTTGTTAAAACATGCCAACTCTTTCCTTTGCTCAAAATCCTCCAATAACTTCCAATTTCAGAATAAAAGCCCAAGTCCTGACTACAGCCTACAAAACTATCTTTCACCAAAACATTTCTTTATTCTTCTCCAGTCGGTGACCTTCGTGATTCCCTGTACAAGTCAGACAGTTTCACCTCAGGACCTTTCCACTACTGTTTCCTCTCCTAGAGTCTTTGTCACATTCTCAATGAGGCCTACTCTGACCACTCTATTCCATACTGCAAACCCCATCTCCCGCTACACTATTCCCAGTACAGCTTTCCTGCTCTACTTCTCTTCTTTTCCATAGATTGACTTCCATTGTGCTACATGATCTATTAATTTATTATGCTTGCTTTTCTTGACAGAATATAAACCAAAGAAAGGATATGTCTGTTTTGTTCACTGATGTTTTAAAAGTACTTAACTATAATAGCCTGACAGTAGACACTTCATATTTACTAATGAGCTTTTAAATATAAACGATATACCAGAAAACTACACATAATTCTATCAAGTTATCGTCAATGTTTCTTTAAAATACAAACACAAAATTGCAAAAACAAACTTTAGTGTAATATCCTTCACCTGTATAACTGTCACTGCTACAACTGTCATTAATATAGTTCCCCACAAGGAGGCACTAAAATGTCACATAGAAATATAAGATTAAAAAATAAATTATTCAAAATAAGAGATATGTATACTAACTTCTCTAAAACCAGTAGCTTCTGTACACATAAATCAAGAGCCCTCATTAGTAAACCAAGACAGGGTCCCAAAACCTCACCAGTATCACAGTTGCCTTCCCCTAAAATGGATTCTACACTTACCTGAAGCACTTTAGGAAGGTCCCCCTAATAGTCACTAATTCAAGAAATTTCATAATGCTATCATAGTACCCTTGAATCTATGTAGGTTTTAGAACTGTAATAACCTGATTTCCTTAATTTAATAATCCTGGCAACTGTCATTGTCATCATGCCCCCCAAAAAGTTAATATTCAGTCTTATCATAAAACTGAGCCACTTGAACTTTCATAGTTAATAATTCACATTAATATTTTCCAGATGATAGGTCTCTAAATTTCCTAAGGGCTCAAGCTCCAGAATAACTATATTCTCCTGAGTTGAGTACTAAGTTCCACATTAAATTCAATCTTTCTCTATTATATGAAACAGCAACATTCACAACATAACAAATCTAACACACTGTTTCTTAGCTCTGAAAATCTGAGTCTCCGAAACCCTAAGAATGTTAATCATTAAGCAGTCATAAAAGTAAATGCCGGGCCAAGGATTTAGCTCAGTGGTTCTGCCATCTGCCTCACAAGCGCAAGGTCCCGAGTTCAATCACCAGTACCAAAAAAAAAAAAAGGGAAATGCCTCATTCCTTCACAAATAGGGAAATTCTCAAGAAGACTTCAAAAGCAAAAGCAAAAATAAAAGGCTGAGTATATAGTTCAGTGAAGAGCATGTGCTTAGTATGTACAAGGCCCTGAGAGTTCTATCCCCAGAACCACACACAAAAAAAGAAAAAATCAGTCCATTCCAAAAATATGACCAAATAGGACTCTTCAGTTTTTCTTGTGGTTTTAAAAATACCATCCATTGCACCTTGAGACCATACTCTTAAGTGAAATAAATCAGACACATATGTTTAAATATCACATTCTCTGCTATGAGAAACTAAAAGGGTAAATAGGGACCAAAATGTATAATAGACATTGAGAAATAGAAAGAAAATGTTCAAATGGGAAGGGGAACAAGGGAGGGGAGTGGGAAGAGGGAGGAAGGGAAAAGAAAAATAAAAGAGAATGAAGGAAAAAAATGGAAACAAAGCTTTTGTAAAAGAGGGGTTGAAGGGAAGGGCTTGGGAAAAAAGAAGACTCAAGATATATCATGTACAGATACAAATTCCCTGTGATGAATGTGATCATTATGTATAGGTAAAATGTATTATGTACATTTATACATATTATGTATAAAATGTATTATGCATACAGCTAAAATGTACCAATAAAATTAATTTTTAAAATAAAAATGAATAAAAATACCATCCATTAACTATTTACCAGTCCAATTATTTAAATACAGGATGACCAAAAATTCCATATTTTTCATTAATTTTTATAAGATAACATAATAGGAAATATAAAAATGACAATTTTATCAAATTTATTCAATACAGAATGAACTGGTTGAAAGACACCTGCTCAAGCAATGCTCGGGACAGTCAGCACATAAACAAACGCGCTGCCCCAGTGACACTTAAGGTAAACCATTAAGTGGTTAAGAAACAAGAAGATCCCAATATGTACAAATGTATGTACTGCAAACACATACTATTAAAAACTCAGTTTTTAAAAAAGAAACAAACTTATGTTTGTTTAATCTTGTACTTATTTTTTATATTATTTATACCTACACCAATTTGGTTAACTTAGAAAACTTAGATGCATGATCATTATTCAAATAAAAAACAAAAACAGAAACAGTACAAATGGAAACCATTCTACAACTTCGTACACATCTTCAGGAACTTCTAAAACATTCAGGCATACATAAACATACTTTTCCTTTCTAAAACTAGAGTAACAGTATTGTATTTTTTGTTCTAGTGTACATGTTATTCTTTAGCAGTATATAAAATAGACCTCAGAAAGTGTAGAATTCAACTGAATAGCTGTTAAGAGTTTTTAACTCATCCTTCAAAGTGACATGTTCCTAGTTTGTTGGTTTAAAAACAATGCTTCAATAAATTGCTTTATACATACTTTTGTGTACAAATAAGTGACTTACTTAATTTTCAGTATCAATTTATTTTCTCTAAGCTGTAGAGCAAAGAAATTCTGTTCCTTGCTGATATGAACTATACACATTATTGTCAATTCATGTGAAAGAGACCATCTTCAAGTTCCCTAGTACTTTTCATTGATTCTAATAAAATTCAGCCCCCCTCCAAATTCATACATATACATGAGCATAACCAAATATTTCTATTCTTCACAGTAAAATACATCCATTCTTTTTTTTTTTTTTTTTTTTTGTACCAGGGATCAAACTCGGGTCCTTGCGCTTGTGCAGCAGGCAGCGAAACCACTGAGCTAAATCCCTGGCCCTACATCCATTCTCTTTACATATCTGGATTTAATTAGACAATCTTCTGTACTTCAGACTGTTCAGCACACAGATAACATGTTTTTTTTAAGACATCTGAAAGATAAGCAGCATGGGTGAAATATTCCCTATGATATTAATCCAGAGAACTATGCACCCATAGATCAATTCTCTCAGAAACACAATGTTGTATTTTCATAGAACCCTAATCCTCAACAGCAGAACTAATTTCTCCAACCATTTCAACGGCATTTAAAATACACTACAGAGGGCCGGGGATTTAGCTCAGTGGTTTCACCGCCTGATGCCCAAGTGCAAGGACATGAGTTCGATCCCTGGTACCAAAAAAAAAAAAAAAAAAAATACACTATAGGGCCGGGGATTTAGCTCAGTGGTTTCGCCACCTGCTGCGCAAGCGCAAGGACCCGAGTTTAATGCCCGGTACCAAAAAAAATAAGAAAATAAAAAATACACTGTATTTCTAAAATAGTATGTTATACTGTAGAATATCTGTTGAGCTGTATGATTACAAATTTTTTTGGCATGTAAAAGATTATATCTTATATTATTAAAAGAATCATATCAGTATCTTTCTATAGAGTTTCCTCCTTTGTTTTTATTCCCAACAATGCGTTCCTCATCTCAAGATCAAACAACTGCTGATTTCTTAATTTATATTGAGAAAAAAACACTTCAGAGACTGGAAATTTCACCTGTAGTCCTCCTTCCTATTTTTAATACCTAATGCCTTAAGTAGACATTTTTATTGTGCAGCACCATGACAGGTTCAAGAGAAAGAAAGACTTGGAAACCAAGCTATGGATGAGTGAAAGAAAGGAGAGAGAAATCTGACATGACCACCATGTTTCTGACCAAAAGAATTAAGCATATACTGAACATTCAACTGTAAATGGGATAGGAAATATGTAAATGCACACTGTAGAACGTTCTTTACTTTTACAGCATAAGACAATAGAGGGGGAAGCTAAGAAGAATGAGTTTTGTCCATACTGTGTTGAGAGGTCTGTGGAGTATCCTATTGGATATGTTTAATGAAAGCTGGCTGAAGTCTCACATTCAGGCAAGAAAATGCACAGATGGGAACCATCTTTATGTAGACGGAACCTAAAGTCGAGAATAAAGGAGACCAGAAGTATGGATGAAATCTCCCAAGAAGAGTGTAGAGTGAGAAACTTCAAGAATGGAACATCAACAACTGATGAGGATGTTAAAGATAATGAGGTGAGCAGTCAGACAGGTACAAAGTAAACTATCACCGAAGCCAGAAAAGTTTCAAAGGAGAAAACAACACTATCATACTTACCAATCAAACAACATTATCATGTCTACATAACACCATGAGTTAAAATGATGTCAATACTTATGAAAAGTTCTTTCTGTAGCTTTAAACCAGAATATAAACCTTTTCATTTAAAAAAACATTTAATAAGAAAAGGTAGAGAACAGTGCATGGCAAGGTTCTCCTTGTACAGTAAAAAAGGGGAAAGTGGGTCTTATTTACATCAAAAGGAGATGAAAGTAGTTTTGTCTAACTTATTGTGGTTTATGTTTTAGCCATATCACAATATTATCCACCTAAAACTTCAGCTGAAAATTGTAAACATACCCCACTAATTTTCAAACTGTCCCACAACTTTAAGCATGTATTCTTTCACTTTCTTTAGATCATAAAAGGTAAAATTCTGTAACATTAAATTTTAGTCAACGATGTACCATAATAGGTGCTCTAGCAGGATACTCGCTGAACTTGCAGGCTAACATCATTCATACTGAAGCTTGGGGAAGAATAGCTAATGAAGAACTGCCCAAAACATCAAGCGTGACATCACAAAAAAAATACAAACTAGAAAATAAAAACATATATAAAATATAAGAGTATATACTTCAAATCAATATTTACTAATAGATCAGTATTTTATTCTTTGTATGAGATGACTATCCCATTTTATCCCATTAAAAAGTACAAAGTTTTTTAAAAATTTAAGGTGCAAGCAGGGTATACTTGGTTAAATTGGGTATATTTTAAACTTAATGCTCATAATAAATTAAATGAAAAGCAAGATAAGCAATTCCAATCAGCTTTCTGGCTTCTA
The DNA here is from genome assembly GCF_000247695.1 of Heterocephalus glaber. The sequence goes on along the minus strand of NW_004624770.1, from coordinate 6,280,749 downwards.
TTACGATGAAGACATGCTTTTACGTACGCAATTTTAGTGAACTGCATCATTACGAATTCAGTCTACAAATACTCTCCCAGTAACTGAGTCTTGCTCATCCTACTTCATATACTCTAAATTTGATGCCTCTTCCCATTTACTCTCCAACTATGTGCCATCTTCATATCATCATTATTGATGTTGACCGAGTACCTCCTATTAACTAGACACTACAGATTGCTTTTATATAATCTTCATAAAATAAGTAGTATCTTATTGACGTTGTACAAATTACCCATAGTATGCCATATCAAATGAAGGTGATACCACAGGAATATGAATTGTTTTTGGGGCCGGGGATTTAGCTCAGTGGTTCCAGCGCCTGCCTCGCAAGCGCAAGGTCCCGAGTTCGATCCCCAGTACCAAAAAAAAAAGGTACTAATGAATTGTTTTTGAAGTTTTACATATCTCACAACATCCCTGGATGCTCCATTTGAAAAGCACAGAAATCTAAGGTTCTCAATCCCTAACTGCATATTAGAATCAACTGAGAAGCTTTTAAAACACAGTTACAGGATTCTCACCTCATACAATTTAGTTACTGGTGGTTTTAAAAAATATTCTAGGTTACTCTAATGGACAGCCAAGGTTGTAAAATACTAGACTGTTATTATCAGCTTCTTTCTAGATTTAACATTTTTGATTCTATGTAAGTACTTTCAAGACTGTGTGCCTTAAATTGAACTACAATACCAGAAGGACTATTTTCTCATAAAGTTTATCTCAAAGAAAATTAATGAATAAAAACTTCTCTTGATTTAAACTTTCTCTAATAATTCTCCCCTAGATTAACAGTGCCTACCATTCTGTAGCCGTTAATGCTAGCAGATGACAAAAAGAAATGAACAATAACGAACGTGAAACTAACACTTAGAAATGCAATTTTTTCAGTCTGTTCGAGAAGGAAAGACCTACATACATGGTAAAAGTCATTATTTTCCACTGATAAAATTATTCCCATCAAATAATTACGTGAAGTTTTTTTGTTTCAGAAAGTAAAAATCATCTGGGAGATGCAATATTCAAATGATGTCCACAAGGTTTACCAAGAAGGACAAGGTTCTACTTACCTACAGGAAATGGAGCCAGAGTAGTATACATTTTGAACTGTGTTAGTTTTTTATCTCTTCCTAGGTAATCTTAGATGTCAGGTTGCCACTGCTTGTATGTAATGTCTGCCTATATGACACCCTCTGCCATTTGTGATTTGCTGTTTCTTGGATTAAAATTAAGGAAACAAACTTATTATATTTTACATAAATGGTTAAGGAAAGTTTGTTACAAAGACATAAGGCTTTTGTAATAAAAAAATTTAAAAAAAAACACAAAACTGGGCCAGGGATGTAGCTCAGTGGTTCTGGGGCCTGCCTTGCAAGCATATGGTCCCAAGTTCGATCCCCGGTAGCAAAAAAAATAAAAAATAAATAAAAAATGTAAAACCCAAGTGAAGAAGTAAAATGACCAAATTTTCATGGACTAGCTTTGTACATTATTCTTCCTGTAGGTCTTTTTCCATTTATCCCCAGTTTTTGGATTCTTGACTTTCAAATAGAAGAAGCTGCTAGAGGTAGCCCAGTTCCAGATACATGAAAAGGCACTATAAATAACATAATTCCTCTTAGGGAGACATGAAAAAACCTGAAAATTGAACTTACATGTAATTATGAGCCCAATTCCTATAACCATTTAACTGAAATGAAGTGAAAAATCTCATTCTTAAGAACTTTAGCAATATCACTAAAATACACAGTTCTTGAGGTAGGGATATAGCTCGGGTACATGTGCTTGCCCAGCATGACCAAAGCCCATGGATTTGATCCCCAGCACGCACCCACACACACGCACACACCACCACCACCAATAAAACCAGCTGTTTTTCAGACTCAAACATCTGAAACTACAGTTAATAACCATTATATTCAGACTGAAGTCTGTAGCAGTAACTTTCTCAAATTCATCTTGCTTTCTAGCCCTCCAATACACTTAATTATCCTCTGACTGATTTTTCCTTCCACCTCCACCCCACTCTTTTTTTTTTTTTTTTTTTTGGTACCAAGGATCAAACTCGGGACCTTGTGCTTGCGAGCCAGGCAGGGGCACCACTGAGCTAAATCCCCAGCCCCCCAATTTTCTTCACTGGTTCAACTCTCTGATGTTAACTTTACTAAGAGGATATATTTATTTTTGTTCTGTCTCTCCTGCTTTTTTAACCCAGCCCCTTATTATTTTTTATGAACCTCTGATTATGTATTTTAAACTATGATCAATATTAAGAAAAAAATATTGAGATACTTTTTATTTTGAAATATACCAAATGGCAATATTTATATTTACTAGCAAAATAGTATGAGGTAAAATGGTGAATGCATGTTAAATGGATGGATCTAAAGGGTAGGAAATGTAGGTTTCCTTTGTGATGGATTTTTTTAACCACACAGTGGTGAAATAATCTTTCCTGCATTTCACTATTCTATTTGAACTATAAGAACAAAACATAAATTCTACTTAAAAATGCAAAAAATCATAATAAGAGCTTATAACTTAGCAACAGGTGTGACTATAATTAGGGATCTGCTGGACTGAATGAATTTCTACGGTTAAGCTCAATTATCAGAATGGCTTCTTAAGAATTACCTTTCTGAAGAAAGGCAAGATACACAATCTGACCAAAATGCATGTTTTTTATGAAAATCAGAGAGAATGTGGAACATATTTGAGAAGCTGCACTGCTTAAGGTTTGGTAAGGTTTGGTTTGGTTTTATTGAGGACTGAACCCAGAGCCCCATGCATGCATCCACTAAGATATTTTGAGATAAAGTCTCATGAAGTCGCCCAGCTGGCCTCAAACATGCAACAGTCCTGCCTCAGTCTCATGAGTAACTTGGAATCACAGACATGTGCCACCATTTTCACATGGGGATAATATTTAAGATTGAGACAAGCTAACAAAATCCAGATTTGTCTAAAATCTTAAGCTAAACAGAAACTCTCAAACTGGCTGTCAGCAGAAAGGGTAGGGAAGGAGGAACGTCAAAATTACTTCAGGACATTTTGCAAATACATCCTTCCCCAATCACCCACAAGATTCTGATAAGAATATCTAGAAAGAAATGCCACCCTCTCCAACCCAAAACCCTAACTTGAGTTTCTGCCATGACAAGTTACTGGTACTGATAAAAACACAAGTATGTGTCTTATTTTTCAGACATGTTAGAAAAGGAAAAAATGACTAAGAGTTACTGAGATACACTAAGAGTGACCATTGTGGTAATAAGCTAAGTTCTTAACACTTAAACCTATAGTCCCCAAACTATGAGCAAAATCATTCATTTAACTTATTTCTTTTTTTTTTTTTTTTTTTTTTTCTTCCGGTACTGGGGATCGAACTCGGGTCCTTGCGCTTGTGCAGCAGGCGATGAAACCACTGAGCTAAATCCCCGGCCTGCATTTAACTTACTTCTTAGCTTAAGACATTAAGTGCATGACTAATGCCAGACAATAAAGAAAATGACTAAAGCACTCCTTTCCATAGTGGTACAATGGGACAACCAAAGCACTATGATCTGTAAAATTTCATTTCCAGTTCTGTAAAGACTTCAGCTCAGTCCTAGAATACTGCACATGTCCAAGGGTAAAGAGGTCAGGCTTTTATCTGCACTCCACTCTAGCAATGCAACATGCATAAAGCACAAACTTTGATTTCAGTAAGGCCTCCCCTTAAGTCTTAGTGCTACCACTTACCAACTAAAAGTCCTTATTCTAATTAACCTTCTTGAGACTCAGTTTCCTCAGCCACAGAATGGGACTAATATCTTAAAGCATTATGAGGATGAAATCCTCAACATAAGAATCCAAACATAATAAGTCATTCTTTAAATTTTAGCTCTTGTTCCAAAGAAATGACTGTATTTAAGAAGCCAAAAAAGTAACTAACATTCTATGGACAGAAAAAAGGAATTCAATTCTAATACTTAAATTACCTAGAATAAGAGCAGACCAGGTCATTCAAACAACCCTCCACAATGCTAACAAAACAAAACCAAAAAAACCGTGGGCAAAATATTTTTTAAATTTCTCACAGATATGAAGGAAGAGACAAACTAGTAAAAAATGACCAAGCCAAGATTTAGTAGGGAAAAACATCTCGAGAAGTAGGCCCAAGGGCATTTGAGGGGTACACAGGATGACACATTTGCTGTGAACATGTTAGCAAAGCTCGATGAGAAGCTGAGAAGGTTCTATCCACAGGCTAAAAGGACAGAAGTCCAGGGTCCATCAAAGGAAGGAGCCCTAGCAAATCATAAGTAAAAACCAGATTTATAATAAACCTTGCTTGGTCTGTACACCTGATTCAACTCATCTAGAATCACTAAGAAAAATCTCAATCTCTGAAACATTATTAAAGTGATCTCAGATTGTTAACATACCCAGATCCTTGACAAAAGAAAATGACCATGCTCTGTGGAAGAAGATAATAACATCCTAGAAATGTTAGAAAATATTTCTACAGTGATTACCCCAAACAATTTCTGACTGACAATCAAGACAACCAGATACATGCGAAGGCAACACAACATGAATGACAACTAGCAAGTAACAGACAACTGAAACAGATACATAAAAACTTCAAATATTAGAATTATCACTTTAAAATAATGTATTCCCAAAAAACAGACATATATAGGTAGTATTTATATACATAAAACGAGTAAACAAATACATATACACACATATACAAGTACACTGAAAAGTTAATTGTAAAGTGTAGGTGATGGGTACATGACAATTCTCTGTAAAATTCTTAGAATTCTGAGGGTTAAAAATGACAAAAGTAAAGACCAGCAGCAAAATACAGCCTCTGTAGGACCATAAATTGAGACATCTAGAAAACAACTTAAAGATGAGAAAAAGAAGTAAAGCTCTGGAAATCAAGGAAAAGCCAACAGGACTAAAAACCACAGAGAAACTGAGGACAATGCAGAGAAGAGTGAAGGAGTTTGGAACACTCACCCAGAAACCCAGGAAGGGAACTGTCTCTGCAAATACAAGGTGAGCCCAGAGAGGGCTAGCAGCCTGGGGAAGAAACAACAGGACAGCACCAGCCCCAAGAAAAGGTCACAGTTACTGTCAGCTACAAATAGAGTGTGCAGTTTTATTCTGACAGTGACTTCCTGTGCACGGCAAGGTAGAGCTGGGGAAAAAATTCACTGTAGTGTCCACCATGCTTGAGTGATAATCAGGAGACACTGTGGGAAGAGCTTTACTGCAGGACTGGAACACTCTGGGAATCAGAAGTCTCAGAACAACTGCACTTCAGGGTCTCTGGGGTCACTCTACTACAGTGGTGGGAAGCCGGGCTGGTCCTATGTGCGTGTCTGAGTGGGCTGAGTCTGAAACTGCAGACATTAGGTCCAGTGGACTGCTTGGCCCCTCTCACTGCCTACTTTCAGCACAGAGCTCAGTGGTCAATTTGCTTCCCATCTGTTAGTGTGATCAGGAATATACCTCAGCTTACAGTTGCCACACCCTGGGGTGTAAAGACAGAGGGGCCTCTGGAGCAAATGAGGCACCTCATGAGCCCACACGCCAAAAAGGTAGGGAAAGATGGCAGAGACTTCCGGTGCATAACAGGACACAAACGCTAAGAGCTGCTGGAGTGAATAGAGTCCTAAGGTAAACAGGACACTACTGACTGACCATACCCAGTGGGAAAGGTGGGGAAGGACTCAGCATTTACACAGCAAAAAATGAGTGTGGAAAGAAAATAAGCCCTAGCTGTGACTCACTATTCCCCACCAGAGATACTAATACCCCAGGAACTGGAAAGAAACCACTCGCTCAAACACCAGGAGGAACTTTCTGGACTCAATTCTCCTTTTTGGTTTGGTTTTGGATTTTTTTGGAGGCGGGTGGTTTGTTGTTCCTTTTCTTCCTATCTTTTGTTCAATGCTCTTATTCTTTTTTCATATTTTTCTTTTCTTTTTCTTTTCCTGTTACTTTTTTTTTTTTTTTTGGTACTGGGGATCGAATTTTCCTGTTACTTTTACCTATTGCTATTAGCTTTCTTTTTTTAATTGGATATTTATACCACTTTTCTCTCATCTTGCTGTTCTTTTTCAAATTCTATTTCTTTCCTCTTTCCCTAACCCCATTTTTATTCCATTTTTATTACTGTTAATCTTATTAGTTTTCAGCTGTTTAGTTGACTATGCTATTATTGCTGAATTCCTTTCTATTGTTAATAATGGTGGTAGAGTTATTGCCTTTAGTGGATATTTACTGTATATTAGTACTGTATTTGGTTTCTCTTTGTGTCTGCATTATTATTGCCAATCTATTTTCTATTGTTAAAGATGGTATAGTTGTAGCTATTATTGGTTCTTATCATATCTCAATAACTGGTTTGCCTTTGACTCTAATTATTGATCTCTTTTCTATTATTAATGGTAGCATTGTTGTTACTCTTAATTGGTTTTTATTATATGCCAATATCTGGACTCTATTTGTGCCATCAACATTACCATGGTTCATTTTCTCCCCTTTCACTGGTATTGGGATCAAGCACCCAGAGAGAAGTTAAAAAAAAATAAGAAAAACCTCAAATATTATGGTGAATAGCTTGAAGAGTATAAACACCAAAACATAAACAGGCCCAAGGACATAAGGAGACACAAGGAGCTCAATCTAACTAGAGATCTCCAAAGTGATAACAAGTTTCCTGAGCCTAACTGATCTTCAACCCATAGCACAAAACAATAGAAACAAGAGAAAGCAAGGCACCAAGATGACCCTAAAACTTCTCCAAAAAGATCTCACCAACACTGAAGTAGAGGAACAATAAGTAATGAACACAAAATACCTGTTATGGCTTGTACCTAGATGTCCTCCCAAAGCCTGGGGGGCGGGGGGGGGGGGGGGGTCGTAGGTGGGGCTATTCGGAGGTGGCTGGATTTGGTGTAGCATATGCTGGGATTAAGTGTGCCATGCTGGGATTCAGGGTGCACCACCCAAAGGAAGGTAGCCTGGAGGAAATATAAAGGCAGGCTTGGTTGCTGCTGCTGCCTCCTGCCTGCTCTGTGACGCCCTCTGCCATGCCACCCTCCTTGGAGCCAGCCAACTATGGGCTAACACCTCTACAAACTTATTTTCAGACAGAGCTGACTTCAAACCAAAACCAGTCAGAAGAGATAAAGATGGCCACTACACACTGGTAAAGGGAACAATTCAACAGGAAGAGCTAACAATTTTAAGTTATCACTGCAATGAATGTCAGTGACCCAACTTCTAAAACAAAAACTTCAAGACTTAAAGAGGATAAATAGACACCAATACAATCACAGAAGGGGACTTTAACACCCCACTATCAGAATTATGCATGGCAACCAGACAAAAAATAAACAACAAAAAAATCAAAGTTAAACCACACTATTAAACAAATGAACTCATTAACAGATTATCTATAGTGTTTCAATCAACAACAGAATACATATTTTTCTCAACAGCACAGACTATATCTTAGGCCATAAAGAATGCTTAAAGAGATGAGGGGAGAAGAAATAGAGTGAAGATGTGTTATGTACATGTCCCAACTCCCTACAATGAATGTAATCATTATGTACTACAAACATGTGCTAATACAAATAGTAAATACAAAAGAAATGAAATAGGGTAGGGGATTTAGCTCAGTGGTTTCACTGCCTGCTGTGTAAGTGCAAGGACCCAAGTTCAATCACCGGTACCAAAAAAAAAAAAGAAATGAAATAATCCCCTGCATATTATTAAATCACAGCAGAATGAAGCTAGAAATCAATGCCCAAAAAAGCCACAGAAAGTTCACAAACACATGGAGATTAAACTGTATGTACTGAATAATCAATGGATTACAGGAGAAATCAGGGAATATAACAATTTTAAAATGACAAAAATACAAAATTTCCTAGAATCAAATGACAATGAAATTACAATATCCCAATACCTACGGGATACAATGAAAGCAGTTCTAAGAGGGAAGTCTATAGTTGTGAATGTACACAATGCCAAATAAATAACCTAATGATGCATCTCAAGGTCCTAAAAAGACCAACACTATCCAAATCTGAAACTAATAGAAAGGAAGAAACTATATAGATCGGAGTAGAAATTAATGAAATTTAGACTATACAGATATACAAAGAATTAATGAAGCAAAGACGTGGTTCTTTGAAGGAGCAGAAAAAGGATCTGCAGATGGGAAAGGTGGGAGGTGAGGACTAAAACGCACCAGGATGCAATATATATATACCAACTCCCCCAGGATGAATGTATTTACTTTGAATTGCGAAAGTACACTAACAAAAATTTTTAGAAAAAAATTAAAAGGGATGGGGATGAGTCAGTGCAAAGGTCCTGGGTTCAATGATTCAATTCCCAGTGGGGGGGGGGTTGTTGACATAGCAATAAAAGTCACTGAAAGAATTCACAGAAATAAAATTTTCTCACCAAAAAAAACCTGCTCTACATCTATACTGTATTTTCTAAAAGAATTATAACCAATGAATTGAAGAAATATAAGCCACATCAAGTACATTCAAGATTTAAAAAAAAAAACATGCAAAAGCTTCTCCAGCTTATTTAATGCCAGCAAAACCTCAAAATAAAAACTAGACAAGGGCATTATAAGAAAGTAAATTAGGGGCTGGGAATGTAGCTCAGTGGCACAGCACCTGCCTGGCAAGCGCGAGGCCCTGAGTTCAATTCCCAGTACCAAAAAAAAAAGGAAATTAGAAGTCAATTACACTCATAGGAAAAGATGCAAAAATCGTGATCGAAAATCTACCCAACTAAATACTGTAATTTTTTTAAAATACTGACCAGGTGGATCATAAGTATGTTAACTGCAAGAATACAAGACTGATGGACCATTACAGGGTAAATCAGTATAATTTATCCCATTAAGAGATTTAAAAAAAGGGCTTATGATCATTTCATTAGATGCAATAGAAGTATTTGATAAAAGTTTACATCTTGTTAAGATATAAATTCCTAAAACACCAGAAACAGCCAGGGATTAGCTCAGTGGTTCCGCCACCTGCCTCGTAAGCTCAAGGACCCGAGTTCAATCCCCGGTACCAAAAAAAAAAAAAAAAAAAAATCTAGAAACAGAAAAGAATGTCCTCACTCTGATAAAAGGTATCTACAGAATATTACAGCAAACATTACACTTAACGGTTAAACAGTGAAAATTTTCCCTTTGAGATCAGGAACAAGACAAGGTGTTTTCTAGTAGGAATGTGCCAGAGGTCCTAGCCAAAAAAGTAAGACAAGAGAAAGAAATGAAGGTATAAAGATTGGAAGAAAAAAAACAACAACAACTTAGAAATGATATGGTTGTGAATATAGAAAACTGAAAGTACAGAAAAACTGTCAGAAATAAGGGTGAACAAGGTTGTTATGCAAAATCAATTGCATTTCCATGTAAACAGCAATTAGAATTAGAAAACAAAAGTTAAAAAAAAGACTCCAGTTTAAAATGACCTGGAAAAGTAAATCTAACAAGAAATGCACAAATCCACGTGACAGAAAATCGTAAAACTTCCTTGACAGACATTGAAGAGTGAAACAAATGAAAATATGTGCAATTCTCATGACCTGGAAGACAAAATTTTGTGACAATATCAGTTCTCCCAAATTTATTTCTTTACTTTTTTTTTTTTTTTTTGGTACTGGGGATCGAATTCTAGACCTTGAGCTTGCGAGGCAGGTATGGTGCCACTGAGGTAAATCCCGGGCCCCCAAATTTCTTTAAAGTCAAAGTAAGCTCAATAAAAATCTCAGTGGGATTATGTATGTATGTATGTATGTATGTAATGTTTAAAGATATACGAAAATAAAGACTAATAGCTAGGATACTGAGGGGTAAAAAAGCAGTAAGAACTTCTTTAATGTACATCAAGTCTGACAAAACAGTGAAATTGGTTAAAAGAGACCAATGGAATAAAATAGAGATAGAGATCAGACAGACCCACATATATATGGGCACATGATATTATAACCTTGGCGGTACAATAGAGAAAAATGTTTTGTTTTCTAGCAGGGGGTATCCTAAAAACAAACATTATGAATTTTATATAAAGTAATATAAAATAAGCAACTATAGTAAATTTATTAAGGAAGGCAGATTTTCACTAATATATAATATCAAAAGTAAAAATCCTTTCCTGAAACAAACATATCACTAAGATCTCAATATTTAATTCTGTTCTTATTTTGTATTACCCAGTTCTGTTCCCTAAGACGGCCCAGCAACCGTGACAGTCCAGTAATAATAAATATCCCAAGCTTTCAAATGGTGGTTCCTAACTACCAATTCCCATTTTAAAAAAGCTGATTCCAGTCCTGGAGCCTAAAATACAATCAATCATCTCTCAAATCCTGAAAGCAAAGAAACTACAAAAGAATACTAGAGTCATATCAGAAGAGCATTAAGTCCATTTAAAAGGCTTCATTTGATCAAAGAGGATAATTGGAGCATCACAATAACTACAATGAAGTTTAATACTTGAAAAATACAAAAGTCAAAGCCAGACACAGTGGTGTACATTTGTAGTTCCACCACAAAGCCCACAACCTACTGGTCACACCTTTGCAGGTTGCAAGAGACCAACATGGAATTCTGAAATCTGATAAGGGATAGAATCAGCCCTTATCCTCAGTTTCCTATAGGGGCTCTCTAACTTCAAAATAACCAAATATTTTATGAAGCTTTTTGTTCTATAAGAATTACAGCTAATAGTAGTAAGAGGGATTGTAAAATTAGAAATTTACCATTCTGTGATCCTAAAATGAAAGAAGCTGGTCAACAAGCATACATGACTGCTAAAAGCATTAAGTGAAAGGTAGATAGGGAACTTTATAATGGATTAATCAGACTGGCAACAACTGTACCCACTGTTCAATCTTAACACTGCTAAAAATTGAACAACAATTAATGTGTTTTTCTTGATGTGATACAAAGGAAAATCCACAATACCACCAATAAAATGGGTTAACTAAAAACTAAATCTAAGTCTAACTATCAGTTTACATGAAATAAGAGATAGAAGAACACATTAAAAGATCCATGAGCATGTTAAAAAGGCCATGAGGATACAATCAGCAAAATCCAGAATGTGAGAAATTTACACAACATATGACTCAATTCCTCCAACAAAAAAGAAAATTAAATAGGTAAACTGATACAGATTTTAAAAATTAATACATATCAACCAATTCTATATCTACACCTTGTTTGGATTCTGAGGCAAGCAAACATTTAAACATTTAGGTTTTTTGAGATAACTGATAACTGAAAACAGACTGCATATTAGAGGGTATTAAGAAATTATGGTTAATTTTGTCGGGCGGGATAACAGTCCTACCTGCTACACTGGAGGCATATTGAAATATGATGCTAGTAAAATGATACGATGTCTAGTGTTGGCTGTGAAATATTCCAGATTTACTAATCAATTATTTCTGTGATTAAAAATTAAAACAGGCAGGAAGGTAGGTAAGTTGGTGGATGGATGAATGGATACAATTTCCTCAAGGAGGGAAGTGATTGTAGGTCAATGAATTCAAATTAAATGAAAGCAAAGCAATAAAGCTTTTAGGTAATATAGACTACTTCCACATTCTCAGAGTAATTCAGGATTTACTAAACAAAGTTCAAAATTCACTACAAAAAAACGTGTCACACCATATACTACTATAAAAACTATCTACTTCACACTACTTTCAAGGTACTTACAGCTGGTAAAAGAGACTGCATATTTTGATTAGAGTCTGCTATTGTAGCAAGGTATACCAAGTTTGTATGCAACATCTGCTGATACCTGTTAAAACAAAACAAATACCAATATTAAAAAATAATTTTATTCCCATCTGCCTAAATATAAACATCATTCTAATCATTTCTAGAATTTAATAAAGATGTATTACCTGAACATCAATAGCACTTCAACTTTTCCTATTTCCTCTGCAAAATAACTCTAAATAATAAATAATACTCTCTATGTAATAATGAACATGGAAGGGCCGGGGATTTAGCTCAGTGGTTCCGCTGCCTGCCTCACAAGCACAAGGTCCGGAGTTTGATCCCCAGTACCAAAAAAAAAAAAAAAAAAAATGAACATGAAGATCTTACCATGTGCCACATTGTTATAATTGTTTTATATGTACATATGCCTCAGTGAATACTCAAATCAACACTTTTAGGTAGACACTCTAATTTTTCTCCATTTTACTGACGAGGAAGGTACAGTTTAGAGAGGATGCTAATTTGTACAAAATTGCACAGCAAGTTAATTGGTGTATGATTAGCTTCATATATAGTACATCAGATTTTGAAAAAGAGAACCAGAATGAAGGAATTTAATGAAATATGCTATCCCCTTCCTTTTGCCACTTTTGTTATGCCAAAAGCCTCAAATCTAAATACAACCAAGATCTTCTGATCAGGGATGTAGCTCAGCAGCACCGAGCCTGCAAGTGCAAGGTCCTGAGTTGATCCTCTGTACCAAAAAAAAAAAGATCTGTTAAAGTATCAGAAAGCAGGTGAGAATCACACATTTTCATTCCTGTAATTTACTCCTTTTCATTCCTGTAGTTATGACTAAAGAAGCCTTCTGTGGTTATACTTAGCTATCAAGATAAGTGGTTCTACTACTTATCTAGTTCACAAGAAAGTGACTATGTAATTTCCAGTCACAGAAAAAAATGATATGCTAAAATGCAGAGATAAAAGAAATGCTAGAGCACTAATAAAACTAAGAATTAACTTAAAAAAATAAATTCTCAACATTGGAGTTATGTGGTTAAACATGCATATAGTAATCTTGTGTATGAATTAGTTGGGCTAAACTCCCTAACTATAAAAGTTAATTCAGATGAAACCAGATTAAAATTACTGGCAGTAGTGACCCAATGACTAGTGTTTGGACTTAGTGCATGCATACAGCAAGCCTCATAACCAAACTTAAAACCTGCATAAACTGTTAGGCTGCCTCAAAATTTCATTTACTACAAATACTAACTACAAATTAAAAATAATAAAAATGTGTCAAAACAATGTTATTCAGATAAAGTATTCTGATTGAGATACAAAATGAAATAAACACTGTAAAGGGAATCATAGTAAATTCTTTGGTACCTCTTTATTCCTGTTACAAACTACTAGTTTCACAACTTTTTATTAGGAAAAATACTTCTCACTAGCAAAGTTTCTTCACTAAAATGTCTATACTTTTAATGCTTTTCCTCAATGTAGCTAGACATGATACATTTTTTATAATCTTTAGATAAACGAGGATCAAATACAATTATGTTTCTAAAACTACAAACATCAACTAACCTCTAGTTGGAACTATTTCACTGTTCTGTAGCAGTCTTCAAGGCAATTTAAGATTTAGGACTCCAAGACCTGGGGATATAGTTTAGTGGGAGAGGCTCGCCTAGCCTTGAACTTGTGATCCTCCGGCCTCAGCCTCCCAAGGGCTTGGATTACAGGCCTGCACCACCACGCCCAGCTTCAATGACTTAATTAGAACACAGAACTCATTTCAAAGTCTATTCCTTTATTTCTTTTTGTTCTGAGTATTAGTATATTATATGGTCAATTTAAGGTTTTCTGAAGAACACTGACCACTTCATAAAAAATTTAAACATCAAATCTTATTAAAAGACAGTCTATTCATAACTCTCAAAAAACAGTTAAGACTGCTGCAAGCTCCAGGCCAACCTGAACTACCTAGTAAGTTTAAGGCCAGCCTGAGCTACATAGCAAGACCACAACTCAAAAGAAAAAAAAAATTTGAGTTATTATGCTGATTTGCACTTAATAAACCAATGTTAAAACACTATTAAATCTAATCTGCCACACTTAAATCTTCATCTCATTTGTCTAATAAGACTTTAAATATCTATAAATACAACATCATTTATGGAATAGTTTAATTTTTAAGACAGTTGCCAAATCCCCTCTCAAACATCAAACTTTTTAACATTTAATTTTGAAATTATTTTTTTAAAGTCCAAAATCTTTCAGATTTCCTAATTGTTAATACTTCATATCTGCTTTATCATTCTGTCTATAAATACACATATGTATGCACACATATTTTGAGGGTCAGTTGCAGACATAATACCCTTTACTCCTAATACCTTCAGTATCAATTTCCCAAAAACAAATTCATTCCCTTATGTAACATATCATGACATTAACATTGATACACTGTATCACCTTCTAACCCTCAGAACCCATTCTAATCTGTCCCAATACCTCCACGTCATTTTTTCTAAGATAGGAAAAGACAAATATTTTTATAGAGCTTTTCCAACTTCAACAGGTTTTCTTTTCAGTGAAATTACATTGTTTTTTAAAGCATTCATCAAATGTTTATTCAAAGATAATACTAGATTCAAAGATGAACACTAACAAAAATATATATATACACTCATATTCTTTTCTAAGTTTATATGAAAGTCACCTAAAATTCAATTAGGAAAAATTCTACAAGCACCTGGATCCTGCTAAGACTACTGAAATGCTAACAATATTAAATAAATATTTTCCTGAGAAACTTAATTTTTTTCTTTTTTGGGGGGGTAAGGAGCACTAAGGGTTGAAACTAGGGGGCTCTACATCCTCAGTCCTTCTTTTAAATTTTGTTTTGAGAAAGAGTCTCACTAAACTGTCCAGGCTGGCCTCAAAATTTCAAACCTCCTACCTCAGTGGGTGGGAATACAAGCATCCACCACTACACTCAACAGTGTGTATTCTGTAAGTATATTACATTTGTCACTGAAATAGTTTACAATCATTCAGTCACCATTTTAGTCAAAAATGGAGTGTATGTAACACTACATATACAATGGTGGGGCCATAACTTATATCCCTAAATGACCTCACAGCCATCTTAGTTTATGTACTGTGTTTGCACAATGATGAAATTGCCTAATGATGCATTTCTCAGGATGTGTCCCGATCATTAAGCGACTGTACTTTCTTAATGTGTACACTCACCTCTAAAATACTGTTAATAAAAGAACATCAAATGTGTAAGCTAAAAGCAGACATAAAACATACTCACGATGGTAACTAACTTGCAAGCTAGCAGATGTATAATATAGTTAACATTTTATATTTGATGATGGTACTGTCCTAATACTGACAAATAGGGCTGGGGATTTAGCTCAGTGGTTCTGCTGCCTGCCTCGCAAGCGCAAAGACCCGAGTTCAATCCCCGGTACCAAAAAACAAACAAACAAGCAAATAATGACAAATATTTCCAAATATCTATGATTATTAATCTATTAGATGAGAGTTCACTTTCCAAAGATTCCAGTAAGAGCCACTACATCAATTACCTTGCAGAAAGTAAAATAACTATTAACTATAATTGATTTAACTTAAAAATCTTAGGTCTGATTGCATTTTCTAAGTACTTTTTCCTATAAGGTGTGAAAAGTACATTTACTAGACAGAAATATATTTCATAGAATAAAAGTTATCTTCCCAAGTAGAAATTTAAAATTAAATTCCTTCAAACAACAAAAACTACTACTTTTTCGCATCAGAATTACATTCAGACCACAGACTTATATAACACATGGCCTATCTGTGTTAAGTCTGCAATTATTAGACTGAGCAATAGGCACAAAGGCATTACCAGTGAGAGGCTCTGAGTGGTTGGAATATGGTGTTCATTTGCTTATTTTAAGATACTTATGTTTTCTAACTTTTTACAATGCATACACTGTTTTCATAAAATAATTTTTTTACAAACTGTTTCAGGGGCCGTGGATTCAGTTCAGTGGTTTCGTCGCCTGCTGCACAAGCACAGGGACCGGAGTTTGATCTCCGGTACCGAAAAGAAAAAAAACTGTTTCAACCAGTCATCATATTTGAAAGAAGTATTTAGAATTGGACTATCAATTCCCAGATGGCTGTTATTTACTAAAGCTTCTATTTATTCTCCTTTTGCCTCTCTTACTGTAAAAAAACAAAAACAACATTTATGAAGGATGCAATGAGGAAAATTTTTTCTCGTCTTACAAACCATTCCCAACAACTTGAAAAAAAGAGCTGAAGGTAAGAATGAAAGTTAAACCCATCAAAGCTAAGAACAGCAGGATGCACCTGTTGTCTCAGCTACTCAGGAGGCTGAGGCAGGAGGACTGCTTGAGCCCAGGAACTCAGGGCCAGCCTAGGCAAAACAGACTCCATCCCTTAAAAGAAAATAAGAAAGATGAAGAAGTAGTAAAATTAATCAGAAAGAACAGAATTGAAGATTCTACCCTATTTAAGCCTCATTTCATCAAACACATGTGAACCGTTCCGATACGCAGAGAATGAGAGAAATGATCATGCAATACATGAAAAAGAATATAAAGAATAAAGCAGTATAAACTTTTGCTGACTCAAGTTGGAAAAGCTGGTTCTAATTCTGAACATCTATCCATGACGTGTACTGCTGTGCCCAATAAAAAACTGAACATGTCCTGTGCCATCAAATACCTTGGCTCCACCTGGGTGTTCTTAAAAGCTTTAAGTAAAAACAGTAATTCTAAGCACTGCCTTCTAATTTTAACCAATCCACAGCTCACCTCAGATAGGGATCTACTTATCACTGATGATTATCTATAAATGAAAGAAGTTGATCAGCTAGGTTATGTTTTAAAGAACTTTTCAAATATATACAGACAAGAGCCACTAAAAGAAGCAATATAAAAATGGAAATAGTCATACAAAATGCAAAATGACAAGTAATTAGAAAAAAAGATAAACTACACCCACAGCTTAGTTTCTAAATACCATCTTACAAAAAAAGAACTAAGGCTTGGAGAAATGGTTGATTCCAGACTTGCACAGAAAAAAGTAGAGGGTAAGAGCAGAACATTTCATGGTACAAGAAAATGCTCAAAAAATAATGGAGACATGTCAAGAAGACAGCCAGAGGGGTTCCGAATGGCCAAACCTGGAATAATTAGAGGGGGAAAAAAAGCAGTACTAGGGTAATAAATTATAACCTAGAGAATTTAATGAGAATGTAGAAGTCCATTCAGGTAGAAATAACTAACGACTGGGAAAAAAGGTTAGGAAATGTCTTCTTAGAGTAGGATTACAAATAAATATGTGTGATGACTTTAGTTACTATTTCACAACTACAACACTATTACCTATCTCGGGCAAAAATCTTTGGTGGATGCTACAATTATTGCGTTAAAATATAATGAGAGGGCCGGGGATTTGGCTCAGTGGTTTCACTGCCTGCTGCACAGGTGCAAGGACCCAAGTTCGGTGCTGGCTTCGGCAGCACATATACTAATATTGGAAGGACCCAAGTTCGATCCCCGGTACCAAGAAAAGAAATATAATGAGAAACATCATATGTATATCTCAAGTTATCTCCCCATAAAGATACGTATGAATTACAAAAGAAAAAGTAGTAACTTTATGTTAGTGAAAATGGCACCATCTTAACTAAGTGATCAAACTTATCACTAGCAGTGGGACAAATTACTACTATATAGCTCCTGAAGATATACTGAGAAGAACACAATATCATACTTGTGGCACTACTGCCAAAAGTATGTTAAGTGAATTTCATCATGGAGAAACTTTAGTCAAATCCTAAAAGAGGGATGTCCCACAAAATAACTGGTCTGTACACTTTTATAAAGTCATCATGAAAGATGAAAGACTGAGGGACAGTTCAAGATTAAAGTATACTGACAGGACCTTACAACTAAATGCAATATCCGACCCTGCACTGGACCCCAGACCAGAAAAATATACTAATGGGTCAAGTGGTAAAATTCAAAAAAGCTCAAAACATTGGATAATAGTATTTCATTTCTATTTTAACAATTATATTTTGGCAATTTAAGAATATAATGCTGTTAGAAAGCACTGAGATTATTAAAAGAATCATATCTGTAATTACTCTCAAATGCTTCAGAAAAACAGTATGAGCAAGAAATAAAAAAGCAAGTGGGCCAATATGCTATTTGAGAAATTTCAGTGAAGGCCATACAAGAATTTGTTGACCTATCTTTGAAATTTTTTCTTAACTGTGAAATTATTTCAAATAATGTATTTTTCTTTTCTTTTTTTTTGGCACCGGGGATCGAACTCAGGTCCTTGCACTTGCAAGGCAAGCGGCGGAACCACTGAGCTAAATCCCCGGCCCCTGTATTTTTCTTAAGATATCACTTTTAATCAAATCAGATGCACAGAAATTTTTTACAGATGGCTAATATCCACTGCTGGCAGGGGTAGTTTAAAAACAAAACTCTAAAAACCTACTTGAGAGAAAACAAACAAATACAATCTTTCCACAGGGTATTTTGGTAATTAAGCATGGTCTTTGACCTGTAATTCCAACTCAAAACTGTAACTCTGGTCTGAGGATGCAGCTCAGTAGTATAGCACTTGCCTAGGCTGAGGGTCTGATCCCACATCCATCAAAAAACAAAACAAAATTGCAACCTACATATATAATAGAAAAACAATATATATGAAACCGTACGTGCAAATGCACAAAAACAAGTTTAGAAGGATACATATTAAAGCATTAAAAGTAGTTAACCCTATGGAGGGGAGGAAAATAAAGCCGTGGGAATTATACATTAATTTTTATACTTCGGTTTTTTCATTTTTTTAAATAATTAATAAGGATTTTCTATTTTAAAAAGTTTTCTAAAAAGGAAAAAAAAGTAATGGAGAGATTAAAGAGTGAATCAAATGATATCAAGAGACTAGAACAGAGGAAAACCCCAGGAAACCAAGGTTTGCTGGGAATATCTGCCTGGGAACAGGCCAGTGAGATCTCTCTAGGAAAGACAGATGTGTGTCAAAACAATAGTCTAAATAAAACGTCCTGAAGCTCTGATGCCCAATGCGGCAGCCACAAGACACAAAACGTGGCTAATCCAAAATGTGATGGGCAGTAATATACACAGTATGAAACAATGGAATATCAAGGAGCTCATTAATACTTTTGTATTAATAATATACAGACACATCGCTTCTCGGCCTTTTGGCTAAGATCAAGTGTAATAATATACAGACATGACAGGAGTTTGTGTTGTTGCTGCTGCTGTTGTTTTACAGGGTCTTGCTGTGTAGTTCAAGCTGACCTGGAACTCACTATGCAGCCCAGGGTGGCCTCGAACTTGTGACCATCCTCCTACCTCAGCCTCCCGAGTGCTGCATTACAGGCATGCAGCACCACGCCCAGCTGAAATGACAGTATTTTAGAAAAGAGTCTTTTAAAAATCATCACTAATTTCACCTGTCTCTATTACCTGTTTACTACATCTACTGGAAAATTTAAAATGATATATAAGGGGTGATCAAAATAGTCATTAAATGCTTAAATTTTTAAAAATTTGTTACAGTAAGACACATTGCCATTAATTCTCCTCAAAATACTCCCCGCTTCAAACACATTTATCCCATTGCTCTTGCCACTTTCTGAAGCAGTTCTGGAGTCCCTTTTTCATGTCTTCATAAGTTGTGATCAAAAATACAGTGAATGCTGCTGCCAACTGCACCTAACAGAAAGGCAAACTCTTTAAAATATTACAGTGAGTCCTCATCTACCTCATTCACCAGCTATGGCACCAAGTGACTCTGGCTCTTCCACAAAGTCAAAATGACCACGAAAGGTAAACTTTTTAAATCGATTCAGGACATCAAGGCAGCCACAACAGTGTAACTGAAGACAATCATGAAAGAAGACTTTCAGAACTGCTTCAGAAAGTGGCAAGACAGCCAGGGATTTAGCTCAGTGGTGCTCCCGCCTGCCTCGCAATGGCAAGGTTCTGAGTTCGATCCTGGGTACCCCCCCCCCAAAAAGTGGCAAGAATGACAGAATGAGTATATTTGAAGCAAAAGAGAGCACTATATCTCGCAAGAGATTGATGGCAACATGTCTTTTACTGTAATAAATTTTTAAAATTTAAACATTCATCACTTTTTTGATCACACATCATATGTAGCTCACATTTATGTGTCTACTAGACAGTAGTGCTCTAGATATTCAACTTATTCTACCACAAGAGATTCTATAAGGGTATACCACTGACTTTAGGCACATCATTTCAAAATAAGCAAGTTTGGTCCTTACAAATGAGAAACAAGCCTCTATTAGATGACAGTTTGACTTTCCTCTCTAGATAGATTTATAAAGATACATATAGATATATGCAACTAAACATACTACACAGGTGAAGATCCAACTTTTCTACAGGTCAGATTATGTACAAATTTAATGTCATTATATTATAATGCAAGGTAATAAGTATAAGAAAAAAACCTCATACCCATCTACCCAGTCTCTCAGGGGAAATAATTTTTTCTTGTAAAAAATCAAGAATAGGCTGGGGATTTAGCTCAGTGGTTCCACCACAAGTGCAAAGACCCAAGTTCGATCCCCGGTACAAAAAAAAAAAAATCAAGAATACACACACAAAAGTTGTACACAAATATTCATACACATATTACGAACTAGGAAGTGAAGACAACCCAAATATCCATACCTGATGAACAAATAATGTACATGGAAGATTTGGCAATAAAAAGGAATGAAGTACTGATATACTCATCAATAAGTATGCACTTTAACAAACTGCACATTGTCTAAATCCATTTATAGGAAACATCTCCAATCAAGGGGTCAGAGATCGGTGCAGAGGAGGGGGAATGAACGCAAGTGGGTATTTCTTCATGGCATGAAGAAAATGTTCTATAACTGAAGTGACAACAGCACAACTCTATGAACACATTAAAAGACACTGAACTGTACAGTTTAAATATAAATTAACAAAGCTGTTATTAAAATGTAAAGTAAAAACTACCAAATAAAAAAGTTTCTTTTTAATCTTACTGAGAACACTCTGAAGTCTTTCCTTTATTCTGATAGTCCATTATACACTGAATAAGATGGTTATTTTCATCCAACATCTGCAATAAAATTAGAAAAAGTTTATTGTAAACCTAGTGCATCAAATAAAATTAAAAAATAGAAAACTCAAAAAAGAGGGCACTCAAATGCTGAAGAAATTTAAAGTGGATCCAGTAACAAAACACTGTCTCCTCAATCATTTAATCATAAAATCATTTAAGCAAAAAAATATAAAATTCTCTTAAAAGTACTTTGTCAATATTTTTATTTTGCCATATTAATATCTTTATTTTTGTTAATTATAAAAGTATAAAATTACTTTTTATTAATCTTACAACCTGATGTTACAAACTTTTTTAATTACTTTAACAAATTATAAAGGGAATTTTGTGAATTAGGTCTTTATCACACAAAATTTCATTATCTACTTAATTGTATAAATCTCTTGAAACATGCAATATACAGCTCATAAGGATAATCTTTTCAATAAATATTTTCCCTTGAAATTCTAGAAATGTTTTATCTATAAAAAAAATCTATCCAGGTCTTTTTCTATATATAATATAGGTCACCACTAAAAATCTTTCATATCCTTAGAAGGGTATCATGTTTAATCAATAATTTTAATATCTCCATTTCAATTATTCTGCCTATAAATAATTAACTGAAATCCAGAAGAGCAAAACTTTCTTTTATATTCAAATATTTAATTGCCTCTGCTACCTGTAATGGTAGCTTTATGTTATTGTCGGTGTTGTTGTTACTGTTAATTTTTATCGGTATGTTTGCAACGCATGATTACATTCATTGTGGGGAGTTGGTAAATGTACGTAATACACCTTAATTCTATTTAATGCCCCCTACCCTTCTCCCTCTATAATAGTAGCTTTACCCAGGTAAGACCAAGAGTCCACCAAAAAAAAAAAAAAAAAAGACTAAGAGTTCAGGGGCCGGGGGTTTAACTCAGTGGTTTTGCTGCCTGCTGCGCAAGCGCAAAGACCTGAGCTCAATCCCTGGTACCAAAAAAAAAAAAAAAAAGACTTAAGAGTCCAAGTTGGCTTTGCATTATTCTAACACCAATGGCAGGAGTGAGGAAAAAGTCTGTCCTTACCCAGAATAAAGTAAATACATGAAAACTTCAGCCCAGGATGCTTCATGTGGTAGCTGGCTAGCTTCCAAGGTTTCTAACAGTTCAGTTCTGTGATTTTCCAAATATGGCATAATAATAATGCAATGTTTCTATACATGTACAATATTTAATATAGATTTTATAAGTTTACCACACATATACTATACATATATGTATGTTACCTCAAAAGTTTAAAAACTTAAAACTATCAATTTATCTTTTCTTTATCTAACCTTATCACCGTTCTAAGCAGTCTTGGTTCTGAGGGCTAAATAATTCATCTAAATAAATTAGCATTTTGAGAAGAGTATTGATTGTAACAACTAAAAGGTCAGTTAGTTTTAGTGCCAGCATTTCTATCCTGAGCCAACCACTTAAATTTTCAGATTAAAGATCAAGGGACAAAAGATGATCCCCTGAACTTGGACCCAGCCTTTCAGGATTCAAAGAACGAGTGAAGCGCAATGCTGTAATCCACTTAATGTTAACTCTTAATTAAAAACGAAGATCATTTAACATTAACTGTGAATTTTCCCTGCACATTTACCATAATCTTCCCTTGGTGAGAGGCAAAAAAACCCCTCACGAGTGCAGTTATTTTTTAAATACAATCACTGGATGCCAAAAACTTGTCCTTAAAATGCACTAATTGAATTCTCAACCTAATGAATTCTCATCATCTGTTCCAGTATATTCCTCAACTAATAGACTTGACCGTTAGAATGTCTGTCTCATATCTAATAACTCTTACACTGATGAGGCATTAAACTTTTAATTCATTTTTCTCTTTTCATCTGAGGATAAAACATAATTGATCAGCATCCTCTGAATTAATCAACGATACAACAAATATCTTAAGGCTTAGGTAAGAAAAATTCGTTGTAGGAAAACAAAACAAAACAAAAACAAAGAATAAACTGCCAGGCTGCAGCCTCCGGTGGTGCGTTATATGAAATCACTGCATTTCCAGGCACTGCCAGGCTGGGCTGTTCATAAAATAAAGCAACAGTTGGGCAAATGGCAAATGTCATGCTACAAAGAACCTGCCAGTAAACAAACCGATTAACGTAATCTATGGGGACACAATAGTACCCAGTAGTACTGAAACTTGACTTTTCCATTTTCACCCTTGCTCCAGTGCAGAAAACAAAATGAAAATATTTAAGGTAAACTACTTATTACATTTAGCAAGTAACTTTTCGAAAGTCTAGCTCGCTAAAATTTAGAATGCTACCTAGCTCGTAAGCAACAAGGCAGGGTAGAGTATACTAAAGAAACTTCGCGTCTACAATTGGCAGCAACACAGAAGCGACCGCGGTAGCGCCGTTCTCTAAAAAAGGTCGCAGCTCCTAGTGTTTTTGTCACGACTTATGTAATCGGTCAGGACTGTGTCTCCACGCTCCCCACAGCAACATCAGCGCTTGCACGGGCACTCCACAAACATCTGCTGCAAATGTAAGTGAACCAGGAGTGCCCTGGAAAGGGGATCGGGGTCACGCCGTAGTGTATCCAGGTCTTTCTCGTATTCCCCACTAGGGTCCCCAAGTTCTCCACGCAGAGCCCCAACTCGGCCCGAGTGTGCAGGGCCCCCGAGCCCGTGGTCTGCGGAGCCCCGAGGAGCCGCGACGCGCGGGGCGGGGCGACGCCGAAGTAACTCGGGCGACGCGGGGCGGCCGGCCCTTCCACCGCCCTCCCCGCGGCCGCGCCAGGCGCACGCGCCCCGCCGCCCCATCCCAGGAGAAATCGGGCGACAGTTGCTGGGGCTTTGTGGCTGTAGGAGAGCGCCGACACGCGCCAAGGGCTCCGTGAAAAAACCGGTTCGCCCTCTCCTGCCTCCCACCACGGCACGGTGGGGTCCGCACACCGCCGCGTCCCAGCAGGCCGCCTCCGGCCCCGACCGGCCGGGGCCCCCAGTCCCGCGCAGGGGCGGGACGAGCCCCGCATCCCCGGCCCTCCAAGTTTCACCTTCTGAATCGCAGCGGGCGTGATCTCCCCCTTGCCTCGCTGCCTCGGGGCCGCGAACGCCACAGACATGTCGCCGCCGTCACCACCGTGGGCAAGTCCCGAGTGCTCCGGGTGAACTGCAAACTGGGGGAGAGACGCCGGGCCCTCGGGCCGCACCACCTCGGAATGCGCGGAGGGGGGGATGCTCCCGGGCCGAGGGCGCCGCCGGCCAGCCTGGCCTGCGCAGGGCCCCGGCCCGCGGAAACCCTGCTTCCGCGTGTGACTGAGGAGCGGTAGCTGCGGTAGACCTTCTCCGCCCTCGCCAGCCCGCGAGCTCCTCGCCGCGGCCTCCCCCGCACCCCCGCGCCTCGGCGCCAATGGTACGGCCACGCCTCAGCCCTCCCTCCGCTTCAGCGATTCAGGAAATGGTCCCGCCGCCGCAGTAGAGGGAGAGGCCGGGCAGCCCTGTCACAGGAAATGTGAGCGCCCGGCCGGCCCGCCCTCCTTCCGCGCGAGCAGCGCCTCGCCTGCCCCGCGTGCTCCAGCTCTCCGCCGGCTCCCCGCCCCGGACTCCCTCAGAGTTCCCAACTCCAGCCTCGTCCCTCCTGGGAAGAACCGTCCGCCCGAGCGGTCCGGGCAGCCCGGGAGGGCAGGGAGGACAGGGCTCGGAGTTCGTGCAGACCTGGGGAGCCTCGGCCGAGGTGCGAGCGCCCGGGGAACGCCGATTCGCTGGTTTAAACGGCTGGGCTACGCCCCAAAGGCGCACCTCTGAGTGCTCTGTCGCGCACGCACGCTGGCCCAGTCCTGCCGAGCAGTCGGAAAAGAACCTGGCCCGAAATCGGGACCCCAAGGCTGTGTCCAGGACTGGGGGCAGCCGTCCACCAAGGCTGCAGCGGCTAGAGCAGAGCTCGCCTTTCGGAACAAACTCAGGAAAAATACGAGTCGAGCTGGTCTAAATTTGGATCGTAGAAAGCAAACTTGGAACTACAACACCTTAACACTTTCTTTTCCGGTCACAGACTTGTCGATTAGGCCCAAGCTGCTAGGTTTCAAAT
>NW_004624770.1:6241256-6253652 GCF_000247695.1 Heterocephalus glaber | reverse complement strand
TAACAAAATTGAATTACTAATAAATGTCTCCCAACTAAGAAAAGCCAAGGATCAGATGGTTGATCTGCTGAATTCTTATTTAAAAAAAAAAGAATCTTACACGCTAATACAGCACAGACCAAAAAGTAAACAAATGTATAGAAAGTCCTAAGAAAGACTAACAAGGAACGAAGAAAGAGTGGTTGGTATTTATGTGAGTTAATGTGGGAAGTCTCCATTATATTTAAACTGAGACCTAAAAGATCAACTCAAGCCATGATAAGAATAAAGGGAGGAGAGGCGGGGATTTAGCTCAATGGTTTCGCCGCCTGCTGCGCAAGCACCCGGACCCCCATTCGATTCCGGTACAAAAAAGAATAAAGGGAAGAAACTTTATACTCCCTCCTCCCTTAGGGTGGTAAATATTCTGAATTTGTCTTTTACTATCCTAGACCTTCAAAAAAACACTGGTATATTTGGGTTTAATATAATCACACCAAATTGGAAAACCTGTTGAATTCAGAACAGAAACCAATTCTCCCTTGACCCCCTCTCTTTTTAGACAGGATACCCCTAAATTGCTGAATTGCCCAGGCTGGACTTGGACTTTCAATCCTCTTACCTCAGCTTTACAGTGTGCTGGGATTGCAGCGGAGAGCAAAAACCAATTCTTGTCCACCACTAGCCCTGTGTGTCCAGTGCCTGGCATACACAGCCATATCTTGTTTACACAAAAGCATCTTGGTAGCTAAGAAAATTTCAGCAGGAAAAGTGAATCTCAAGAAGTCCTTCACTCCAATTGTGTCCAGCTGGCAAGTAGCATGGAAATCTTCTTTTAAAAACCAGCAAGAATCAGTAAGAACAGCTATTCAAATTTCTATATCCCAGTTTAAAAAAAAAAAATGTTCAAAGAGGACTCCCATTTCGGTATCCAGAAATAAATGTGTTTTTAAAGTATAGCTTCCCCACGATGGGAAAAAGAAAGTGACTGGAGCCAGTTACAGGTCTCCCTGAGTTGTTCGCTCCTTCAGGCTAGCAGGGTGGGGCCTAGAATAGTACTCAGAGGACCTGTGCAAGATGAACTGCAGCCTTTTCTATGATTCCACGTGTGCCATAAGATACTGTCATTTTCAAGGTGTCCTGTTACATAAAATCTGTTAAGAAGCGGTAGGTAAAAGCTCCAGCCAGAAAAGCAAATTTCCCTAAGAAAGTAAAATGACCCTCACCCTTAAGCGTCCTTGATAAAACCAGATAGCCCTACCTGGAAGAATAGAAATTTAGAGAAAAGGGAAGTTGAAGCCCGAAGGAGGCCTGAGCTAGGGTACACTTAGGAGAACACTGTAAATCCTGCCTCACTTCACCTTTAGTTTTAAAGAATACGGAAGTAGGCTGAGTGGTGGAAGAGTTGAGAAGAACAAAAGAATAAAGGGTCTTCAGCATTTAGGGATTGGGGATTAAAATTCAATGGTAGAACACTTGCCTAGCAAACTAAGGGCCCAGGGTTTGATCCCCAGCACCAAAAACTAAGAACATAAAAAAGAATTTCCAGCATTTAGTTGTGGAAGAAGTGGAGAATGAAGATTAGAAGTTGGCCTAAAAATGGGATATTACAAGATGTAATCCAAATGCACAGCGAATCTTTAAATTGTTAAAAATTGTATTACAGTAAAGGGCACATTGCCATTTATTCTCTTCAAAATACTGCCCCTTGCTCAGAACACACTTATCAGATCATTTGTCACACTTTCTGGAACAGCTGTGGAAATCTCTGTCCTGAGTGTCTTTAGTTGTGCTGCTCAGGCTGTCTTGATGCCCTGAACTCATTCAAAATGTTTACCTCTAATGGTCATTTTGACTTTGGTGAAAAGCCAGAAGTCACACACACAGTGCCAGATCCTGTAAATAAGGTGGATGGTGACACACTGTAATGTTTTTATTTGACAGAAATTTCTGTAAACATTTGGTGAACAAAAGGTGATCAAAATATATGGTGAATGCTGAAATTTTAAAATGTTTGCAGCAAAAGCTATGTTGCCATTAGAGCCTCTCAAAGTCCTCGCCTTTGCTTCAAATATTCTCTGTCCTCCTTATCAATGTGTCTTTTACTATAGTATTTTAAATTAAACATTCACTCTATCTGTTGATCACCCCTTGTACTTTGGTGACTAAGAAAAAGGCTACTGAATCATCTTCCCAACAGAAAAATCAGTCTCATTACTTAGACTTCTGTATTGATTCATCTGATGAAGGAATCAAGGTCACATAACCGACAGGTATAAGGTTTTTGGAATAATCCTAATAGGAGAATAATGTCAAGTGATTCAAAATAAGTAAAATAACCTGCATAAATAATTCTTTTTTCTTTTTGGTACTGGGGGTACCAAACTCGGGACCTTGCGCTTGTGAGGCAGGCAGCAGAACCACTGAGCTAAATCCCTGGCCCAATAATTAATTCTTGATTGAGACATTAAGATAATTCAGTTGAGAAGGTAGACTGATTTACCCAAAAAACAAAACAGATATAGTACTTTCTAGTGCGGAAACAAAATTTTTCATGTTTGATTTTCGAATATGCCTCAGTTTGTAATTTGTTTTGTTTGAATTTGTATTGGTTAAATATATTTCAAGGAACTGATGAAATTATCTGCTCTTGGAATATGTTCACTATTTAGTAAAACTATAATCATGGGATTAAAAATGGTCTTAATCCCCCAAAATAAATCATACACATGCAGATAATGGTGATAACTCTTTCATACAAGAATTTCTTTAATATTTATTGTTTTATAATTAATAGGACATCTATACTCCCCAGTTTGCTGATATTTTAAGCTACTGTGCTGCCATAAATTCTTGGAATGTATTGGGAAGGCATAGACCAAGCCTGCCTGCTATAATTGGGCTCAGAGCAAAACCCCCAGGTAATATCTTTCAAAATATTTCTGCTCACAAGTCTCTGTGGCATTTGATGAGTCAATGTGAGTTGTGGCTTCCACAGATTTCAAGAGTATAGGGAAAGAAGTACACATCTATATATTTATATAATAATTATTCTAGGCAGAACAAATTACTTTTCCCAATTCCCCACTTTATTTTTGATATTCCAGAAATTTTCATTCATAGTAACTTATAACAAAGCCCATTTGGGGCATTTTCACTTCTGATGTTAACAAACACTGAATGAATTAAGGATCAACTGCCTTGATTATATTTTGGGATTTGGTGATATAGAATAGTATAGCTTTTTAAAAATATATATAGGCGAAAACATAGGGCATAATATTGGCAGGTCATTTCTGTATCTCACTTCCCTTCCTAAAAGTCAGATACCCTATTTTAAGATCTATTGGAAATAATACTGTGTGTGTGTGTGCGCGCGCGCGCGCGCGCGTGTGTGTGTGTGTGTGTGTGTGTACACATTCATTTGCATGCAAGTTTTCACTAGGGATGGAAGCCAGGGCTTTCTGTAGGCTAGACAAATGTTCCATGACTAAGCCACATTCTCAGCCAGTGTTTAATAATTTAGCATTTATTATGTGCTAATCGCTGTGCTAATGATTACCTTACATTAGATACTTTAATATTCTTTCAAATTAATGGTAAAATATGTAAGGGCACATGAATATTGTAAATGACAAAGATTTGTATGTAAAAATGTAATAAAGAGAAAAATGTGCATTTCAACAAAATAAATGATACAAAATATTGGAGAGTATAGTCTACCCTGGGCAAATTTTCTGTCCTGAATTTACAGGTCCAACATTTTTTCTCATTTAGCATATTCTCTGTCTTTGTGCATGATACGCAGTTACATTGTCCTTAGTAAAAGGATATAACTATTCCTGAACTACTTCACAGTTTACAGAAAGCACATCATCCAATTCCTAATCTCCCTACATATAAGTGTGTCCAGCAAAATAATATTTCATCCCCACGAACATGACTACTTGTTGATCCCTGGAAATTGTGATTATGTTAAATTGCATGACAAGGAGGAAATAAGATACCACATGGAATTACAATAATGAACTGACTCTAAATACGGAGATGAACCTGGATTGTCCAGGTGGACCCAGGAAAATCTCAAATATACTTAAATGGAAGAACAGTGAGACTGAAGAATCACAATCAGAGAAATGACACCTTGAAAAAGACCTGAGTGGCCATTGGTACCAATGCTCAGTTTTAGCCCAGTAAGGCCTATTTCAGACATCTACCCTCTGAAACTATAATACAATTTGGAAATGTATATTATTTTAAGCCACTATATTTTTGAAAATTTGTTAGAAGAATAATAGGAAATTAATATAATGTGGTTTTCTAACAACATTTATGTGTGATTGTGCCACATGTAGTAAAATATTGATAAGTTATTCAACATATTATGAACAATATATATGAAATAAAACTAACAATCCCATTTGTTATATGTTTTCTTTTAAAAAAAATGATAGGAGGCTGGGGATTTAGCTCAGTGGTTCCTGCGTCTGCCTCGCAAGCACTAAGGTTCCGAGTATGATCTCCGGTACCAAAAAAAAAAAAAAAAATGATAGGAATTGGAAGTATAGCTCAGTGGTAGAGCACTTGCCTAACATGCATGAGGCAGTGGGTTCACTACTCAGCACTACAAAAAATAAGTAAACATAAATAAATAACGTATAAAGTCCTTGATAAAATCATCCTATAAAATGGAAAGAAGTGAAATTGCACTGTTGTAAGATATTTATATTTTATATGGAATGGTACCATGATATTTGCAAATGTACTATGATAAGTTACATATACATATTGCAAATTGAAGAGCAGCAATTTCATACTTTTTGGTCTCAAATCCTTTGCACTCTTAAAAAGTAATACATGCTTCAAAGACTCTTTGTTTAAGAGAGTTACAAATCTTAATATTTACCTACTTAAGTATTAAAATTTGGAAACTTTTATCAGAAGTAGACACAAAATTAATTATCAGAACAATGAGATCCTCATTCATCTTGTGTCTTCGGAAAATTCCATTATATATTCTTTTTCTAATAAATTTTGTTTTATTTTATTTCATTCCCTCCCTCAAACCCCCTTCTATTATATATTCTTAAGAGAAAATGAGTTTTTAGAAGCAAAGGAAAAGCTCCAAAACATTAATATCATTGCAGAAATTCTTTAACCTACTTGGCCTTTTTACATTCCCTAGTATAAAAAATAAAATAAAATATCTTAAAACAAAACTCATGTAGCTCTAAGTTAAAGGGAAGATAAAATAGAATACTAAAAAATTCAAATAACTTGGGAGAAGGTAGGAAAAGAAAAACAACTTTTGGCCTGAGAGTATAACTCTGGTAGGAAACATGCTTAGCCTGTGCAAGAACATGGGTTCAACTCCTAGCACCAAATAAATAAATAAAACTTTTAAGGAACAAAGGAGACAAAACAAACTACTAATGATAGATTTTGACCCATGCATATTGATAATTACATTAAATATAAATGGTCTAAATGCTCCAATTAGAAGGCAAAAATTGAGAGAAATACTCCCTAAATGGTAAAGTCAGGACTTCACTTCAGAAAATCCAATCCTCCATACAAACAACAAGAATCCTGAAAAACAGTGTTTTAAAACAAAACTTTTGCAAAAAATTTAAGGGCTTGCAAAGAAGAGTGTTGATGTAAGAAAGTGACTGAATGACATCAAGTATAGTGAGCTTTGTGGCTTTTTTACTTGGCCTACACCCATCCATCTCTCCCAGGCTCCATGATGTGCTTGAAAACCAGCAGATTGAAAAAAATCAACAGTAAATCAGTCACTGGAAGGGACAGAACAGGATTGGAATTCACACATACAGGCATGTACACGTACACACACACACCCACACACCATCCCCAGTGATTTGTGACTATTTCACCTGGCTACCTGGAAAATCTGGATTCACAGGACATACTTTATTTGGAATAAGACTATACTCAGTAGAAAAGCCCTGTCCCAAAGACTGCAGAAAACAATAAGTGACCCTTGCATAATATCACATTTGCCTGAGACAGAGCTACCATTTGGAGTAAACAAGAGGCTGATCTAAAATCTCAAGGAAAATTGGAGAATTGAAATGTACCTAGGGGACTTGCTTTGAAAAGTTGTCATATTCCTGGAGATCTGGAAGGCCATTGGCATCCCAACGTAAGACCTTCACAAGCCTTCATCTCTCATTGTTTTTTGACCTGAAGGCTCTGAGAAAGCAGGAGGTTAAAACTAAGGCAGAGCTGAAATTATGCCCTGACACATACACAGAGCTCATGGAAAAGGGAAAGAAACTTACTTGTTCAAGGTGGTCTTGTCGCTGAGCTAACTAGAGACTTGAGTAGGTGCATATAAATGTAGACTTCAAACAATTATCATCAAAAAGTCATAAACAAAGAGCAACAACAACAAATTGGGTAGGGAAGACTGATTTCCAGTTACCATATTATATCATTTGAAATTTACATTTGTCAACAAAAAATTGTTAAACTTGCAAAAAAAAAAGAAAGTGTAGCTCATGCATGGGGTGAAAAGCAGTCAATATAAATGATTCATGAGAAAGCCCAGTTACTGGACTTACTGTATAAAAGCTTTCCCTCACCTATTATAAATATATTCAATGAACTAAAAGAAGTTATATTTCAAGAATTAAAGAAAAGTATGAAAATGATGCCTTACCAAAGAGAGAATATAATGCACTATAGGAAACATATAAAATATATTATTAAAAAGTATCAGATAATGAAATAAAAATTCATAATAAGGGCTTATAGTAGACTGGAGCTACCCAAAGAATGCATCAGCAAATTGATTATATGTCAAATGACATTATACAGACTGAGAAAATTGTACAGTAAAACTGGGGAAAATTAGCCTCATTTACAGTTTCAGAGACCTGTAGTATACCATCAACTACACCAAAATACACAGAGTTCCAGAATGAGAGAGATAGTAGAAGAAAGATTATTTCAATAAATAATGTCCATAAACTTCTGAACTTAATAGAAATAAATCTGTATGGGTTCAAGAACCTGAACAAATACAGTGTGTGATAAACTCAAAGACATCATAGTCAAAGACTAAATACACCATTGTCAAACTGGTGAAAGACACAGAATGTTGAAAGCAGCAGGAGGAAAAAGGTCATCAGTACAAGGGATCCTTAATAAGATTAACATCTGACTTTTCATCAGAAACCACAAGACAATAGCTCTCCAATATTCAGGTTAAGGATCCCCAAGACAGTTACTGCAAAATTTTTAATTTTTAAATTTCAGCTATTCTATATTTACAGGATCATGCTGTTTCAGATAGCCATGTAGCTAAGGAACATTTTAAGAACCTAGGATTTTTTTCCTGAGGCTAGCAGAAGTGTGAATCATTTCAATGTCTTCATTGAGTTTTACTGAACATATTCCTCTTGCCTCCATATAAGAAAGACTGCTTGCTTCAGTATAAGGTACATTTAAAGTATTTTCCACAAAGAAGATGGTATTTTCAGGAATGATGTTATCATTACATTCAGAGATAATACTACTCACAAACTCAAGGGCAGAACCACCCTTAATGAAACTCCCTGATTGCAAAAGAATATTGAAGGTGGCCAGGGATTTAGCTCAGTGGTTACACCGCCTGCCTTGCAAGCACAAGGTCCCAAGTTCGATCCCCAGTACCAAAAAAAGAGAACATTGAAGGAATATCAGGAAATGATAAGCTAAGTTACAAGTGCCATATATTATACAGCCAAGTAGAATGTCTTAGTATCTCCTGAATCCTCTCTATGTGAATGGTATGAAGACAGAATTTAGAATTTAGTTAAGATTCCCTTGTTGAAATAATATACCTCTGATTCTTACTCAGCCATGGGTCCTTAGATATATAATGCCTTACATCCTCATCCCTTGTGTAAGCCCAAAAGTAGTGACAGTAGGAGCAGAAGCAAGTTGTTCATACTCTACTGTACCAGTTATTCTTAATTGTCAACTTGACTGGATTAGGAGACTCCTGGAGACACGACAGGATCATTAATTCATGTTCATAGCTGAACATGCTATTAGGAGGTAGAGCCCAGTTGGAGGGAAGTCACTGGAGTCTCTTTGGAGGGTACATCTCTCCCAGGTACTTTTCTGTGCTCTAATTCCCAGCCATCATGAAGCTAGCGGCTTTGCTCTTCCATTCCCTTCCACCATGACATTTCTGGTTGGGAGTAATATGATCATGGACTGAAACCTCTGAAACCATAAGCCAAATAAACCATTTCCTCTTTAAACTGTATATGTCAGACATTTTGTCCCAGCAACAGGTAATCTGACCAATGTATTTATCATACTGTAAAAGATGGTAGAGGAAAAACTGCAATAAGAACTTGAGACTTTTCCAGGGATTTTAAAATTCTTTTTTAATTTCAAAGTAATTTGTTTTTAAGGGGAATAAGATCAAACAAATTGTGTTTGAGAAATGGTGCTAAAATTGTTTTTAATACTCTTTAGTCTCATTACTAGTCCTATTTTGTAAAGTAAGTAAAAATTTTGAGAAGTTGGTGGGGAATTTTATATACATTAGTTAAATCTGAGACTTCTTTTAAAAATATTTTCATGAAACTTTTTTTGTAAATAATTGGAGCAAGGTAAGAAGTATGGGGAATAACTGCCTTTATCAATAGTATTGCTAACTTAGGCTGAAATATAATGGATGCCTCAAGTTTATATTATTGTATTTAATTAAAACCAGTATTTCTCAAAAAAGAAAAAATATGTCAAAAATAATTTTGTATCTAGCAAAGCTGTCTTTCAAAAATGAAAGAGAAATCAAGATATTTCCTGCAAACAAAACTGTGAAAATTTATTATTAGCAGACCTATCCTATAGGAAATATTAAAGGGAATTTTTCATGCTAAAATGAAAAAATACTAGAAAATAATTTAAATCTATATAAAAATAAAGAGCTAAGTGGTATCCATATTTTTTATTTGCAACTCTTCTATCATGGTTAAAAGACAATTGCAAAGTACTAAATTATTAAACAGTGTTGATGGGCAGATAATATATAATGATTATATATGTAATATATATTATATATATTATGTGATACAAATGACATATATAATGGTATTGTACATGTGTGATATATGTGTGTGATATATGTGTGATAAAAACAGCATAATGAAAGGGAGATGCAAAGATGATTTAAGGCAAAGATTTTTATGTTTTTAAATTGTTAGTATACCTAAATAGATTCTTAAAAGTTACTACTTATAATTCCCAGAGAATCCATGATGAAAAATATTTTTTTAAGATTAGGGAAAATTTATTGAGAGAAAGAAAATTTGTCTAAGAGAGACAGAAGGGGGACCATAAAGTGGGTTGCCCCCGCTTTTTTTGGAAGAAAAATATTTTTTAATATACATAGTAAAGAAACAATAAAAGACTAAACTGGCACACTACAAAATTTTGTTCTCAGTTTAGGATGCTGTAACAGAATACCATGCATTGCATGGCTTAAACAATATAAATTTATTTCTCACTGAGGTGTGATCAAAAAATACAGTGAATGTTAACAAATTTAACAGTAAAAGACACATTGCCATTAGTCTCCCTCAAAATATGCCCCTCCTTGCTTTAAACACACTTTCTGAAGCAATTCTGGAAGTCTTCTTTTGTGATGGTCTTTAGTTGAGCTGTTGTGGCTACTTCTATGTACTAATTTCGTTCAAAATATTTACTTTTCATCATTTTGACTTTAGGGAAGATCGAGAAGTTGCATGGTGCTAGATCAGTGGATAAAGTGGAAAAACAGTGTAATATTTTAATAAGCCTGCCTTTCTGTTGGATGGCACTTGGCAGCAGCATTCACTGTATTTTTTATCAGACCTTATACAAATACTCACAAAAGAGGACTTCCAGAACTGTTTCACGAATGATGGAATAAGAGTGTTCGGTAAAGGGGGGATACTCTGAGGGAAACAAATGCAATGTGTCTTTTACTGTAATAAATTTTCAAAATTTTAACATTCACCATATATTTGAACCACACCTATAGTATGGAGACTGGAAAGTTTGATTATTTATTCTTTACTCAAAATATACTAACCACTTGCTGAGTGTGGTAGTGCACATCTGTAATCCCAGCACTTGCGAGGCTGAGACACAAGAATCACCAAGAGTCTGAGGCCAGCCTAGGCTACGTAGTGAGTTCAAGGCCAGCCTGAACTACATAGCGAGACCCTGTTTCAAAAATATCCCACAAAAATAAAAAATAAAAAATAAAAAATAACCACATGAAGAGTCAGTCATGAATGTTCACAGAATCTTTAATACAAATAGTGTAAATATTGTGCTTCCTTTGGCAGCACATATACAAATACTGTAGATATTTACCCTAAATATTCAATATAGGTAAATGGATAATTCATAAAATAGTAATAAAAGAAGCAAAATATTACTATGTGTAACAAAATGTATCAATCTCAAAAACTGGTTACATAAAAGAAGTCAGACCCATACGTTCATCCATCTGTATAAAATCTAGATATGGTGAAATGAATGTGTAGTAACAGAAAAGTGGTCAGTGGCAGACTAAGAATGAGGATAGGTGGAGCAAGCAGAGATATTGACTACAAAAAAGCATAAGGGAACTTTTTAGGATGATAAAGTATTCCCTATTGTTTAAACTGAGATCATGATTGCATGGGTATGGGTATTTGCAAACATTCATCCTGTTGCATTTATTTTAAACAGTAATAAAAGTATTTCATAAGAAAAAAAAGTACTGGAATTCTTGCTGGGATTGCACTGAACCTCCAGATCACTTTAGATTATTCGATCCATGAATCTCACATATATATTCCCTTAATCTTCTGTAGATTCTACCAATAATATTTTAGGGTTGTTTTAGTCTGCTTTCCACTACTGTGACAAAATACCTGCAGGAGTGAACACTTAAGAAGAAAAGGCTCATTTTAGCTCATAGTTTTGGGGTTCCAGTTCATGGTCAGTTGGCCCTGTTGGTTTGGGGCTTGTGGAGAGGCACCATAGCAGGGTGGAAGCATGTGGTGGAAGAAACTGCTCACCTCATGGCAGCCAACAAGTGAAGAAACAGGAAAAGTTGGGGTCTTAATATCCCCTTTTTTTAGCACGCACCAATGGCTTAATTTCTTTCCATTAGGCCTCACCTCTTAAAGGTTCCAACATTTGTCAATTATGCCATAGGCTGGGAACCAAACCTTTAACATGGGGACTTTTGAGGGACATACCCAAATCATAACATCTTAGGGATATTTCACTAGGTATTTTCTGGATATATTCTATTATACTTGATATTTAATTGATTTCATGTTGTACTTGTTTCCAGTATATAGAAATACAATGGATTTTAAATATCAATTTCACATCCAGTGATCTTCCTAAATTCACTTGTTAATTCTGGTAATTCACATTTTAGACTCTTCATTATGTATATAATTAATCTAAAAACAACATAATTTCATTTTCTTCTTTTCTAATTCTTAGAACTTTTCTTTTTTCTTGCTTTAAGTTCTTGAAAGGACCTCCCCGTACAAAGACAAATATAAGTGATAACGACAGGCACTGTCATGACTATTATTGATGTTAAATGAGGAAAATTCTAAGATATTACCATCAAACAAGTCTTTTGAAGGCCTCTTATAGAGTCCTTCGAGATAAGGAAATTTCTTTCTATTCTTAAATTGTTGTAAGTCAATGCAATTATTACACAATGGTGACTTTTATGAGCTGCTTTTCTGTGTTGCTTAAGTAAATAATTTTCCCTTTATTTTTTCAGTTGGCAGACTTTTCCTATAAATATCACTAAATATTTTAGGCTTTGCCAGCCATACAGGCTCTATTGCCATTATGCACCTTTGCCATTTTAGCAGGAAGGTGGTGACAGACATTCTGAACAGGCATGACTGTGCTCCAATATAAAATTATTTAAAAGATCAGTCAAAGCAGTGCGTCAGATTTGGTTCTAGGATAGTTTGCCAGATGTGGATTCATTCTATTAATCTGGTGAGTTACATTCCTTGATTGCTCCATATAATAAATTTAACTGCATGTAACATACAAGTGACATATACCTTTTTGTATTTGTCTGTTTCTATTTAATGTTTTGCTTAGAATTTTTAGGTACATTCATGAGTGAAAGTAGCCTATAGTTTTCCTGGATTATTTTGCTGTCAGTTTTCATTACAGTTATGCTGCTTCACAAAACAAGTATAGAAGCAGTTGCCCTCTTCCTGTTTTCTTGATGAGTTTGTACAAGATTGGTCTTGTTTCTTGAAAGTTCAAGATCACAAGCGATAATGTTTCTTCCCTGGGTCAAGGGTTTCTTTGTATTTAATGCTTTTATTTATAGATTTAATATCTTTAACAGCTTTACATTGAGACTTTTTTCTT
>NW_004624770.1:6225932-6241156 GCF_000247695.1 Heterocephalus glaber | reverse complement strand
TTTCTTTCTTTCTTTCTTTCTTTCTTTCTTTCTTTCTTTCTTTCTTTCTTTCTTTCTTTCTTTCCTTCTTTTTCTTTTCCCCTGGTACTAGAAATCAAATTCAGGACCTTGCACTTGCCAGGCAGGGGATTGAATTCAGGTCCTTGGGCCTGCAGGGCAGGTGGTGGAACCACTGACCTAAATCCCTGGCCCAAAAGGCCATGTACTTTCTTCCCCCACCCCTTGTTATGTTTTTCTAAGAATTTGCTCATTTCATCTAAATTTTCAAATTTATTGGCATGAAGTTACTCAAAACTTTTTAATGTCATCAAGAGGTATAGCAGTAGCATCTTTTTGTTACAGACATTATTTGTATCTACTCTTCTAGGTTAGATTTGTCAATTTTCTTAGCCATTTATTTTTAATTTAATTTTTTATCTTTCTTGAAATAGTGTAGGTATGCTTCTCATCCTGGTCCTGAACTTCCTATCCTTATGTTTCAGCTTCCCAAAAAACTACGATTATATGTGTATATTGCTGTGTTTGACAATTAGCCTTTTCAATAACCTTTCAATTTATTCTCTTGAAAAATATATATATATTATTTCATTAATTTAAATCTTTATTTTTCTGGTTTCTTCTACTTTCCTTGGGTTTAATACACTGTTTTTAAGTTTAACATCTTGACACTGATGCTTAGATAATCTAATTTTAGCCTTTCTTCTTTTGTGACTGTACATCTAATGCTATCATTTCCTCCCTAGTCATTACTTTGGCTATAAGGCAAAAGTTTTAACACAGAATGCCTCTGTTATGAGTCAATTATAAATATTTTCGAATATCCATTGTTAATTCTTCTTCAAAATACATATTTAATTTTTCAAGTACACAGTGTTGTTTACTTATGTTTTTACTGATTTCTGTCATAATTTTCTTGGTGGCAGAAAATATATTCTGTATGCTTCTAATCCTTTGAAATTTGTAAACCTTTCTTCATGGCCAAACATATAGTCAATTTTTATAAATGTTTCATATTTTCTCAAAAGGTAGATGCTGTCCACAGTTGTTTGGTATAATGATGCGTGTATCATAGATATATGTATGCATATATGTATGTGTATATATCATATATGTGGGGAGAGAGAAAGAGAGCATGCAAATTTCATTAGTTGTGTTGTTTAAATATTCTATATTATTTAAATGCTTTGCCTGCCTATTTTATCAATTACCAGTAACACATTAAAATCTTTCATGCAATGGTAAGTATTGGGTACAAATTGATGTGTTAGGTCTTCGTGGTAAATTAAACCTTTTATGATTACAAGTCATCCCTCAGTATTTTTTGCTTAAAATAAGGTATACTTAGTTATACTTTGTTTAGTATTGCATATTATGCACCTTTTACTTTCAAATTTTCTCTACTCTCTAGTTTAATGTTCATCTCTTGTAAACAGCATATAGGTGCATTTATTTTATCCAGCCTAAACATATTTATCTTATAGTTAAAATATTATAGACAATATAAATAGTAATGTACTTAAATCTACTAAAGACTATTTGCTTTCTATTTTTTCCTATCATTTATTGTTCCATTTTCTTTCTTTTCTGGGAGGACTACTAAGGGTGGAACCCAAGGCTAGCATGCACTCTACCACTGAGTGACAACCCCAACTCTTCCTTCCTTTTCTTGTGTTCTTTGATTATGTTTGAATTATTTCATTAGTTTTGGTTACACATTCTTGCATAATTCTCTTGGTTTTCCCAAACATTACAACACGCCTTCTGGGCCATTTAAGGATTAGCATAAATTAGATGTCAAAGATGTGCAATGTCCTTTCCACTTCTTTTTTATTGGTTACCAGGGCTTCACAATCCTACTCAGATAGACGGGGAGGGAAATTGGACAAGGTTCTTAAAAAGCATGGGGTAGGGAATTACTGTCAAGGTCATCTTTAGAAACTACACTCTGGCACAGATATTTACTGCATTGGTACTTGTACCAGACCACCATCCTTATCCTAATCCCTGTGGCCAGATATGTTTTGACATTTAGAAATTCTGGGAGAATTTTGAAAGATAATATGGTACATTCATTGAATATTATATC
Source organism: Heterocephalus glaber (assembly GCF_000247695.1). The sequence goes on along the minus strand of NW_004624770.1, from coordinate 6,239,070 downwards.
ATACCCCTTGAGGATGATGGTTCACCCAGTAAGCAAAAAATCTAAATATTTCCTCTGCAGAACATATGAATATTCACATTAAGTGGAATAAAGACTATAAATAGCTTTCTGTTTATTCAGGTCAGATCTTGATGCCAAATAAATGGTAAAGCAGCTTAAATTTGCAGGTTTCCTAAATTTTGAATTGTTGCTAAGGATCTATGGACCAATAAGAGCAAAGAGTTGGAAACAATTTAAATAGATATCATCAGGAAAAAGGATTTTCAAAAAGTGTAGCCTAGTTATACAGTGAAAAACTATATAGCAGTGGAAATAAATAAACTCAAGTTTCATGTATCAAAAAATATAAATTAGAATGTTTCACCATGTTCTACAACAGAAAAGGGAAGTTAGGACATTTAACTTCATTGCTTTACCCAAGTTATGTCATACTTTTGTTATTAATTTTAATACTATGCCTTTAGAAATCTGTAAGGCGATGATTGTTTTATTCAATTAGTATTTATTTGAATTTGTGCATATATTTGCCTTAATGATCTTCACTTCTTCCTGCCTCTCCAAAACTTCCAACTTTGATCATTTGCTTCTGTCTGAAGAACATTCTTTGGTATTTCCTTTATTGAGTGTTGGTGACTAGTATTTTTTCTTTGTATAATAAAACCTTCATTAATACTTTCAATTCTGAATATTTTTCACTAGAGTATCATGTTTGCATTGAATTTTTTTGGGGGGGGGTACCAGGGATCGAACTCTGGTCCTTGTGCTTGCACAGCAGGTGGCGAAACCACTGAGCTAAATTCCCAGCCCTGCATTAAATTTTTTATCATGTTGAACATAGAATTCCTATGTCAGTATACAAATCAGTTTACACTCTTATTGATGCTTCATGGTAACCCCCCACCTTGCTCTGCCTTTGGAGAGCTTTAAGATTTTCCTATTATCTTTGGTTTACAACAAATATATTGAGTTTTTTAAGTGTGAATTTTATCCCAGTTTGTATTCATAGTTTTTCCTATATCTTTTGTTTTATAAAATTTTCAAAAATTCTAAACCAAACATTTTTACATACTATTCTGGCCCTAGTTGTTTTTAAAATCTCATGACCTCCCAACTACAATTGTTTTTTCAGTATATCCAATGTTTTTCTTTTAAGTACTTTCTATACTTTTATCTGTCTTTGCTTTGATATCATGGGTTTTTTTTTTTACTATCTTCTAGTTCCCCCTCTGCCATATGGTACTGGAGATTGAACCCAGAACCTTTGCAGAAAGCTACATCCTCAGCCCTTTTAAAATTTTTTAAATTTTAAGATAGAGTCTCCCGGCCCGGGATTTAGCTCAGTGGTTTCGCCACCTGCTGGGCAAGCGCAAGGACCTGACTTCCATCCCCGGTACCAAAAAAAAAAGACAGAGTCTCCCAAAAATGCTAAGGTGCCCAGGCTGGGCTTGAATCTGGAATCCTCCTGCCTCAACTTCTCAGATTGTTAGGGTTATAGGCATACACCACCATGTCTGGCTCCCACGTCTCTCTTTATATGCTCTGAGCCACTTTTAAATTCATTAAGCTCTAAATTTTAGTTAACATTTTTATTTCTGCAATGACCAAATGGTTCTTTATTGATCTAGTCCCTCTTGATAGTTACAGTTCTTTCTTTTAACCCCTTGATTTTAATTATCTTATTGTTTTAAAAATCTGTATCTGATAACTCCATTATCTGGATCTCATATCAGTCCTTTTCTATTCCCTCTTTTCCTCTTTGGTGACATTATTATCTTTTTTTTTTTTTTTCTGGTACTGGAAATTGAACTTAGGACCTTGTGCTTGCCAAGCAGGCAGGGCACCGCTGAGCTACATCCCTGGTTCTGATCACATTATTCTTTTTTTGTTTTTGTTGTTCTGAGGATCGAACTCAGGACCTTGTGCTTGCAAGGCAGGTGTGGTGCCACCGAGCTAAATCCCCAGGCCCTGGTCACTTTATTCTTGAATGTGCATGGTTATTCCTGATTGAGAAAAGGATACTGCATGTGAAAAAACTGCAACAATTGTATGTGGCTCTGCGTGGCATTCTCTTTGCTGAAGATGTCTTTTTGCTTCTGATAGGAAAGTAGTCACAAAGGGCAAAACTTTATTCCAATGGTCCAAAAATCTTGACCTCAAGAACATTTTACTTCCCTAAGTTACTGAAGGACTCAAAGAGCCTTTTCAAAAATAATGTGGGTTGGGCCAGGGATTCAGCTCAGTGGTTCCACTGCCTGCCTTACAAGCACCCGAGTTCGATTCCCGGTACCAAAAAAAAAAAGTTGGTAAAAAAAATAATGTGGGTTATATCTATCAATACTTATCATATTAGAAATTAAGAAACTTATTAATTCATGAATAAAGTAGACTCATTACATATTTATATCTTGCAGATCATTGTATGTTCTTAGATACTAGACCAAAACTGAAAAAGTATCAGTTTCCTGAAGATTAGTTGAAATATGTAATCTAAAATTATATCAATAAACTTTTAGTACTGTTACATTAAAATCTATTGGCCTATTTGAATGTCTTTTACTTATGTGTGATTGTGTATCATCTTTTAGTTATTGGAAAATACTTGTTCACAGAGTTATGCATATCTTGCAAATGTACTACATCAAAAAATCATATTTGCTGATCTCATCAGCAATCTTCATTCTAATTTTTTTTTGGGGGGGGGAGTACCAGGGATCGAACTCAGGTCCTTATGCTTGCGAGGCAGGCGGTGGAACCACTGAGCTAAATCCCCAGACCTCTTCATTCTAATTTTGAAAATTAGAATTTCTTTCCTTGGAATTAAAGAACAAAAGAAGAGAGTGAGCGAGAGAGATTTGAAACCAAAGTGAAGAGGTTGAAATGTTACTTACCACTTTTTCTCTAGAAGATGCAAAAATATTTGACCTTTGTTGATCTCTTTGTTAAGCCCTAATCTTTCATTCATTTTAATAACTCAAAGGCAACATTGTAGTGGGAAACTGGAAGATATGAGGTAGGCAAGAAGGACGGGATGAACACGGAAAACTCCCAGGCATTGCCCGGGTTGCATAAGTGGAAGGTGAGAAAATCCGGAAAGCAGTGAAAAGCACAAGTGCAAGGACTTCTGGGAGACGGCTAACGGCTAACGGCGCGAGGAATTCTGGGAAGCAGTTTGAGGTACACTTGTGGGCACTTCCGGGTGCCGTCAAGCGGTGGTCCCCGCGCTTCCCAGCCAGCCTTAGCTTTGTGCTGTCTGAGGCTCGACGGGAATCCTTGTAGGCCTGTGCCATGGCTTCTCGGTACGATAGGGCAATCACTGTATTTTCCCCAGACGGACACCTTTTCCAAGTGGAATATGCTCAGGAAGCGGTGAAGAAGGGATCCACAGTGGTGAGCAAGCAGCGTCTCCTGTCACCCCTGTGCCTTGTCAGACCTGCCCCAGGCAGCCTTGCTCCAGCCTTGGGGACCAAGAGAGGAGAATAGAGGCCCCTCCTTGTGTAAATTACTTATTCCTTTTTAAATTTTGTAATTGAAGGGGAATGCTGTTCTGAAATTCGTGCTGGAAGTGGAGTAAAATTTGATCGATTTTATTGGCTTCTGTTGTGCAACTTCCTTTGCTTAAAGATGGCTATAGACACCAAACCAGGTGGTGCGTTTGTGTGGTGAAGCCTTGACTCTACAAGATCAATTAATGCTGTGTCTGATAAGAATATGTCCAGGGCCGGGGTTTAGCTCGGTGGCACCGCGCCTGCCTCACAAGGGCAAGGTCCTGAGTTCAATCCCCGGTACAGGAAAAAAAAAATTCCCAAAAAATATGCCTAGCGCAACTCACCTGAATGTTCATGGCCCCCTTACTTCCTCAGGAGTTCACATAATCGTGGAAGAGTTAACAGTTCCTTCATGTTTTTTAGTTACTAATTTTCATAAAAATTAAAATCAGCTAGACCTGCCTTGAATTATAAAATGATCAATATAATGATTTAATCCTTGTTAATAAGGAAATGGTTAAAAATACTCCTCCAAATACACCTGTTAAAAATGTCTAAAATCCCACCCCAATGTTTGGTGGCCTTTTAGAAGCCCAGAACCCAAGAGTCTCTACTCTTCTGTCCCTTTTCCTTTGTTTTGTTTTGTTTTCTTTTCTTTTAAAGCAATACTAGAAGTTTTACGAGAGACTATATCCTACTTTTAGACTTACATATCCACCTTACTGAAAAACTTTTAAATACTCAAAGTAGTTGTAATACTACCGCCAGATTTTAACTACATTCAACAATCTTTGTGATTTATAAAAATTAAAAAGGACAAAAGTGCCCTAGTGACCAAAGATCTATTACCCCAAGCTTGCAAGTCCTAGCTTGTGAACTCAAAAGAATCTGATTTTTTTTTTAAATCTCTCAAATTTCATGAGCATGCTTGTTGTTTATTCTGAAAATTGAGACAGTAGCTATGAGAATACACAGACCATTTCTAAGTCCACAAGTATCTGTATTTTTGCTCACTTTTCATACCAACTTCATAATGGAAGGAAATAATTCACTTGCATTATAAAGCTATCAAATGATAAGTGGCAAAAAAAACCTCACTGGAAAGAAGAATCATTTTTAAAGTATTTTTCTATTTAATTAGGCCCACTAGTTTTACTTCTGTTTTATAAGTAATTTTTTTGAATTGTAAATTTAAGAAAAGCCTGATGTAGTGTAAACCAAAAGGGTACCATTTTGATAAAAACAAAAAGTTATATAATCCCCAGCTTGGCATGTAGCATATGGTTAGAAAATAATGCTCAACTTTTAGAGCCTAAAATAAAGGGAGTAATGGGAGAAGACAGAGGTGTAATAAGAAACCACACTGGCTCATTTAAATGTTTTAAGAATGTTGTAGAACTGATTGATAGTTCCTTTGTAATGAGCTGTAAAAGGGTAAGGATATAAAAGTACCTATAGTGGGCATTTTTAAAGATACATTGGAAAGATGAGACTTTTGTGTCAGGATTCTGAAGTTATAATTTGCATCTTTTATGGGGTTATTCATTGTGTTTCCTTGAGGGTGCTAAGACCATTTACATAGGGTAAAGTTTATACTGGCACTTGTTTATTACAATAGTTGGTAAAATAGTATGTCTATTAACAGTTGATACAATGAGTTAAAAATAAGCCAGGCTTGACCAATTTTGAACAGTGTGTAGATGTGATATTACTTAATGATATAAAAAGTTATACGAGCCATAATTACTGAGCTTCGGTTCTACTTTCTTTTTAGTGATTATCTGACAACATAAAGTAGGGCCAGAAGGCTGTTTTCTCTTTGCTTTAGTCTCCTTTTCTATAAATACATAAATTTGAATAACATTTGGACAGGTAATGCTTTTCGTGGGAAAAGAGTAAATAACAATATATCCATGAAAAAGATAAGATTTATCATCATTCCTCTTTCTGTCTCTTCTCTAACCTCAGAATCTTATTGGCTCCATATCTCCTACTTTATCAAATCTCACCTCCAGAGGCTGGCCAACCAAGTCTTTCATGTACCCTTTTTAATTAAGAGGCAGTTTTTAGCCATATAGGGGGAAGAGGGAAAAACACCTTTCTTTCTGGTGCTTTATACTTTACACATACACACACACACACACACACACACACACACACATATTTTTTTTTGCCAATGCTGGCCACACACTGTACCACTGAACCACATCTCCATCCCTTTAACTCTACATGTTTCTCTTCCTTTCCTTTGTGAAATGTTTTATAATCTAGTCCAGTCATCACAGGTCTTTTTTTTTATCATAATTCTATAACTCCAGGTTTTGGGCAGTATTTATTATTTAGCATCATATTCTTTTTAATTTCAGGTATATTTAATAATCTTCTCATCCCAAATGCATAGTAAGATCTTTGAGGATCCAAATGGCATAATTCCTGTTTTGTATTTCTGCCGCACAGAGTGTAGTCAAGGTGCTAGGAAAGAAGTAACTAACATTTAAGTGTTATTTTGTGACAGGTATTTTATTTTATTTTTTTGGTACTGGGGATCAAACTTGGTCCTTGCACTTGCACAGCAGGCGGCGAAACCACTGAGCTAAATCTCCAGCTGTGACAGGTATTTTATATATATTATTCAGTATTAAGGAAAATATTTAATCCCCTTTTTACATATATATAGCCTATGACTTGGAAGCTTTCATAGCTTGTGGAATGTACCCAGCTAGAAAGTTATAGAGTCCATATATGTACTTTAGATTTTTCCCAGTTCTTTCCAAAAAGGGAAGAAAAGAAGGTGCAATTATTATTCATTTTCTCTTCTTGTTTGAAGTGAGTTACTTCATCAGTATTTAGGATACAGTAGTCTATTTTGCATTACTGTAACAAAATATCATAAGCTGGGTAACTCTATAAGGAGAGGTTTATTTAACTCACAGTTCTGTAAGTTCAAGGGGATGGCACCAGCACTAGCTTGGCTGTGAGGAGCATCTCATGGTGGAAGGATCACAAAAGGGAAGCATGTGCAAGATGTAGAGATCACATGGCCAAACAGGAAGCCAAACCAATGGGAGGGGTGGCCAAGTTTGTTCTTCTTTTTTTTTGGTACTGGGGATTGAACGCGGGACCTTCTGTATTGGAGGCAGGCGGCAGAACTACTGAGCTAAATCCCTGGCTTAAGCTTGTTCTTTATAACAACTCTCTCAAGAGCATTACCTCTGGGACTCTTAATAACTATGTTAAGCCCTTCTGAGGTGAGTGTCTCCATTACCTTTGAACTTCCTACTAGGTTATACCTCTTAAAGGTCCTAATACCTCAAAACAGCCACATTGACATTGAACACTATGCCTTAGTAAATGAACCCTTGGGGAACATTCAAACTATCTAAGCATAAGATGAGGAAATTTGTTGGGTCATTTTTGTGCCCCTGTCATAATTCATTTGGCTTTAGTAACTGAATAACACAAAACGGGTAGCTTATAAACAAGTTTATTAGAGGCTGAGAAATCTAAGACCAAGGTCAGTCTGATGTCTGGTGAGGGTATATTTCCTGGTTCACAGATGATGCCTTCTGGTTATGTCCTTACATGATGGGAAAGGCAAATGAGCTTTCTTGAGCCTCTTTTATAAGGGCTCCACCCCCATGACCTAATTCTCCAAATGGCCCCATGTGGATATCATCACTTTGGGGGTTAACGTTACAATATATGTATTTGAAAAAGAGAATTAATAAGGGTCAGAATTACAACATAAGCATTTGGAAGAGGGACTAAACATTCATGTCATGCCAGTACTCAAGTTGCTATCCTTCCAAATTGTAAGATACATGGGAGAGCTTTTGTAGAATTGTATTTTCTTTCTTTACTACTTTCATTATTGGTACTAGTGCTGCCATTGTACAAATAATTCAGATGGATTATCATCATCTTTCATTTTGGTTTAAATCATACTATATTTATATAGTACTTTTTCAGATGTATCGTATGAGATTAAGACACTCATGTGCTTTCATCATTGTTGGTATTTTCTTTGCATTTTCTATTTGTCTTCTTTGTGTGGAATGGGCTTCCAATAAGCCAGTACCTATGTAGCTATTTTCCTAGAATTCTACTTTTCTTATTTTTATTAAATGTGTAAGGAAAGACTTTTCCTTTAAGTCATATGTTAGAATAATATGTCTGTTTTGTTTCATTTTTTATTCTTTTGATGACTTGACAGGTTGGAATTCGAGGAACCAATATAGTTGTGCTTGGGGTAGAAAAAAAATCTGTTGCCAAGCTTCAAGATGAAAGAACTGTGAGGAAAATTTGTGCTCTTGATGACCACGTTTGCATGGCTTTTGCAGGTACTTATGGACTACAATAATGGTGCATAGTATTTTAGTATAGTAGGGCAACATAGCCCTACTGACTCAGTTTTGCTTTATTTATATAATAAATATAGGTATAATGCATTCTTATTGAAAACAACCTATTTCCAAAGAGAATCACAACTCTATAAACAGATTTCTGACGAACTTTTATAATAAACTATACAAATGCTGGGGATTTAGCTCAGTGGCACCATGACTGTCTCGAAAGCACAAGGTCCTGAGTTTGATCCCTGGTACCAAAAAAAAAAGAGAGAGAGAGGCTTATAATAAACCATACACATTTAAAAATGTATATTAGGTTACTGCACTTACAACTTTAGGGAGTTATTTTCTTTTAAAACTTTCTGTGTATATGTGTCTCTCTGTGATGTTTTATTTTGGCAGTGCTGGGGATAGAACTCAGGGCCTACTGAGCTACACCGCTGGTCCTAAACTTTTCATTCTGAAATAATGAAGATTCACAAGAAATATGTTTCTATTTTATAGATTCACAAGAAATATCTTACTATTATGTTTCTTTAACTTTGGATTACATTCACATTGTAAAGAAGAAATACTTTAAGACATTTCATATTTCTAATTGAAAGGTTTTTTTCTGTGCGGGACATTGAACTCAGGTCCTTGCGCTTGCTCAGCAGGCGGCAAAACCACTAAACTAAATCCCCAGCCCTCTAATTGAAATTTTAATCCACTGGGTAGACTAAGTCCATATTGATATGGAAAAATTTTAGATAACTTAATAGATTGAATATTAAGGTAGTTGTAGAAGCAAAATAAGTAATGTGTTCTTTTAAGATTTGCTTTTCCTTTAACTCCTTTTTTAAGGTGAGGATTATCTGACTCTAACCAGTAACTTCATTAACCTAACAAAGTTACCAGGCCAGGGTGAATTTACAATGTATATGGCCTATCTTGTGTCTGTGACTTGTAAATAGGAACTGGAATTGTATTTACATATCAAAGACCACTAGGGATGAGATAATGACTAAAAAGGATATAAAAAGGGAAATGCTGAACAAGGGGATACGGATATTGAGCAGACTGGTTTCTGGCATTCCCGTCTGCTCTCGCTCGCGAGAAGAAATTTTATCATTTTATCCGAATTCTGTGTCTCTGTGTATTTCTTTCTGAGATTTCGGTACCAATATCTTGCTATTTCTTTCTTTTCTATAGCATTTGTAAAGAGAAAAGAATTAGTTTCTCTTCCTTTAACTGAGTATCTGATTGTAGTTCATACCCTCCCTATGAGTGTTAGGCTGATTGAAAACTAGTGGCATATTCAGACAGCATATTCATTTTTGACTAATACTGTCTTCAGGGTCTGAAAAGTCTCCCAGGTTTGTAGAAATAGGATTTGAAATGATGAAGGGAAATGACTTTGTCAAAGCAAAAACCAAAGTTTATATAAGAAATAGCTACATTTCCAAGATTTAATGAGTCAATGTTTGTCGATCTGGTTAGTCTTAAGAGAATGGATAAGAAAATAAATGGCTGGAGAAAAGTCTAGTGTCAAAGTCATTAATACAAATGTTTGTAGCCCTTGGATCAGTTAAAGTTTATGGTCAGTTTATTACTCTTCCTAGAACACATTCTGTCTCTATGAAAGTGTGGAGAATTAAGCACAAGATGTTTGGGAATTACATAGCAAGGTCAAATGTTTTCCTTTTCTATTTTAGCATTCTTGATTTTCAATCCTTAGTCTTAGACAAAAAAACAGATATGATATATCACAGTTTTATTTTAAGCTTAAATTCAGTGGATATGTTTGACAATGAAGTAGCACTTCTTTCATAAAAAGAAACCCAGTTTACTATTAGTGTTTAATCCATTTTCTTTTAAACCATTTTCTTTAAAAACTAAACAAAACACATTAAAGTAAGTCTTAGAAGGAAATAAATCCAAATTTTGAGAATAACATAATTCCTTTATAAAGGGCATGTGTTGTGTGTAGTGGTGTTATAAGAAAGATATGATGGTAGCTGAAACCCTTTTGACAAGGAAAAATGTGTCATGAAAAATACATTTTTGTGATGTTTTGATTCTTTCCCAGGACTGACTGCTGATGCTAGAGTCATAATAAACAGAGCCCAGGTGGAGTGTCAGAGCCATAAGCTTACAGTTGAGGATTCAGTCACCATAGAATACATAACTCGCTTCATAGCAACTTTAAAGCAGGTAAGTTAATATTCTAACAGATTTTTCTTAAGGTTTCTCCTTTTCCCTCATTATAGGTTCTATCATAGAAATCATATAATCACTCCAAGCATTCAGTCTGTAAAAACTACTAAATTCTTTATCCATTCATCTGTTGACGGGCATCTAGGCTATTTCCAGGACTTAGCTATTACAAATTGTGCTGCTATACCTATTGGTATGCATGTATCACTGTGCTATGAGGCTTTTAACTCTTTCGAGAAAATATCAAGGAGGGGAAATAGCTGGGTCAAATGGCATCTCTAATGAAGTACTACTACTAGTACTACTCTGCCATAAAGAAAGATAAACTTGAGACATTTTTAGGTAAGTGGATGCACCTTGAGACCATAGTTTTAGGTAAAATAAATCAGACACATGTTTAAATATTGCATTGTTTCTCTTTTGTGAGAAACCAAAAGCATAAATAAGGACCAAAATGGATGATAACTATTAGGACATAGGAAGAAAATGTTTAAATGGGAAGGGAAACAAGGGAGAGAGGAGGAAGAAGGGGAGAGGCAAGGATGGGAAAAGAAAACAAAAGAGAATGGAAAGAAAAAAATTGAAAAAAGCTTTTGTAAATGGTGAAGGGAGGAGGGGTCAAAGGGTGGAGAGGGAAATGGGGGAAAAGAATTAAGATATATACAGGTACAGATTCTCTATGATGAATGTGGTCAATATATATGACAAATATGTACTAATAAAAAAAGTTTAACAAAAAAAGAACCTATTGATGTAAGTGCTTTCTAGAATCTTCTATTGGCTCTGGGTGGGGGACAAAAACAAAACTACTAAATTCCTGATTCTTTCTCATGATTACACTCTTATCCAGGTATAATGGATTGACTTAATTACTAAAAGTTTTAATCAGTTTACTTATATAAAATGTAAAAGAACAGTGAGTCTAATCTCTTAAAGGAATTTCTATTCTTCTGGAAATGGAATAAGAATGATACTTTAAAGTTTTAAAAGAAATAAACATTATTTTTCTACAAACTTAAACATAGTTGATCAGGTTTAGATATGATTTCTTCTGAATCCATGCATAGATACATGGTTTAACATGTACATATAATTGTGATATATATATATTATCGTTAAACTTATTTTGTATGTACTTTATATATGGCAGCATTGTCCTTAATATTATTTTACTGTATTATACTATTTATAGTTGCTATTTGAAATTTACATTGTCTTTAGTTTCTTTAATATTCATTTTCATTCTCTGTTATCCTAATAACATTATCTTGGTCATAGATTTTGTTTTTCTGTTTTGAATTGTATTCTTAAATTAATTTTTAGTAAGGGATTACAAGATTAGAGATTGTAATTGATTTTAAGACTCTAGTTATATGTAGCTAAATTGCTTCCTAGAAAAATTGAAAAGATTTTTATTAGGAACTAGCTATCCCCGAGGAACCATCAACACTGAGTTTTTCATTTTTCTTTATTTTGCAAAATAAATATTATATAGTACTGTAATAGTTGTTTCAATTTGTGTTTTATAATTAGTGAGGTTGAATTTTTCACATGTTAGCTTGCTACTATTTCCATTTCTGCTAGTGTGAACTATTTTTTCTTTTAAGAGGCAACTGAACTTTTAAACATATGCCTGTGACATCCAGAATTTGGGGGTTTACATCCTGGCCATGCTACTTCTTATTTGGTGTCTTGGAAAGCGTATTTAACCTACTTTGTTTCAATTTTCTTTTTTTTTTCTTTTTTTTTCTTTTTGGTACCGGGGATTGAACTTGGGACCTTGAGCTTTCGAGGCAGGCAGTAGAACCAGTGAGCTAAATCCCCAGCCCATGCTTCAATTTTCTTACATATAAAATGAGGATTATAATAATACTTACCGATACTTCGTTGAATTGCTCTGTGGATTAAGTGATTTACTGCATTTCAAGCATATAAAATACTTTCTGGCATGAATGTTACTATGGATATGTGTAAAGATTTTTCACAAACTCTGTGCATATTCTAGAAGCTACAGTTTGATTTGCAACAGATTTCTGTTTCTTTTTTTAATTTATTCATGTTGAAAGAAAGTACAGTATTTTTAGGTTATCCTACTTTTCTATTTGTTTTGATTTTCCCAGCTCTTAAAAGTGCATCCACCAAAAATCAAGGGACAGAACAGTGTATATACAAGGTTCCCAGTCGTGGTTGTAGGATTTTTTTCTAGAAATAGCAAGGTTATGCATACAATATTTATGGAAACAGGTGTGAATCTGTAACAATGAAATTGTCACTGAGGAGGCCTGAGGTTTTAGGACAGAAGATGGATATCTCATATGCATCTTTGGTACTTTCAAATCATTTTAACCCTGTGTGTGGGTTACATTTTCATTTTAAAAAGTTGATTGAGCAAGTAAAGTAAAAATTTTTTTTTTCTGAGTCATTTCACTTCATACCTGAAACAGGTTGTTTATATACATTGCTCAAGTGTTTATATTCAAATTTTGAAATGGCTTGTAAAAATTTATATAATAAAATTGAAAAATAAGAAAATAGATATGATACATTGATAAGACCAGGAAGTAAGGTAATTCAGCCACAGAGTTACATACGGAGTTATATACAGCCATAGAATTATGTACAGTTAAATAAAGTCGCCTATGTATTAGTTTTCTGTTTTGTGTCATTGCTTCCTTATTACATGACATCTAGGAACCCTAGGCTCACTCTGAATTCATGCCTTGGAACACAAATCCAGGAAGTTCTCTGACACTAAAGTAATAAGAACTGTGATTGGTTTCCAGTGCCCCATTATCTATGAGAAAAATATGTATGCTTTTCCTTCAAAAGAAACAAAGCATCCATCCCTTGTTTGGGGGCTGAAAAAAATGTCTCACTTGGATTTTTAAGTACAGATAACTTAGTTTATAGTTAGCAGAATATATTTGATGATAATAGTACGAACTAAGAATGCTTGATAATAATAGTAACAATTTTTTTGAGAGAGACCAAGAAAGGTTTCTTTTTTTTTTTTTTATTAAATTCCTTTATTGGTACATTGTAGGTATACAACACAATTACATTTCTCATTGGGAATTGTACCTTTACATGATGCATCTTGGTTCTTAT
>NW_004624770.1:6207310-6225548 GCF_000247695.1 Heterocephalus glaber | reverse complement strand
GCCCTCCCTGCCCTCCTCCCTGCCCTCCCTGCCCTCCCTGCCCTCCCTGCCCTCCACAGTCCCCAGGCAGGCCCGCGCGCTCGCCGCCTCCTTGCCCATGTTTCAGAAGGCTTGGGCCGCGCTGCTGCCTCCGCAGGACGTCGGAGCCACGTTACATCCGGTCATAAAGGCTTTCCTATGTGGCTCCTTCAGTGGGACCTGTTCCACCCTACTTTTCCAGCCTCTGCATCTCCTTAAAACACGCCTGCAGACTCTCTAGCCCTCAGACCATGGGTCCGGATGCGTTGGGATGTTTACTGTACTCTTGAAGGTGGTTCGCACAGAGAGTCTTTTGGGCCTTTGGAAAGGGATGTCCCCTTCCATTGTGAGATGTGTCCCTGCTGTTGGAATCTACTTTGGCACTCTCTGCTCTTTGAAGCAGTATTTCCTGCGAGGCCATCCTCCCAGTGCCCTGGAGTCAATTATATTGGGTATGGGCTCTCGATCTGTTGCAGGGGTCTGCATGTCGCCCATCACAGTGATCATAACACACTATGAGAGTGGGAGTTATGGCTATGAGAGCATCTACAAAACCCTGAGGAGCATCTATCACAGTGAGGGCCACTGAGGCCTCTTCAGTGGCCTGACAGCCACTCTCCTTCATGATGCACCCTTTTCAGGAATCTACCTGATGTTTTACAGCCGGACCAAAAACATAGTGCTCCACGACCAGTCTAATGTAGCCTTCATTCCTGTTGTGAATTTTAGCTGTGGGATATTTGCTGGTATGCTGGCCTCGTTGGTAACTCAACCTGCAGATATTATCAAAACTCATATGCAGCTCTCCCCAGTGAAGTTTCAGTGGATTGGCCAAGCAGTAACACTCATTTTCAAAGACTATGGGCTGAGTGGCTTCTTCCAAGGCAGCATTCCCTGGGCCCTCCGCAGAACTCTGATGGCAGCAATGGCATGGACAGTCTATGAAGAGATGATGGCAAAGATGGGCCTAAAGTCCTGACAGGAAAGGACAGGAAAGACTGTACTGTCATCCTGCTTATTTGCTGTCAAGTGCTGCTTTATGGCACTCTACAGTCAGGTGAAGTCTTGCCTGGAGAGCCAGGCAGAAACACTGTTGCTTCAGCCTCCATTCAGGAGACAGAGGATCTGATTGGAGCCCTCAGTCTCCCAGGAGAGGAGTCACCAGTAGACATAGGCCCCTGGGTAGTTGGGACAAAGGTCAGCACACCCCACAGGACTACTGGCAAGGCATTTTCAGAGAGAGCTTTGCCAGGTGGCCTCACTTGCACTAGAGTCTCCTTCGGGATGTGCTTGTGCAAGGAGTCACGGTCCAGAGAAACTGGGCCTCCTGCTACGACTGAGGAACTGCCCTGGGGAAGACAGTATCTGGGTAGCATTCACAGTCAGCAGCCTGAAGATTGTGTCTGAGGTGCTTTCCTGAGGAGGAACAGTAGTCATTAGGGTTAGGGCTAGAGAATAGAGGCAGTGACTTACTTGCCTCCAAATGTACAAAGGAAATTGTTTGATCTTGGCCCCAGCACTATGTCAAATCTAAGGTATTCTGGCATTTTCTAAAGTTCAGATGAATAAAATAAAGCCCTTTATTAATGAAAAATAAAATAAAGAAATAAAGTGTTCCTCAAGGCAAACCAAGTACGCAGTTCCAAAGCACAGCTCGTTGAAATCAGTTTTGTTGAGAACCAAAGTGGTATGGTGTAAAGATAGTTATCTACTGTATTAAAGAAATTAGTCTATTTATGTTACCAAATATACATAAAGCAACAGAAAAATATTTTAAAACTATATAAAAACAGACTTGTCATTTTACTTTATAGATTGTATATAATAATTTCTTAAAATTTTCATTATGAATTGAAGGTAGTGCAGAAAGGATCTTAAAAGTAGGTAGAACAAGACTCAGGAAAGTAGATCCTTTTGACACCAATGCCTTATCATTAAAATTTTATTTGATAAGTAATAATGTTATCCTAAAGCTAAATTTTACTTTTCAGAAATACACCCAGAGCAACGGACGAAGACCTTTTGGTATTTCTGCCTTAATTGTAGGTTTTGATGATGATGGTATCCCAAGATTATATCAGACAGATCCCTCTGGTACTTATCATGCTTGGAAAGTGAGTCATGAATTTGTTAACTTTTTTGGAAGTTGACTTAATATATTCATTGTAAATGCTTTTTTGCTTTCCAGGGACATGACAAGATTATATTGTAGTAAAATATTGATCATGGCACACATGTTAAAAATGTAATCATTTACTTAGTCTGAGATGATGATTTTGGATAGTGAACTCCTTGGTGTTTATTAATTGAAGAATCTTTTCTTTATTTCTAAAAAGATGTGACAAACCTAAATGTCTATAACAGGCCAAGTAATAGAAATGCTATCCAGTTCCTGTTCAATCTAAATTCTTCCAAATTAGTTTTGCATCATGTAGCTGCTTGCTTTGAGCAGAAGTTGTCTTTTTGGGTTTAATAAAAAAGGACAAAATGGGAATTTAAACCTCACACTGAAATATGTGTCTTGTATTCTAGGAGAGTCAGAGCCCTGCAAACTATTACACATACTTATGTGTTAGTATATAGCAATGAGGGTGAACCTGTTAGAACTTTCAATGATACAAGCACTCTGCTGTGGCATGTGTGTTGTAGGTTCACCACCACTGACATATAGCAATGATCTTTATGTAATTCATGGAATATGTTTTTCTTGATGAGTTATTACTCTTGTTTCAATATTCAGATACTTACTTTGTCTAATTGTGGGCTGAAATCCAATATAAAGGACTCAGAGAAAGTAGTGGCAGTTTCTAAAAATAAATTGTATATATTCTTATATGTAAGAATAGGACTACAGAGTTTAATACAAATAGTTTTGAGTTTATTAAAAGTTTAAGTATGCTTTGTTTTTTCAAATTTTTTTATCAGTACATGTTTGCAGTACGTAATGATTGCATTTCCCGTGGGGGGCAGGTACATAACACACCTTAATTTTCTTTCATCTTCTTCCCCTCGCCTCTCTCCCTTTTCCCACCATCTATTGGTCTCCTTCCCATTTGCACAAGATCTATCCCTGTATTTCCTATTTTCTTTTATTTAGTATACAGGCTTTAAATAAGTTCATGCTGGATTTATTTTATTACTACTAAGAGCCAAATAAGTTAATGAGGAAATATTGCATGGTCTTTATGCCTGTGTTAAATCAAGATTTGATTTGAAGACAGTGTGGTGGTACAAGCTTGTAATCCCAGCACCTTGAGGCTGAGGCCACAAGGAGTTTGAGCCCAGCCTGGGGAACCTAGTGACTCAATGAGACCCTATTTCAAAATAAAAAATAAAAACAGACCAAGTATGGAGTTTGGTGTAAAGGCCCTTCAATACCACTACCAACAAACAAACAGAAAAGGTACGATTTGATTTGAGCTGATCATACTTGTAAAATGCTATTTTATAAAAAAAAAATGCTATTTTATAAACTGTTTAACCAAGCCAATTGAACAGTGGGCTATACTCTTGCAACAAATATCAGAATACCTACATTAACTACACATCTTTTAATCTACCTAGATGATCTAATTGGTAATCAGCAGGTATGCATTCACCTGCTACACTATCAAACTTTTTCTTGCCACTTGGAAACCTTTTACGTGGACCAGATTTCTTCTGCCTCTCAAATCAATGACCTAAACAAAATTATATTCAATCTTTAAATATTTTGAAGCCTGCCATCTTCTGTTGGCATTTATTATTACATCATTACTGTTCATTTCAGGATCATACCACAAGGTCAAAGTTGATCACAATTTTTCATTTTAACTTGGTTACTTTCTGGGGACATCCTGAGAAATATTTTTATTCTATCTCATTTAGGAAAGTTATCCATTTGTAGATTGTTGGAAATTTCATCCATCATCTTGATCTGAACTATGCTCTGCTTTTTTATCTTTGGGTCGTGTGGTAAGGTCAAGAGGATGTGAACAGTTCACATGCACCCATACACACGTGTACCCCACTATCATCATTTTGTGCTGTGCTTTCTTGGGAGATTTTAGTTGAAGGATTATGCAACTTAAAACATTTGAAACCTTTTCATTTAAAAAGTCATTAACTACTCAGATGTTCAGGATTCAAGATGACAAATTAGAGGCACCCAGCACTCACCCACTTCTTCATGAGATAAAATCAAACAACTGGAGAGCAGCTACTCATTTATAGCCAATAGACAGAGACAGAAAAACCCAGAGACTTGGAATAGTGGAACAGAAAGACAGACAGAGCTTCCCAGTACCAGTTGCTCAGCAGTATGGGAAAGGGTGTAGGTAGAGAAGAAAGGGGGAAAGACCCAATAAACACATCAAACACGGGAATTGGTACCATGCAGAAGGGCAATCTGAACATATAGTGGATCTGGGATCTGCAATGAAAATGGCACTGAGAAATCACTGCACTTCCTATTGTGTATGTTTAGTGCTGTGGCAAGGAGCAATCTAAAGAAGGCCTTGTCTAGGCTTAATTATGTTGTGAATCAATGGCCACTAGAGTTTTCAGTCTCTATCTAAAACCTCACAGCAAACATTACTACCCTGATTCAGTGACTATCTCTGCCTTGAGATCCATTTTAAACTACCTGGAAGGGAATGGAGGTTACTACCCCTTTAAGATCAGTACCTTGGGAAATCAGCTGCAGGAGTTCAGGGAACTGAGGAGGCACATGTGATTTTGCACAGGACCTAAGTGTTGGAACATCAGAGCAGTGGGTAGTAGATTGTACTGACCTCTCCCATGTAGACAGTTGGTTGTAACTACATAACCTCTCCTACTCTCAAGATAGTCATCATTAAAGGTGTAAGAAAACTTGATGTATGGCAGCACCTGTCATCCACCCTGCCCTTGGAATGCATACAAAAATTACCTCTGGAATAAATCTCTGCTGAGTTAGCTCTGCTTTCAGTGTTAGCTCAAACAGTGAACAGGGAAGATAGGAATTATTTCAGCTGGCTGTGGTCACAGATTACTCCTGCTGGTCTCCTGGGGAAGCAACACAAAGGTAAGAAGAAAGGAATGAGTTAACCCCAAGCTTCTGCTCTCTCAGGAGATCATAGCCTAAGAAGACATGGAAAAAAGGTCTGATTGACTTACGTTGCAAACATTCACTCTGGTCTGTAAAATTAACAATCTTGGAAGAGAAGAAAATTTTATATATATCATTTTTGATTCTGATTTATTCTATATTATTTTTACCTCTATCATTTCTGTTATTGCTGGTGTAGATGTGGGAGTTTTTATTTGGTTTTTACTTTATTTGTGTCTCCAGTTTGCTTTCATTTGCTGTTACTATTGTTGTTTGTGTTCCTCTTCCTGTGTAGTGCTGCTGATTGTGCCTGCCAATTTGAGCATGCTAGGTTGATGCTCTGTCACTCCCAGTCCAACTAACAGAAACTGTGCTTTACTCCACCCACTATCCAGCAGCACACAAGCCTTGACAGATAGTTCAATTTAAAGGATAAAGGAAATAAAAGATCTCAGCCTATGAGCCAGTCCCAAGTATTCATGGCTAGGGGGCCCTGAACACCTGCTCCTGGAAATTTGGTCTCATAACAAAAGAAAAGAGAAATAACACAAAATCTATACACACCAAACCTATGAAGGATCTTAGGTCAGCCCCATCCCCATTAGACCACAATTACCAACAAGTCTGGAAGAATGACCACAGAAGGTACATGCCATATATTCTGTTGTCTACATCATACCTTTCTGAACTGCCAAAGGGACCCCACTCTTGTGAGACCTACAAGTAGAGAAAGCTGGTCCCTCAGGCCCTGACATAATATATATTATGTCAAAACCCACTAATCACAGCCAAAGCAACCACAGGGAAACTACACTATGAAGTCCAAGCTGAATTAAACCCAACATTGTACAGTAAGTCAATAAAGCATGGAACATCATAAAGAGAAGCCATAAGGAGATACTCAACAGATGCACAAAGCTCAACATAGATACACAGGAAATAACCTGGGAGCAGTGACACATGCCTGTAATCTTGGCTACTCAGGAGGCTGAGACAGAATCATAAATTTCAGGCAAGCCTAGGCAACTATTGAGACCCTGCCTCAAAATAAAAAGGGCTGGGAATGTAGCTCAGTAGTAGAGGACACCGAGATCCACTACCAGGAAGGGAGAGTATGAAAAATCAAGCAATATCACAACTCAAAAAGCTCATAATTTTATAGTGACATACTCTAGAGATAACAAGGTGGATGATATGCCAGATGAATTTAAAAGAATTTTTTAAAAGATAAATGAATTACAAAAGAATACAAATAAACAATTGAATAAAGTAAGGAAGACAATGCAGGATATGAGAGAATAATTCAGTAAATAGATAGAGATTCTGAAAAAAACAAATAGAAATCTTGGATATGAAAAGCTCAGTAAGTCAGATAAAAATCTCAGTTGAAAACCTCACCAATAAAATAGATTGAGTGGAGGAAAGAATGGCAAGACTTGAAGACAAGGTTGATAAAGAAAAAGAAGAATTAACAGAAGAAACAAGACAAAAGACAAAAAGAATTGACATGTGTTATGTACATGTACCAACTCCTCACAAGGAATGTGATCATTATGTACCGCAAACATGTCCTAATAAAAAATTAAAATTAAAAAAAGAAACAAAAGGGGCGGGGATTTAGCTCAGTGGTTCCACTGCCTGCCTTACAAGTGCAAGGACCTGAGTTCAATCCCCAGTACCGAAAAAGAAAAAAAAAAAAACCTCAAAATGAACAGAATGTACAAGATCTATGGGACACCTTTAAAAGACCAAATGAACTTAATAATTGGAATAGAAAAGGGAGAAGAGCTACAGACTGAAAGTAAAGAAAACCTATTTAGTGAAATGACACCAGAAGATTTTCCAGATATGGGAGAAAATATAGACATCCAAGTATAAGAGGCATTTAGAACTCAAAAGACATGGCCAGAGTAGAATCTCTTCATGACATAGTCAAGATTAACAAAATTGATAAACCCTTCACTAAGCAAACCAAAAGAAGTAGAAGACTCAAAAAAATTATAGGTAAAAGGGAGTATATTACAACAAATACCACTGAAACTTACAGGATTAATGGGGAATATTTTGAAAATCATACACAAATAAATTGGAAAATCTGGAAGAAATGGGCAAAATTTTGGACACATGTGATCTACCAAAATTAAAGCAAGAAGATTTTGAAAAACCTAAGATTGAAAGAGTAGTAAAAAGTCTACCAACAAAGAAAAGCCGAAGACCAGATATAGTCACATCTAAATTTTACCAGACTTTAAAAAAAGAACTAATACCAATACTCCTCAAAGATAAGATAGAAAGGAAAGGAACTCTTTCAAACTCGTTCTATAAAGTTGTATTACTCCTAGACCAAACCTGATAAGGACACAACAAAAAAATACCTTGATGAGCTCAGGTGCAAAACTCCTCAGCCTGGTGTAGTAGCACAGGCCTATAATCCTCTGGGGACTGAAGCAGGAGGAGCTCTGTGAGTTTGAGGCCAGCGTGGGCTGCATAGTGAATTCAGGGCCAATCTGAATGAGATCCTCTCCCCCAAACCCCAAAAACCCTCAATAAGATACTTACAAATTGAATTGAATAGCCTTAAAATGATCATACACCATGATCAACTTAGTTTCATTATAGAACTGCAAGGATGGTTCACCATATGCAAATCAGTAAACATGATATACCACATAAATAGAATCAAGGACAAAAATCACCTGATCATCTCAATAGATGCAGAAAGCACCATTTATTAAAATTTAACATCCCTTCATGATAAAAATCCTGAATAAGTTAGTTGTAGAAGGATCATACTGCAACATAATAAAGGCTATATATGACAAACCCATAGCTATCAGCACACTTGAATGGGGAAAAACTGAATGTGTTTCCTCTAAAATCAGAACCATGACTAGGGTATCCACTCACACTACTTTTAGTATAGTAATACTTGAAATTTTAGCCAGGTAAATTAGGCAAGAGAGAGATATAAAAGTGATAAAAATAGGAAAAGAGGAAGTCAAATTATTTCTGTTTGTAGATAAGATTCTATGCTTAGAAAACCCTGAAGATCCCACCAGCAGACTCTTAGAACTGTTAAACAAATTAAACAAAGTAGCAGGTTAGGAAAATGAGTAGCTATTCTATATGCCAATAATGAGCTGACTGAGAAAGAAATCAGGAAAGCAATCCCAGTCACAATAGCCACAAATAAATAAATAAAATATGTGTAAATGAATGTAGCCAAGGAAGCAGAAGACCTAATCTATGAAAATTATAGAACACTGAATAAAGAAATTGAATCAGACACTACAAGATGGAAAGACCTCTCACATTCTGGATTTGAAGAATTAATATTGTTTAATTGGCCATATTACCCAAAGCAACCTACAGATTCAATGCAGTCCTCATCAAAATGCTAATGATATTCTTTACAGAACTAGAAAAAAATCCTAAAATTCATATAGAAGCACAAAAGATCCAGAATGGCCAAAGTTCTGAGCAAAAAGGCCAATGCTAAAGGCATCTTTGTACCTGATTTCAAAACATATTACAGAGCTATAATAACAAAAACAGCATGGTATTGGCATAAAAACAGACCCATAGACCAATGGGACAAATAGAAAACCCAGAAATAAATCCTCATGTCTTCCACCAGCTGATTCTTGACAAAGGTGCCAAAGACATGAATTGGCGAAAACACAGCCTCTTCAACAAATTGTGCTGGGAAAACTGGACATCCACATGTTGAAAATTGCAACTGGACCCATCTCTCTCATCTTGTACAAAAATCAACTCCAAATGGATCAAGGACTTTAACATAAGTCCTGAAACTTTGAAAATAATAAAGGAAAACATAGGGAAAACACTTTAAGATATTGGCTCATACAATGATTTCCTGAATAGGAGTCCACTAGCTCAGGAAACAGAAGCAGAAATTGACAAATAAGATCGCATCAAATTAAAAGGCTTCTGTATAGCAAAGGGAACAATGAACAAACTGAAGAGAGTAAACATCTTTGTCAACCATTTATCTGATAGAGGATTAATATCCAGAATATATATAAAGAATTTTTTAAAAACTCAAAAAAGAACAAGTAATTCAAACAAAATGGGCAAATGATCTAAATACTTCTCAAGAAGTACAAATTATAAGTATGCAAAAAATGCTCAGTATGCTTAGCCATCAGAAATATACAAATCAAAACCACAGTGGCATTCTGTCTCATCCCAGTCAGAATCACTGTTATAAAAAAAAAAAAAAGGAATGCTGGTGAGGATAGAGAGAAAAGGGCACCTTATACACTGTTGGTAGGAGTATGGAGTTTCCCAAAAAAACTAACAATAGAACTGTCATTTGATACAACACTTTCACTCCTGGGTGTTTATCCAAAGGAAATGAAATCAGCATACAAAAAGGATACCTGTATATCCATGTCTGTCACAGCACTTTCATAATAGCCAAGTTATAGAATCAACTTAAATGCTCATCCATGGATGAAGGGATAAAAAATGTATGGTATATTATTCAGCAATACAGAGGAATAAACTATGTTGTTTGCAAGAAAGTGAATGGAACCACAAGTCTTCATGTTAAGCACAATAAGACAAACAAGCTTTTTTTCATATGTGGAAACTAAAAAATAAATGTCCCAAAGTAAAAGATAGACTCTTAGATTGGGGGAAGAGGAAGAGGAGAGAGGAGAGCAACAGAAAGTGGAAGAGAGGCATGAGCAAAGCACAATAAATAGATGTTTGGGAATTGCATTGTGATACTCATTAATTTGTACAGTGACTATGCTGCTATGGCTTGTATTTAGATATCCCCCCAAAGCCTCATGCTATCATAGGTGGGACTTTTTCAAAGGTGACTGGATCTAGAGTGTGTGAAGCTGGGATTGATTCATGGTGCAATTCTAGGCTCAAGGGCACTAGGATTAAAGGGCGTGAGTGCTACCTGCCCTAAGTAGTCTGGATAAGATTAAAGGGGCAGAGAGACACTGTTGAAGTCCCTTGTTGCTTTGCTACCTTCTGTCTACCATGAATTGTTTTCTCCTCTATGATGCCTGTCTGCCATGTCACCCTGCCTTGTAGCTAGCCAATTATGGGTTAAACCTCTACAAATTGTGACCTAAATAAACCGTTCCTCCTTTAACTTTGGGTGTTGGGAATTTTGTCTCAGCAATGAGAAAAGTAACTAAGACATATGCATTAATATAATTTTATTATATTAATAAATATTAGAGGCAATACTGGAATTTATGTCTTTGGGAGGAATTAAAACTGGAGCATAGTTTAGGATACATACAAGATCTTTTTGAACAGAACCTTAGCCTTGTAAAATATCGACATTGCCAGGGATTTAGCTCAGTGGTTCTGCCACCTGCTTTGCAAGTGCAAGATCCCAAGTTCAATTCCCAGTATCAAAAAAAACCCAACAAAATTAAAGATATTGTAACTGAGCAGCTGCTATAACTAAGTCTTCATATTTCTATCCTAATGGCTATTTCAAGATGACAGAGAACATGGTAAGAGCACTGACTTTCCTGGCTGTATCCCATTTCCCTACTTTCTCACAAGTATTTTCATGCTCAGAATCAACGTGTTGTGTGATACCATGATGTGGAATATTTTGAGCATTCCGTGAGCTCACAGGTGGGAAAGCCAGTAGAAGCATTTGGCGCAGGTAAAAGAAACATCCAGAGTAGGTTTCTCTTCCAGTGAAGGCAAACTGCTACCCCTCCAATGACAAAAGAATTGAGTGAAATCTGTTAGTTTTGTTGGCGGGCTGACTTTTTAGATTTTTTTCTTTATATAATTTATTGTTGAAGAAAATTTAATTTTTTAAATTGACAAATGAAAAATTGTGTATATGAGATATTTTGATAAATTCATACACTGTGGAATCATTAAACCAAGCTAACACTTCCATCATCTCATATACTTATTTTTTAATAAGAACATTTAGAATTTAAGCAGCTTTCAAGTATACATTATTATTAACTAGTCACCAAGCTATACAGTAGATCTCCAGAACTTATTTCTCTTAACTGAAACTTTTTTTCCTTTAACCAACAACTTCCCATTCTCCTGCCAGCCTCCCACTCCCCTGGACACATACACCAGCCCCTGCTATCCACTGCTCTCCTCTGCTCCTATGAGTTCAATTTTTTCAGATTCTACATATAAGTGAGATCATACAATATTTGTTTTTTTGTGTCTGACTTAGACGAAAATATTTTTGACCGGAGCTTCTGAATGTGGCAAATTACAGTAACTAAAAACTGTCCTGCTTTAAACACCCACAGTGCTTAAATGATCATTATCAGTTTTTAAATTCATAACTGAACTCACAAGAAAGAAAATCTTAAAGGGCCAGAAAGTAAGAAGGAATCAAATGCCAGAGAAATAAGCATGTAGGCTGAAAATACTTCTGCACTGAGGGGTGTTATAGGGTAGGATTCTCAAAGATATTTCACCATCAATGAAGCCAAGGGACAGGTCTAGGAAGTGTGACCTGTACTTCAAGTCTTCTGATGACACCAGCAAGTATATCAGCTTGACAAACTAGCCAACCTATACAAGTCTTTCATCAAGGACTAGCCAGTGTTGTCTATCAAAGATCTATTTCACCAGGATGACTGGGAAGCTTTGCAGAAGTTCTCGGGTAATGCAGTTATCCAGATGGGGGCGGGGATCATACAATGACCAACCCAAAGTCAATTGTCAAGGCCTGCAAGCTGGTGCGATCCAGTGAGTAGGACATTGTGGTGTCTCATTATTCTTGGTAGACTAAAGATACCTTCATTACTAACCTGGTGTATGGCTTTGCACTGAGAAGATCAAGGCTGGCACTTTGGTGATGGGAATATGTGACCAAATGTAAGAGGAATTGGGCAGCAAGGCTAAGTTTTTGGGCAAGAACTTGACAAACTCCCTGGCCAAGTAAGCTGTGGACATGTTAGTCCCTGAGCCTTGAGTCACTACCCAGCTAACTAGAGCTTATATCAGAGACCTCCACGGCAGGTTCCAATCTCCTGCCCGGTGCTACAACACAAGATTAAAAGAAAAACTCAAAGACAGAAATAAAGAGACAGAGAAATGGGGAGCCAGGATAACCAATGCTCATGCAAGCAAGGCTGAACAAGCAAAGGCCCTGAACAGCCAGAGCTGTCGATATTTATTGGTAACATCATAGTTAGATTGAGGTAAAGGGGCTACGTGAGAGGACGTGTAGTTGCTATGGACACATTACTGATGCAGGCAAGGCTTGGAAAGGAAAAGACAAAGCATTCTTGAATTAGGAACAGAACAGACAAAATATAGGTTGTGGTTAATAATGAACCTTATCTTTTTAGTAAAGAAGGTTTTAACTCTGGAAATGGGATTTGGGTAAGAGTCACTCTGACATCGGCATGTAGGCTTGGGCTGGACTTGCTTCTCGAAACAAGCCATTGTGGGGTTAACTTTACAGCCTGCACTGCTTACATCCTGCTTTGGGCATAATCAGTGGGGCAGTCTTGCACAACCCTGATGGGCCCTGACGTCACTTCAGGAGCTCAAGGCTCCCAACCAATATGTGCAGGGACCTCTTGTAGTTAGCTTCCCTCTCCAACACCTGGATGCTCTTACTATTTCTTCACAACTTCTATAAAATCCAGGGTTGACCACTTAAGAGTTCTGTTTGCAACTAGTTTGTAATTATGTGATTGGCCCAAATTGTTGTTTTTGTTACCTCACTTCCCATCAACTCTCTGGAGATGGATATATCTTCCATGTAATCTCCAAAGTGGCCACAGGAAAGAACCTCAGTGGTTTTGTGTGCAAAATGAAGTCTCAATGACCCAAGAGGGAAAATACTATTTTCATAATAATCCTTAGACAAGGGTTGGGGATTTAGCTCAGTGGTTCCGCCGCCTGCCTTGCAAGCACAAGGACCCGAGTTCGATCTCCGGTACCAAAAGAAATAAAAATAATAATAATAATAATACTAAGACAATATTTTCCTTTTTCATGTGTAGACATGTGCACTGATGGCATAAAGCAGTGGTGGATAAAATTGCTGGTTCCTTAGCACCCAACTGTGTTAGTACTCATTTTATTCTTTACCATCATGAATTTGCAGTAAATACATTCAACTTTCACATAACTTGCCTTTGATGAAACAGAAAAAGTTATTGATTCTATTAAATCTTAACTCTAGTGCACCTTTTTAACATTCTGTGTGATGAACTGGAAGTATGCATGAGGCATAGCTACTGCAGGTAAGAGAATGATTGCCTTCAGAAACAGCAGATATGCAATTGAGTTGCTGATTAAATCACCCATTTTTTATGAGATCACATAGTTACTCAATAGAACAGGCAATAACTACTATTATGTAGACATGGAGACTTGGCAGAACATGTTCTCAATGATGCGAGCCTACTACCTTAAGGAAACAAATTTGTTGCCAATGATAAAATTGAAATTTTCAAGAAAAATTTGGAAAACGTTTGTATTTACCACAATGAGCATTATAGTTTCCCAGTACTTAAAGACTTCTTGATGAGATTGGTGGGGAAATTAATGAGCATAATTTTTAATATTTTAAAAATCAGAAGCTCTAAAAAGTTAAAAATCAGAAGTTCTGCACAATTAAGTGAACTAATGTTTTCTAAGTGACCAAAGGATGATATTACAAAATCTTGCAATATAAAAGAATTATTCAAATCAAATATTGTGTAGGTTTTACCAACCCTTATTGAGTATTAGAAATTAGAACTGAGGAACTTTAAATTTTAATTTATTTTAAAACAATGAGCTAAGAGGCTTTAATAACAACAAAGAAAAAGTTCACTCATATGGTTGCAGATTCCAAGTTGCAGTTGGCTTTTTAGAAGTTACTACCTTCTAATTCGAATATTTATACTTTTCTGAGAAGAGTATTAAAATATGCCTTATTTTTGTAACTGCATATTTGCATAAGACTATACTTCAGCCAACATACCAGTATTGTAAAACATTGAATGTAAAATAGATGATGTGCATACCTGTAATCTCAGCTACTCAGGAGGCTGAGGCAGGAGGATTGCAGATTTGAAGCCACCTTGGAGTATTTAGCAAGACTCTTTGTTTCAAAAATAAGATAGACAGATAGAAAGAATACAGCTTTTACATATGAAGCCACACAGTAAAATTATTTACAAAAATATACAACATTCACTCTTCTCATAAAGTCAATTCAGAAAATAAATTTTTTCCATAAAAATCATATTATTTATATTAACATGTCTTATGAACTGGATTATCTTCTCCACAATTCTTAAGTTGAAACCCTAACCCGTGATGTGATGATTATATTTGGAGATACAGCCTTTAGAAAGATAAAGTTAAATGAGGTTGTAAAGGTGAGGTCCAAACTTTGGGGTCCTCATAAAAAGGAAAAGACAGAGCCAGGGATTTAGCTAAGGGGTGCCGCCACCTGCCTCGCAAGTACAAGGTCCTGAGTTCAATCCTGGTACCAAAACAAAA
Source organism: Heterocephalus glaber (assembly GCF_000247695.1). The sequence goes on along the minus strand of NW_004624770.1, from coordinate 6,210,970 downwards.
AAGAAGGGAAGAGACACCCTGGAGTGCTGTGTTTTGCATGCACTTGCCTGGGCACACACAAATAGAAGAGAGGCCCCGTGAGTACACAGTGGGAAGGCAGCTGTCTGCAGTTAGGAAGGCGGCCTTCGCTGCAAACCAAAATTGTCAGCACCACAATCTTGGACTTACAGCCTCTTGAACTTTAAGGTTATAAATTTCTGTTGTTTAAGCCAGCTAGGCTTTCATATTTTATTATGGCAGACCAAGCCGACTAATAGGACATGTAATGGATTAATTATTTTTAAGTGAATTAAATATTTTAAAATTTCCTCAGTTTTAATTTCTAATTAGTGGGTCTGAATTTGATTGTACAGTGTAATACTTACATGCCAGTAAATTAACCTGCTGCTGTTTCATGGATATGGCAGAAGATACAAGACCCCCCTGGGTCAGAAACAAAGGACTTAGTACTGATGACACAGCAAGTGACATGAGTATCACCATATTTGCATAGATTCCCTTTGTCCTCATGTCTCATCGGGTTGATGTCACGTCGTTGCCTGGTTGAATGCTGCACACAGAGTTGGTTTGCTTCACAGCTGAAGAACACCGAGTGTAGAGAGAATCTGCCGCCTTTATAGAAAACAGAAAGCTATCTTGCTCTTTGTCTGAAAAAGACATTACTTCCTCTCAAGATTATCAGCTGTATAAACCCTGCAAAACAAAGCCTTGCCTCGGGACTCAAGGAACATGATCTCTTTTAACAGTAATTTGGTAAATACCAAGAATATAATAAAAACAAAAGCATTTTAACATTCTTAGTAATTTTTTAAAATGTAAATGTAAAAAATATTTTTTAAGAATGTATAGCAGGGCCCCACCTTTGGCTGCCAGCAGGACTTGTCTCCCGCTGACTGGGACCCCGTGTCAGCGTCCTTCGGGAACACAATGCCCCCCAAAAAGGGAGGTGATGGAATTAAACCACCCTCAATCATTGGAAGATTTGGAACTTCACTGAAAATTGGTATTGTTGGATTGCCATATGTTGGGAAATCTACCTTCTTTAATGTAGCAACAAATAGATAGGCTTCAGCAGAAAACTTTCCACTCTGCACTGTTGATCCTAATGAGAGCAGAGTTCCTGTGCCAGATGAAAGATTTGACTTTCTTTGTCAGTGTCACAAACCAGCAAGCCAAATTCCTGCCTTCTAAATGTAGTGTGTATAGCTGGCCTTGTGAAAGGAGCTCACAATGGGCAGGGCTTGGGAAATGCCTTTTTATCTCATGTTAGTGCCTGTGATGGGATCTTTCATCTCACACGTGCTTTTGAAGATGATGATATCACCCATGTTGAAGGAAGTGTAGATCCCATTCGAGATACAGAAATAATTCATGAAGAGCTTCAGCTTAAAGATGAGGAAATGATTGGGCCCATCATAGATAAACTAGAAAAGGTGGCTGTGAGAGGAGGAGATAAAAACTAAAACCTGAATATGACATAATGTGCAAAGTCAAATCCTGGGTTATAGATCAAAAGAAACCTGTTTGCATCTATCATTGTTGGAATGATAAAGAGATTGAAGTGTTGAATAAGCGCTTATTTTTGACTTTGAAACCAATGGTCTACTTGGTTAATCTTTCTGAAAAATACTATATTAGAAAGAAAAACAAGTGGTTGATAAAAATTAAAGAGTGGGTGGACAAGTATGACCCAGGTGCCTTGGTCATTCCTTTTAGTGGGACCTTGGAACTCAAGTTGCAAGAATTGAGTGCTGAGGAGAGACAGAAGTATCTGGAAGCAAACGTGATACAAAGTGCTTTGCCAAAGATCATTAAGGCTGGGTTTGCAGCACTCCAACTAGAATACTTTTTCACTTCAGGCCCAGATGAAGTACATGCATGGACCATCAGGAAAGGGACGAAGGCTCCTCAGGCTGCAGGAAAGATTCACACAGATTTTGAAAAGGGATTCACTATGGCTAAAGTAATGAAATATGAAGATTTTAAAGAGGAAGTTTCTGAAAATGCAGTCAAGGCGGCTGGAAAATACAGACAACAAGGCTGAAATTATATTGTTGAAGATGGAGATATTATCTTCTTCAAATTTAATACACCTCAGCAACCAAAAAAGAAATAAAAAATTTTAGGTATTGCTCAGATAAACATACAACTTCCAAAAGGTGTACAGTTTTTTAAATTAAAATTTCTGGAAACTGAAGGAACAAATAAAGTTGGGGTAATGAAAATCTTCTACAAAGCAATTATTTTTATTTGTTTTAAAATTATAAAATACTGTATACTTCCAATGAAATGTGACTCAATGTGAACAGCCTTGCTTTTCATGTGATTAAGACCCTACTTCAAATTGTACAAGCTTCTCCAGAACCATATTACTCTCGTAATACCTCATTGATCTCCATCACATATGCCAAGCCTGACAGATTTGACAGTGAGGACAATGTGGCTTGTTCCTTTTTGAATCTACAGATAATGCATGTTTTACAGTACTCCAGATGTCTACACTTAATAAAACATTTGACAAAACCGAAAAAAAAAGAAAAAAAAGAATGTGTAGCAGGAATCAGCAAACCTTTTTGTAAAGGGCCAAATGGTACATATTTTAGCTTCCTAGGTCATACAGTCTCTGCTGCACCTAAGCTCTGTTGTAGAAAGAGTGAATATGTAAATAATGGGTGTGGCCACGTGCCAATAAAGCTTTATTTACAAAAAGAGGGAACTAGCCCACAGGCTATAACTTCTGACCTCTGGACTATAGCATTGGTGCCTGTATTTATATAAATTGATACAGACCTTATAGGGGAAAATTCCTGAACTTAGAATTAAGCTGTAGTCGGATTTTTGCATAGAGAGATGGGACACCAAGGCTCTTTTTAGGAAGCACCATGTATTTGTGTTGGCACTGACTCAATGGATTTATATCTAAATATAAGTCCCAACCATGGTGGAGTTTTGTCTTTCACGTAATTTTTGTGTCTTTGTCTGTCTTATATTGTAACATTCTAACAAACTATAGCCTGATTAGGTATATCTATGTTATAGAGCTGTGTTAGAACTGTATATGTATATGTAGGAACTAATTATGTCATGTTGTTTTCTTTGTTTTGAGAAGGCCCCCGTCGCATTTTTTGGGAGGGGTCCTGCCACACTTTCCCCTTTGATGTTTGGACTTCTTTTTTTTTTTTTTTTTCAGGAAAACAGACACTTTATTCCCTGTCAAGTGTTTGTCACCATGTAGACACAGGCATGAGAACTAAAGCAGGATTTGAACACAGTACATTCATGACTACCCTCAGACATTCTTTAACACCTTACTAACAAAAAACCATGACCGCTACACCACCTACTGTGACTTACTATTTTACTTAACCTCAGAATGTGTCTGTGCTAAGTCTAATGAATTTGGCTCAAGGGACCACCATTATTGGTTTTAGGGGGGAGGGTTGAGTTATAAAAAATTTGGCCTAGGAACAATAGGCTTTTAACAAGGATGGTGAACTTTTTTTTTTTTTAATTCTTTTATTGGTACATTTTAGGTATACAACACAATGACATTTCTCATTGGGAACTTGTACCTTTACATGATGCATCTTGGTTCTTATTGTTTCCCCATTCCTAGCCCTCCCTTCACCCCCTCCACCCTTCCCTATTTACAAAGACTTT
>NW_004624770.1:6112505-6201715 GCF_000247695.1 Heterocephalus glaber | reverse complement strand
CCCTTTGGGGTTGCTGTAGGTGATCTGGAAGTCTGGTTTTGAGACTTATTTATGTGTTTTCTCATTTCTACTGGGGGGGCAGGGGGGGTGCTGTTGGCGTCCACACGGCTCACCTCCTCTGAGCTGGGAGAGGTGGGCCAGGGGCCGGGAGCAGAGGTAAGCCCACCTGGTGGCCCAGAAGCCCCTTCTTCTGGACCAGGAGCAGTGCAACGACCGCTCAGAAGCCCCTACCTCTGAACAGAAATTCTTCAAATGCTGAGAACTTGATTAGCTCCAGTACAATGGTCTGGTGGTCCAGTGTCCTCTGCGTCTTTGTAGTGTGGAACCAGGTGGCTGTACAGAGAAGAGGCCAAAGGAGCCGGGGCGGGGGTTGGGGTGGTGTGGGTGTCCAGTGGATTGTTCAGTGAACTTTTTTTTTTAACTGAGTAAGGCAAGGTTTTTTAAAAAAATAATTGAGGTTTTGAGGAGCCAATCTCTTGTGGTAAGACTAGGGGTTTTTTTTTATTGGCGGGTTTGTGGGGATTTAGTTTTTAGCCTTTCGTGGCTGTTGATCTCTCATGTTGTCTTTTTTTAAAATATATATATAGCAAGAAGAGATCTTTAGGGTCTGGGCTACAGTCTCTGCCAGGGCTAGAAAGAGGATTTTGTTGTGACTGAAATGGGAGGGGGCCTTTTTTTTTTTTTTTTTATGAATGGAAGACCTTGTGAGTTGAGGCTTGGAGTGAGACAGTAACCTTCTTGAAGTATAACACAGTTTTTGGGTCAGTGTCTTAGAGGTATAGGAATTTGTGAATGACTTTTTGGCCTCCTAAAATGCATCTTGGGGCAGCAGGAAGGGCAGCTTCTTTGGTTGCCTGTGACCCTCACCATAGTAGACTGTCCCTGTGAGAGGGACCCATGGGTTGAGTAACCACAGAGTGCTCCACCCGTGTCTATCATGAAGTTAATGGACTGGGACCCCCACATTTATTTGGACCATAGGCCCTTGGTGGCCTAACAAAATAGAGCCTGCTCTGTCTTAGTCATTTTTATGGTTTCTCATGGTGGCCAGGCCAGTTAGATAAAATCATCTTTTGATGCCCCATGTGGCCTCTGAGCTGGCTGGTATTGGCCTGGACTGTTTGACCTCTGTCTCCTTGTTGGGGGAGAAGGGGAGACTCTTTTATCTTTTAGCCAATAGGGGGATTATTTTTTAGTGTCTGTATCTGTGAAAATGGGAACATTGGTTTTAATCTAGCTTTGTCTCCAAGTAGGATGGCCCCTTCTGTCGGTTCTCCATCGGCCTCTTTGATGGCCTCTTTGTTGGCTCTGCCCTTTGGCCCTGGATGTGTTCTCTCAGAGGTATCCCAATTGTTTCGGCAGGGTGGCTGCCAGCAAGTCTGCCTTTTTTTTTTTTTTTTGTAATCTAGTGACCCTCTTTTGATCAGGCCTCTCAGTCTTGGATGACAAACACTTTTGTGGCTACCTCCAACAGCCGGCTGGCATTTATTTCAGTAAAGCCTTCCAGCTTCTGTAGCTTTCTTCGGATACCTCCCTGAGCTTGGCTGACGAATGCCACATTTACCATTTGTTGGTTTTTAGGCACTTTTGGGTCACATGGGGTACATAGACAGAATGCTTTACTTGGGTTTGGGTGGGGGTTTTTTGTTTTTGTTGTTGGGGGTTTTTTGCCCATAGAGTACATCTGAGATCTTGCTCATGTTCGTGGCCCTTTTTCCTCTGGCCTTTAAACCATTTAGGAGGGTCTCTTGGTACTGTTTGATTAGAGTGAGTTTCCCCTCTGCAGAAGATCCCACTGGGGAACTTTTCCTGGGAAGTGGTCACAGGTATAAGTCTGGGTGTCTAGCATTCCAGCTGGGGCATTTTTTTAAACCACAGTAGGGCAGCCTGAGTGGCCCAGCAATGCTTCTCGATATTGAATAGAAGCAGAAGGAACTGCTAGCAATCAGTCTGTGTGGGCCGGTGACTCTGGATAATGGTCCTCATCAAGTTAATCACTGTTTAGGGATTTTCTCCATTTGAAGTGTGATTTTTTTTTTAATTACGGAGGTCAAGAGTGGTGAAGGTTGGTATATAAACTCTCACTCACCTCTCTGGATTTGTCTCTATTGGTTATGGTAAAGGGGCCCCTGTGTCCCTCAAAGCAGCATCTGCATGGCAGATACCAGACGGTTGGGTTGCTGGAATAGTCTTCTTGACAGGCACCCATGGGTGTGTGAGGGGTCAGGATGGGCAGTTTGGAGGAGGCTGGCTTTGGAAGCGTCTCTGGGAGGCCTCAGATGACCGTAAGGAAGAGGTAGCCTTTTGGGGGCCAGCCAGCTCTGGTAGGGCCTCTGCAGTGGGGTCAGAGGTGGAGGTGGCAGAGGTGGATACAGTGGGGCATATAGAGGAACTTTTTTTTTTTTAATTTGTAGCCTTTATTCTTTTTTTTGGTACCAGGGATTGAACTCTGATCCTTGCACTTGCGAGGCAGGCGGCGGAACCACTGAGCTAAATCTCTGGCCCTGTAGCATTTATTCTTTATTCTTTTTTTTTTTTTTTTGGTACCAGGGGTTGAATTCAGGACCTTTCACTTGCAAGGCAGACACCAGCACCACTGAGCTAAATCCCTGGCCCTGGAGGAACTTTTTTTGGCTCTCTAGACAGAATCAGTTTATTTGACTTTGGCTGACATTTGGAGGGGGTCACTATCTTAGCCATCATCACCCTGCAGTTCTCTTTAATGTAGGTTTTTAGCCAAGGTGGCTGGGACAGGACCAAGTTTTGCCAACAGTCAGTGTAGGGAAGTTGGTGGAGGTGGCCCAGAAGTTGGTGGAGGTGGCCCGGATTCTCTACAATGACCCTGAACCCTTGGCTAATTAGTTCTTTATCAAGTGAGCCCTCCGAGGACCAGCCCACCCCCAAACGATGGCCAATCAATTTTACAGAATGTTTGGAGTTTTCTGGGAGGTAGTTTAACACCATAGTCATCTGAATAACCCTTTTAAAAATGTTTTAACATATTCTCTAGGAAAGTGGGTTGATTCTGCTTTTTACCCATCTCGTCCCTGTCCTGGACAACTTTTAGCACAGGAGTGGAAAAGGGAGAAAGGAGGGGCTGATGTGGTGGGGACACGCACTCACCTCTTCAGTCTCTGGCAGCTCTCCTCAAAGCGATGTCTTAGGGCCTCTTAGCATTGGCAGGCTCAGCAATCTCTGGCCCTGATCAGACTCCCAAGGAAGTCTGACACTGCCATAAGCTGTATGTGGTCACCATGGAAATGCTGATGGAGACTCTATTTGCTTTGGCCCTTTTGGCCAGGTTGGAAGCTTTTTGCTGTCTGTCTTATTTACACACGAACACAAAACACCTCTAACCCAATGCCCAGCGCCCAGCACCCAACTAGGGTTGCGGTTTCTGTTTTGATGAAACTTATTCAGGCAACACCGGGAAGTGATCAGGCTCCCCTTTTTGCCTCTTAGGGACAGGTAAGCCAGAAGGAACCCAGGCTCTTATCAATCTGACCAGCGGTGCTCCCTAAGCTATTTCCTGGGGCCCTGCCTCAGTGTGCCAGGAGGGGCTAGTGTCTTACAGCTCAAGCCATTTGCTGGCACTAGGCGAGGTTTGTGGCCCCGATGACAGGGGAGGTGAAACTGTCACTGCATCCTGGACGAGCCCCCAGTAAATGTAGCTGGATTTTTGTATAGAGAGATGGGACACTGAGGCTCTTTTTAGGAAATAGCATTTATTTGTGCCAGCACTGACTCAGTGGATTCACGTCTAAAGGCTGATGCGGAGCATCAACATAGTGGAGTTTTGCCTTTCATATAATTTTTGTGTCTTTATCTCTCTTATATGGTAACACACTAACAAACTATAGCCTGACTGGATATAATCTATGTCATAGAGCCGTGTTAGAACTATACATGTGAATAGGGACTAATTATGTCATTTTTTGTTGTTTTGAGAAGGCCCTCACCCATTTTTCTGAGAGGGGTCCTGCCACAAAGCTATATGAGAGTAATCTTTCTTGGAGACCAATTAGGAAGACATAAACCATTTGGGAGAGCCAAGCTATTATTATTTAAAAAGAAACCAATCTAAAAGTACTTATGTCTTTCTTCTTAAAAAACACACAAAGTTGATCACACCAGCTTCCATCTCCCCAAACTCACCACAGCAAGCAGCATGAGCTTCATGATGAGGTGATGAGTTCGCCCACTTCCAAACTCCGTGAGAGGGAATCAGAAGAACCCAGAGCCCACTTTCAGAGCAGGCAGTTAGGAAGCCTCTTTTCCTTCTGCAGGGAGACATTACTACTCCTCAGGGTTGCTTCACGATAACGCAATCCTGAGGCACAGCCCCAGTAAGTGAGGTCAGAGGCTTGGTTCTTGGCCTTTCGGTCTAATTGTCAAGAAGGCAATTCAGTTAAAATTTAAGCCAGATGACATCACCTTTTGTTCAAAATCCCCTCTTGCCTCCCATGTAACTCATAGTAAATACCAAAGCCCTAACCGAATTACAAAGCCTCCTTATGTTGTCTGGCTCCCCCTCAGCTCTCCACCCAGGACTTCCTAACTCTTCCCTTGGCTCCCCTGCTGAGCCACATGGCATCTTTACTCTTCCTCAAAACCCTTCCTCAAGGGCTTCTCCTTTGACCCTCTGTAATCTTCCCGCTGTTGGAGCTCTTCTCTCACAGGTGTCTGCCAGGCTGCCCTCCGCACCAGCCTTTCCAGCATTGCAGCCAATATCACTGCTTTTACTTTCCTTCCCTGCTTTTATTTTCTGCTTTCCACTGACATAGTATTTATTTTATAGAGTATTTCCTTTTTATTTTCTGTCTTTCTTCTCCTAGACCTTCAGCTGCAAGAATGCAAGGAGTCTTGTCTACTATGTATGCTATTGACACCAGTGCCTAGAGTAGAACCCTTCATACCTCATCAGCATAAATATTAACTTAGTAAATGAATAAAAAAGGAATACATAACACTACTCAATTCTCAGCTGGAAGTATCTCTTCCTTTGAACCTTTTGAAGTATTAGTAATTCTTATAAAAAGTAATTATTTTTTATTTATCCCTTCCATTAACTAACAACTTAAGGGAAGTTTGTATCTTAAGTACTCAAGGCTTGTTTTGCAATAAATGTTAATCATGTATTTTACAGCAAAAGCAATATAGCTTTCAGATCATAAAATTCTACTTTGAAATGTCTTTTACTATAATCTTCTTTACTAATTTTTCAAAATAATATTGTATAGACATCTAATTGTAGGAATTGAATATGTTCTTGCTTAATAGTTCTGAAATATAGGTACTTAACTGCATATCTAAAAAATTGTACATACTTGTAAAAGTCTGCTTTCTTTCATTTATGATACAGCTTGTAGATTTGTATGGATGCCAGTCTGGCCATTACCACTAAAGTTTTATATTCAAATCTTTTGTTTACTATGTTTTTTGTTTTGTTTTGTTTTGTTTCGTTTTTGGTACTGGAGATCAAACTCGGGACCTTGTGCTTTCGAGGCAGTCAGAGGCACCACTGAGATAAATCCCTGGCCCACTATGTTTTTCTTTTTTTTTTTTGGTACCGGGTATCGAACTTGGATCCTTGCGCTTGCGCAACAGGCAGCGAGACCACTGAGCTAAATCCCCGGCCCACACTATGTATTTCTTTAAAAGCTTGCATTTAAAAAAATCTTAAAATAGCTCATAGTGAACAATGATGTAAACCAGCATCTAATAAGACTGTGTAAGTGAAGAGGTCACTTAATTCTATACTGCTTTAAGAAGACTCATATCCTTAGATTTAAGGCCCGCCGTGACTAGTAGTATTAATGACTTCAGGGATATGTTTTGTTGCTGTCAAAAGAAGCCACCATGACTAAAAATGGAAACAAATTTAGTATGCTGTATTTAAGAGCAATGTTTCTCAAAGTGTATTATTTTGATGATAAAAAATGAAAACAAGTTCTCTAGCTAAATAATTTGAGGAGCCACATCTCTGAAATATTTAGTTTCATTACTGAAGTACTTTCTAGGTCTTCTAAAAAGCATTAAAAATCTTTTTAATGCAGGTAAAATAGTAGTCCCCCAAATTACTTGAATGTAGAACCCTTTTATCATAGATTCTGTGTCTCCACTTGTATTCTGTGGAGTTCGGAAGCTGCTGCCATAAAGATAAAACCTAGGGGTGAAAAGATTTTAGTGTTTCATATACAGAGCCAACTCATTGTTGTTGGAAACACATGGCCCATTTTTGCTTTCCATTGTTTTCATTTCAAATACAATAGCAATTATGTTTGATTTCATTTATTATGAGTAAAGTTTCCAATTCAATGCCACATCTTTTTTTCTTAGTATGGAAGAGCACATTCAAGATGTACTCTTTAAGTTAGCCAGCCTTAAGATGGGAAAAGCAGCTTTGCATATGTCAGGATTTGTCTTTCCTAGGATAACACAGCCTTAAGGGGAACACACACAGGACTAGGGGACCTGGAATTGATTTCATTGATGTAAGTCTCTTAAGAACTGTGATCACTGGCAGAGACATAAACGCAAGACAGTCTCAGCTACTCAGCTGAGGCAGGAGGATTGCAAGTTAGAGGCCAGCCTGGCCAACTTAGCAAGACCTTGTTTCAAAAAATAAAAACGACCGAGGATGTAGCTCTGTAGAGTGCTTGACTAGCATGTGTGAAGCCCTAGGTTTGATCCCCAGTATCTCAGAAAAAGGGGGTGGGAGCGGGGAGGACAGAAAAGAAAAAAGAAATTTCTAGACTTTGAAAGATTATTGCAAATTAAATTCCATGAAAATTTAACTTTTAGACAGATTGTTTTTAGGAAGGGTATTAGGAAGTGCTGTTGGGATCAGCACGTGATGAAGGGCAGAGGGAGCAGTTGAGCTAAAGTGAAGTCTCTCTGAAGGCCTCAGATGACCCCATAAGAAGCCCTGGATCTGTGGTGAATATTCAAAGTTGCTTCAAGTTGGGGTGAAAGGACTGGACATTAACAAGTACTTCATTACTCAGTCATTGGATGGGGCTGCCCCCTTAAGCACACTGACCTGCTCTTGTTAATCAAACAACCTCCTGAAGAGGCTTAAGAGCTGAGAGATATCTGGAGTGACTTTTATCGGCTGCAGGAATGCTTTCCTTCCTTTCTTCCTTCCTTCCTTTTCTCTCTCTCTCTCTCTCTTTCTCTCTCTCTCTCTCTTTCTTTCTTTCTTTCGTGATAGTGGGAATTGAATTCAGAGCCTTCTCACTGAGCTACACCCCCTGCCCTTTTTAAAATTTTGAGACAGTATCTTGCTAAATAGTTCAGGCTGGGCTGGAACTTGCAATCCTCCTACTTCATCCTCCCAGTGCTGGGATTACAGGCATTTGCCACTATGTCTAGCAGTCAGGAATTTCTGAAATTATGTGGCTCATCACATTGCAATTAATCAGTGAGATACTGTTTTGGGCTCTGACAGGAAAGCCTTGATAACACATAAAGATTGATTTTTGTCACATAATGAGAAGTTTAGAGATCCTAGCATTCGTGTCTTTTATTCTTGGTTCTCCCCCATGCCCTGAAGGTATCTGCTAGACCTCCAGCCAGCAGGTCTGCATTCTAGGCAGCAAAGATTCCTAAAAGCTCCACCCAGTGACAGGCTTATATAAATGTATTTGTAGCAGAGGTTAGGACATGACATTTTTCAGCACATGCGTTATGTTTTCAGTTCTAGTTTTAAGCCTACAGTTCTATCTCAGAGGAAGAATGGATGTTGACAGTGACAGCTACTAGTATTTGCCACACACACACACACACACACACACACACACACACACACAAAACCCCACCACGAATCTGAGTCAATGGGAAGAAAAAACACTGCAAAACTGTCATTCTTTGTTGAAGTTGCTGGGATGGGTGATGGGGATGGGAGGCTGAGAATATGTTTGTTGAGTACAGACAAGATTTTAGGAAACCAGTTAGATAGGTAAGAATTAAAGAATTTCAACATCAGCAATTGGAAAAACTAGATAGAAAATTTACCTTAAAGACCCAGTGAAATTTTCAGATAAACCATTTCCTTATATGCTTCCTTACAGGGCAGCAATCAGCTACCAGAAAAAAACAAACAAACAAACAAACAAAAATTTTAAAACGAGGCAAAGTCTTCACAGTCATGCCAGGCAGAAATTTAGTGAAATTTCAGTTCCACAAATTTTATTGAAAAGTTTCACAGGTGCCTATTTTAATCTTCTGAAATCTAATAGCACAGAAAAAGTTATGTTAAGAATATTCTGCTAGCCAGAGAATATGCTTTCATGTACTACAAAAGCTATCTTATCATGCTCACTTCTTAAAATCTGCTTTGAGATCCCTTTCCCATAATAATCACAGTACCAAAGGGTTATATCTGACATCTTTCTCCATGCACCACTAGTGAAAGATGGGCCTTCCTGCTGGTTCCTTCCACTCTGGACCATCACAGCAAAGGGTTGTGACACAGCAAGATGTACTGTGTGAAATGCTTAGCTTGCTGACCCAGACCACATGGTTTCAAAGCCCAGCTCTAGGTGATCTTGAGCCAGTAGCTCACAAGTAGGACCAGTTAAGAGACATTTGACATTTGGCAATGTCTGGAGACATGGTTTTCATAACTAGGGTGGGGCATCTAGTGGTAGAGGCTACTAAATATCTTACAATTCACAGGACAGTCCACTAAGAATTGCCTGGCCCAAAATGTTAACAACATTGAGGTTGAGAAACCCCATTTTAACTTTTCCAAGCCTCCATTTCTTCATCCAGAATTGGGGTTCATAACAGTGCCTGTTTAATCATTTTCATGATGGTTATATGCATTAATCCACTTGAAATAATTCGCATAGTGCCTGGTATATAAGTACTCTGCTAATATGAGATGTGATTGAAAAATATGGTGAATATTTTTAAAAATCCTTATAATAAAATACACTTTGCCATTAATCCCTCTCAAAATAATTCCCCTCACTTTAAACGCATTTATCCCATTACTCTTGCTCCTTTCTGAAGCAATTGTGAAAGTCTTATTTTGTGAGTGTCTTTACTTGCACTGTCATGGCTGCCTTAGTGATTTCCTGAATCATTTCAAAATGTTTCTTTTCATAGTCATTTTGACCTTAGGAAAGAGCCAGACGTTTCCCAGGTCAAGATCAACTGAAGAAGGTGGATACACCGTAAAGCTTTTATGAAGCTATCTTTCTGTTAGATGGCACTTAACAGCAGTATTCACCATATTTTTTGTCATACCTCATAAAGACACAAAAGAGGTCTTCCAAAATTGTTTCAGAAAGTGGCAGAAATCACGGGATAAGTGTGTTCAAAGCAAGAGAAATTATTTTGTAGAGGATTAATGGCAATGTGTTTTCTGCTGAAATAAAATTTTTTTTTTGGTACCAGGGATCGAACTCAGGACCTGCACTGGTGAGTCAGGCAGCAGCACCACTGAGCTAAATCCCCCGCCCATAAAATTTTAAATTTAAGCATCCACTGTATGTTTGTTGTTTGGTACCGGGGATCCAACTCAGGACCTTGCACTTGCAAGGCAGGCGCAATGCCACTGAGCTAAATCCCCGGCCCTTTGCCGTATGTTTTGATCAACCTTTGTATAAATTATACTCCTCATCAGTCACACAAATTTGGATATTTAGTCAGAATGAAAAGAGCATCCTCTGCTATCTATATCCATGCAACCATGGAAATCCATTTGCCTCTTTCTTTTATTGGGTGAGAATTTCTAAAGAATAAAGAAAACAAGGAAAAGACTAGAAATCCTTGGTTACCGAGTAAAAGATAATGAATGAATATTTAGGTGAACACATACTTTACTTATTGTCCTAAGAAAACAATGCTCAATTCTATTCAGGTACATAGATATTTTTACATTGACATTGATCCCTCTCCTCCCCTCTCCTTTCCTCTCCATTTTTCACCTTCTTGCAAAGTTATGCCTCCTTTCTTCTTCACATCTTTTAGAGTTTCAAATTTTTCAGTCTTTTCTGGTTATACAGGACTTGAGAGCCTTTAAACTAATAGAAGTCATTAACCAGGACAAAGCACTGGTATATTTCCAAATAAAAATTGTGTCACCATTACAAATTATTCACATAATAACCATATAAGTTTCTGATATGTTTGTTAAATTTTCAAATCAATAATTTCCACTTTGTAATTCTATTAGGAAATACTGTAAGTTCAAAATCCTAACTTAACTTAGTAGCCATTCATTCACATTGCAGTGATATTTATGATTACTTTTTATTTTCAAGGCAAATGCAATAGGCCGAAGTGCTAAAACTGTTCGAGAATTTCTAGAAAAGAATTACTCCGAAGATGCTGTATCAAATGACAGTGAAGCTATCAAATTAGCAATAAGAGCATTACTAGAAGTAAGTGATGTGTGCATTCATAAAATCTTAGGTTATTTTCCTTATCCACTTGTATTTATTAAAAACAAACTTTGTTGAACAAGTAGTCTTCTGTGCATGTTAGACATGCGCTCTACCACTGAGCTGCACCTTGAGCCAGCTCAAGCAGTTCTGATGTGTACTTGTTCTACATTAGGTTGTCCAGTCTGGAGGAAAGAACATTGAACTAGCTATAATAAGAAGAAACCAACCTTTGAAGGTAAGTCATTAACCAGAGAAGAAAAGAAACAGTATATTTTAACAAACGTTGAAATGTTACTGATACTTGTGAATCTTCATTATAATCTTCATTATAAGCACATACTCATACTCATTGATACCATGATGACTTTTGTTTCTGTAGGCTAATAGATACTTCTTTGTATGTGCTTATTTCAGGCATTTACCAACCCGTCTCTTTGTGGATACTTGGAAGTGCTGAGATCTCTGCATAGGCCTATATTTAGTGATTTTGCTATAAGGAGGAACACCTAAGTAGTAGGTCTTCTGTTGGGTTGGTATAGTGTATTCCCTATAGAAATTCATTGCCAGTGCTACATTGACAGCGGTTATTCTTCCTGTCCTTTAGATCTGAAATCAAGGCATGCTTCCAGGCAGTGTGATTCAGGCATTTTTATATAATTATATCCTTCCTGATTGATGTTGTTTGTTTTTTTGTTTGTTTTTGGTGGTAGTGGGGATCAGACAGAAAGCCTTGGATGTGCTAACCACACACTTCACCACTGAGCTGCATCCCCAGCCCTGTCTGCTAATTTTGATCTGTTTTCTCTACTTTTCACTTGAAAGTGCCTTGAGCATCTGTCAGACTTAAATCCCCAGCCCCAGCCCCTGTACCAGGGATCTAACTCAGGACCTTGCGCTTGCAAGGCAGGCAACACTGAGCTAAATTCCTGGCCCTTTCAGACTTAAATTTTAATCTCTAGCATATTAACTTTTCCTCTGGCAAGTCTGACATTATCTGGGTGCCTTTCTTCAGCCATTAGGATTAAAATTGCCAGATCACAAGATTAACTAGTCAGAATATTGTGATAGAGGATGGCTAAAGACCATTTAAAGTGGTTCACTGTTGTTTTAGGTAGAACTGTATACAGTCTGATTTGTTAACTCTGTAGTTGAGAGTGTACTAAAGCACTGAAATCATAGCAAATTCTATTAAGAACACACTTGCAGGGTTGTTCTACATATTATACATATACTTTCACTGGTTTTAAGGAAAATCTTTCATTCTCTCTTTCATTCTCTCTTTCTGTGGCACAGGGGATTGAATATTGGACGAGAATTGTTAGCATTGCTTATCGTCTTTAAATGGCTTATACATTTTTTCTCTTGTTCTCTTTATATCTTTGACTTATACTTTTTTCTCTTTTCTTTATTTTCTCTTTCTTCTCTTTTTCTCTTGTCATTATGGAAGGCTGGCCTAGTGTGAAAGACTGAGTTTTCAAGCCAAGGGTAGTCTTTACTCTTGATTCCACCATTCACTAGCTGTGTGACTGAATGAGTTGTACAGCTTCTCTACACTTCAGTGTCCTCAAAGTTAGAAGAAATAAAATTCACTTAAATTCAACTTACTTGAACTTAAGCATATGTGACAGTATTTATGTGTCATGCAGATGGATACAGCAGACCTGACAAGGATAGGTCAGTAAACCACTCTATCTCTGATATCAGTTTAAGAACAAGTACTCCAGACATCATGGTAATAAAGGTTTATACTACTAAATGCATTTATTATTATGTGTTTTTTCTAAGTTACTAATTTAATGCTCGTCATAACCATAAGCGGAAAGGCTATTATTCTACAAGTAAGGAAACAGCAGCATAGAAGTTCAGTAATTTCCTTACACTGTGAGGTGGTAGGACTAGACTTTGCACTAGGGTAGTTCTAGAGTCCCACTTTTAATCTCCACTGAACTATGTCCCACGCAAGGATTCAACAAAACAGAGAATGCGACAAGATTTACATTATTTTCATGAGGAATCTATGGAGACAATAACAAAAATCAGTTTTCCAAGATCCTCTAATCAAAATTCTATGAAGAAAAAATGTAGGCTGTTTGGACAGATGTTGAAACTCTTTGGCAGAGTGGTTTGTTTCCCTTAAATCAGAGGTAGATCTGGTTCCTGGATCCTTGGCAGCAAGTATGACAACCGAGCCCAGTACCCATACCTCTACACTGTGTGATCATACCCTGTCATTTATGTGTGGCTGCTCATGGGACAGACCCCGCCACCCTGTGCCCAACTCTTGTATCTATAGAAATTTTGCTGCATTCTATCCTCACATCCCATCTGTTAGCTAAATAACGTAAGGTAGAAAAGTGCTATCTAAACAATGACAACAAAACCCAAAAGTGAACATCCCTGCTGCTCTGAACAGCACTGATTGTAATACTACTTCTCCTGAAATATTTCCCATAAGTGGGCATGGTGATGTGTGCCTATAATCTCAGCACCTTGAAGTGCTAAGGAAGGAGGATAACAAGTTCAAGCCTTGTCTGGACAATTTAGTGAATTAGTGAGACCCTGTCTCAAAATAAAAATGGCTGGGGCTGTAGCTTGTTGCAAAGGTCCTAGGTTTGGTCTCCAATTTAAAA
Source organism: Heterocephalus glaber (assembly GCF_000247695.1). The sequence continues at coordinate 6,188,688 of NW_004624770.1, read as the reverse complement.
AAAAAAAATCAGAAGATAAGTGTTGGCAAAGAAAATTTAAAAGAACCCTTAGTGCCTACATAGAGGTTAATGATGATAAACAAATTCCAGAAAAAAACCCTTGGACTTGCTGGAAACAGTTATAAATTGCCAACCTTGAAATGAGATAAGATAGAAAGAGTTAAAGTCTTCAGGTGGAAACAGACTGGCTATACATCCATACAAAAACTCCCTCAGATTTCCCTCCACATCCCATGGATCCAGCTGACCCTCCCTTACCTCCTGGACCAGAGATGACCAAACAGACTTCTCAGCCTGGTTTATACTATTTCTGGAACATGTTATTTACCCTTTAGACTGGAAGATTCTTTTCTGGAGAAACTAAATAACTTGCTTAGTTTGGGGTGCTTTAACGGAATACTATTGATTGGCTTAAACAACAAACATATATTTCTCAAGTTCTGAAAACTACAAGTCAAAGATCAGATGCCAACATGATCAGATTCTAGTGAGGGCTTTCTTCCTGGTTCATGAAAAAGGCCACCTTATTTCTTCACAAGGGGCCAGGATGGGGTTGTAGGGTTGTGGAGTTGTAGAGTTGTAGAGGGAGGAAGAGAAGGACAGAAAGAGAGAGAGAGAGAGAGAGAGAGAGAGAGAAGAGAAGAGAATATCAAATCCCAGTGGCCTTGTCTCCTAATACCATCACTTTGGACTTTAAGATTTAACATAGGAATTTTGGAAGCAAACAAACTTTTAGTCCGTAGCATAATATCCGGTTTTTTTAAAGCCTAAAGTAACAGATATTTGAATTTTTCCCAGTTAAAGAGCATATCTTATCCCACCACCTGATAACCATGTAGGGAGCCCATTCGTTGACTTCCTCCACTATATTCTCTACAAATTTCCAGTTCACTTTTCAGTGCCAGTGCCTCACTCTTAAACACAAATATGAAAGTTTAGCCAAGGATATTCAGGCATTATGAACATTAAACTAAAACAGAAAGAAACAGAACCTAGCAATAACACACATTATAGGACTCTGAAGAAATCTTTTAAAAACTAAAAACTGTAATTAATAGCCTCAGAGAGATGAGGGAATACTTTAAAAAAGAAACATTCAGAGAGTCCAAAGTGCTCTTTTGGAAAACAAGACTATACTGGCCAGAATTAAAAATTCAGTAAAAAGATTAGAATACAAAATGAAATCAAGGAAATCTTCCAGAAAGTAAAGCACAAAGATCTAGAGATAACCATAGGAAAGATAAATTTAAATATTAGAGTATAAGTTCCATTCTATCTACAATAAAAAGGAAAAACAGATATGAGAATTAAAATTATCCATGAAATACTAGAAGGAAAATTCTTAGAACTCTAGGCTACAAGTTATGAAGCTTTTAGCATGGTAAATGAAAAAGAGCAACCATTGATATTTCATCAAAAAGTTTTGGAAACCAGGGATGAAATGGGAGTCAGGAAGACACATGATGTAGGTACTAGGAAGTCAGGAGATGATGTCTGAGATGGGATAAAGAAAGAAATAGCAGTGAAAACATAATGCAGAAATTCGAAGGTAAATAGCAGAAGGAACAGAGTTAATTGAGGATTGGAGGGAGCAGAGGTGGATCAGGGGATCGTTATATTCCACTATTAACTTTTTTGTGCCATTTGAGTTTATATACTTAGGTACAAATAGTACCGGGGTAAAGGGACTTAATTGGATGTAGCTTGCTACCTCCTTGATTTCAAAATGTTCAGACACTGGACCTATTATTGTGAAGGCCTCTTGTACTCTTCCCCAAATAATGTCATACCACTTTATTCAGCTTTTTATTTTAACACAGTGATCTATTACATGTCTGGTTTCCTTCCACTAAGCTGTAGACTCCTTACTGGAAGGCAAGAACTGTACTGTCTCACTTTTCATTTTCAGAGCCCATGAAACAATAAATGCATGATGGGTACATTTACATCATAATATGATTAGATAATATACATAAATTGTTGACAAATACGGATTTTCTGATATACATCTTACTTTTGAAATGGAAAGATTCTGGAGTTAAAACAGGAGTCAGTCTTCATTTTTAATCCCTCTTCAATTTTTGGTCAAATAAATTAGCTTTAGGAATCTCAACTTCCTTATATATAAAATCTGGCAGTGGACTAATTGCTGAAATCTCTTCCTTCCCTATCATCTTTTAAAATTTGTTTTGTCATAAAGTTGCTTATTCCTTTTTTCAGTTTCCTTAATAGCTCTTTCATTATTAAGATAACTAAATTTAGGTCTCCCTATGTAAATATCTTCAGTTAAATAGACTTTTAGCATCAATTATATAATCTGGATCTGGTTGTGAGGAGTAAAACTTGAAATCAAAATTATGTTGTAAATTCTTAGAAGATACAAACTCTCTTTGCTTTCTGCTTAGTGAAGGAAACAAACAAAGCAGTGTAAATCATCTTTTCTCATCTCTCTTGGCTATTTTATAAGCTACCTTAAAATAGTTAAACTCTATCAGAGAAGTACCAAACAGGGTGAGGTGAGGGCGCTTCAATAATGTGTTTTTTGCTCCTGACTAATGATAAGCCTTGCATTAGAGTGTTTTCAGAGTTAGATGCATGAATAGATGTATAATTTACTATCGCATTTTACCCAGCTTTCTTTTATAGTACAATGATACTGAAAATGTTAGAGATCTGATTTTGTCCATAATTATTATGTGTTGCTTTTTATTATATATTTGAAGATACAAAACATAAAGTTATGAGTAGAAAATATAAATTTGTAGAAGATGGGATTTCTTTGTATTGTCATTATAAAATTTGCTTTAAAATTTTTTTTCCCCTTTTCAGATGTTTAGTGCCAAAGAAATTAAATTACAAGTAACTGAATTAGAAAAGGAAAAGGAAGAAGCAGAGAAGAAAAAATCAAAGAAGACTGTCTAATTCTTAGGATGAACACTGGGAGCTTTTCAGTAGTTTTGTTATACTACTTGGAATTACTGGGGTTTTAGATGAAATAAGTTTTCAGTGTCATGTTTAGTATTTGTATGTGCTGCTTTGAAAATGCCAGATAGGTGGCCATCTTTATAGTCTATTACCCAGTCAGACATGGGTTAATGTGAAAATTTTCTTTAAAAGGAGATTCCAGTAATTGTTGAAAGTAGTCCTAATTCTACATAAGCCTGAAGCTGTATAACTTTTCGAGTGTATTGCTTTTCTTCATATAACCAAATTTGATTAAGAGAAAATTTCTAATTTAAAAAATCAGTAATTTAGTGAAGTTTGAATATTCACTGTCAGTTAAAAAGCTCTTTCAAAATATATTAAATTTAACACTGAATTGCTTTTGTTAAATGCATGAAAAAGCATCCCTATGTTGATAAACTGTCAAAATTTTGTCAAATTTCATTTTAAATATTTTGGAGTTTTTAAAAACTCTTTTTATTTTATAAGTTGCAATGTACTATCTTGTTCATGGGATATTAAAGTCCAAATCCAAATGGGCAGGTAAAATGTAATAAGAGTTTAAGGGCATTCTAATAGGATGCTAGTTTGAAATAGGAAATTAATACCAGTAATTTTTTTTTTTTTTTTTGGGGGTACCAAGGATTGAACTCGGGTCCTTGTGCTTGCAAGGCAAGCAATGGAACCACTGAGCTAAATCCCTAGCCCTATATCAGTAATTTTTAGTTTAGATTTTATTTCATCTCAAGTTTGTTCAGTATGTTAGGTTTGTTACATGTTTTTCTGTCAAATGCTTGAGTGCTTATGTTATGCTTGCCATTATGCTGGGCATATTAGGAGGAACAAGACAAGTATATAAAGTGATTCCTGCCCACAGACAGGGTTGGTCTAAATGGCCCACAAAAACCATGTGCTTAATGCCTGTAGTGAGTTATGTATTTGAAAACAAAGGATATTAACAGGCACAAAAACATAAGCACATATACCATAGTATTTCAGAGTTTGTTTTCTGTTTTTGTTTTTGTTTTTGTTTCTTTTTATGTACTGTGTTGAAAATAGGAAAGAGTCAAGTTGAGTTTTTGGTGAGGAATGAAAAGCTCAGGACTGAGCCCAGGGCCTTCACACCGGGGCCTGCCCCAGCCTTTTGTTTTGTTTTGTTTTGTTTTGTTTTGTTTAATGAGACGGGGCCTCACGGAACTGCCCAGGCTGCGATCAGGTGTGTCGCGCCCCACCTGAGCCAGCTGGTCTATTTCAGACAAATCAGATCAAGGTGGTAAAGAAAAGCATGGGTCAGCAGGTCTCAGAAGACCTGAGCCACGGATGGTCCCACTACTCTAATGCCAGGCCAAAGAAAAGGGTAGGTTCAGAATTTTAAGAAATATAATGGCCTTATAAGGCTGCCTCACTGGTGTTCATCTTGGCTAAATTTACTGCACTTCCATTCCCCACATGTAAGGATTATGTGGCATTTTCTAGGGCTCTATGTACACTCTGTATTCCTGACTCTGACTTATGGCCAGCTGCTTTCCTAGTTTTTTTTTTTTTTCTCCTAGTTTCATTGGAACCATGGAATATTGTGAGTCCCTGTACACTTCCTTTGTAAAAGTTTAGGATCAGACTGAAATATCCGTATCCTAATGCCCTCCTGGCCCTGCTTAACTTTACAGAAGCAAAAGTGCTTCCTATGTGAAAGATATACTACACAAAATTTAGCGCTTTTGACAAAAAAAATTTAATGATCAATAATCAGCTGCCACTAGAGATATCCTAAACACAGATGCAGAAGGCATGTGTCCTACTGTACTACAATGAACCCATTGTGAAACCTCGATGTCCTTGAAACATGGCTCAGCATGTTGCACAAGTACTTCTTTTTTAGCAGTTGTCATATTATATTAGAATGATCTGTTTGATCTACTTATTTGACGATTATTGAGTGCTTTAAATGGCAGACACTGTGTTAGATGCTAACTAGTGATATAGACTCACTTTTTCCTTATTTCTATATACTAGAAAGACACATTAAACTCAAATAATTTTAATTACATTTGGGATTAGTTGGTGAAGCTCATTGTAGCTGTCTTCTAAACTAGAAGACCTTCAGGAGCTTTAGGCAGAGATGCATGTCTTTTTCATCTCTGTTTCCATAGCATGACTATGGCTATGACTTAAAACTCCTTGTATCCAGACTGTATACAACTCCTTGTATTCAGACTGTATCCCTTAAAACATCAGATATTGGGAGAAAGGAGGAGACAGCCTGTTCTAATAACTTAGTGTAAAAGTCAGCATCCTAACATCTTTGGCACTTGTTAAACATTATAGTGATGGGAAGGTATCACATAGTCAATGAATATAAGTTCATATATATTCATATACAGTATATTCAAATGAAAGTGGGTTCAGGCTCTGGTTAAATAAAAATGGGGATTTTCCAGGAAGGTAGGACCAAATTATTATGCAATAACATATGGCTCTGGAAAACCTGAAGGTGCAGTAACTGAAATGGCATTCCTATACTATTCATCTCTGAACATTATCTGTGCAGGTACCAGAAATGAGCAAGATATAGTCTTTGTTCTGAAGAAGTCATAATACCAAATAGTCAAGCTCATTCTTTTTTTTTAATCTTAAGATCATAATGTGATTTTAATTCCAGGTCATGGAAAAGAATACTCTATTAGTTAGGAAGCATAACATCACACTGTTTAATGTTCCTAGATGTCTAGTACAGATTAAGTTTTCTTAACATCAACATTAACTGGAATAGCTGCATATTTTTTATTATACTTCAAATGTCCAGAAAATTATTAACGAATTAAACAGACAATTGGATACAATTGAAAAACAGCACTTTCAATATACAGAGTTTAAAGATTTTTAGTAATATTTCTTTAACATAATTTGTCCTTCATTTTAAAGCTGTAGCATATTGATATTTGAGGATAACATTTCCAGCAACTACAGCATAGTGTTGGGTAGAACAGGCCTTTGCAAAGAAGCCTGTCCTGTCAGCATCTACAGCTCTTTGACACCAAATTACTTGCCCCAATTTATGAAGGCGCAAATCTACACAGCAATGGTTTATGGAATCTGTTTCTCTTATAATAAAATAGTGACAAATTAAGATGATTTTAAAGTACACAAAATACAACAATTTTATGCCATGTGGTTATATGAATAATATTCCTAAGAGACTTTAAATCTTTAATACTCAACTTCTGTCAAACACTTTGAAGCATAGAACTATATTTAAAAACCATATGGCTTTCAATTTTTGATATTCATCCCTGAAAGAAGGCAAAACACAACAATAACATGTCTCTGAAATGCAAGTTTCTAACACAAGGTCAATCTAGAAATACATTTTAAAATTCAATAAGTTGTCTTTTTAAATCAGTATGCTCAGGATATAATTTTCAAACACAATCTGAAGTGATTTTCCAACATTTGTTCACCATCTAACTTTTGCTCCCTCATAAAAATACACCTATGGGACCATTTTCAGTTCCATAATTTTCATACTTACTAGCTCAAAATATCTAGCCAGATAGGAATATCTTTTTTCTCTGCATTTCCACATATGAAAAAGATTTTACTTCATTCTTATAATGAGCCACCACTAGCAATAACATTCTCTTTTGCTGGAGCTTAAAGTAAATCTGAACAGCTCAAAAGATTTTCATAAAATTATGAACCTGCCAGGAAGAGCTGAGAATAAACACACTTCCTTCAAACAATTTACCAGCTAAATACAGTAACTAGACACAGAAAGAGACCATCATTCCAAGAATGACATACTTTTTGACTTTCTGACCCTCCCTGGGCACAAGGGAGATACAGAGCCAGGTCATCCCAGGAGAACCTTGTAGATGCCCAAGGGTCTTACACTGAGCTAGAAAATGGAACCACCTGCTTTTAGCCCACATAAACCTCCTCAATATTTCAGTCACCTCCTAGATAGAAGAACTTCTGAATAACAGCATCAGAAGCATCACCAGTAAAATGCCCACAAACAGGTCTATGGGAGAGTCAGATGCTTTGGTGTTGATCAGGATGGCGTCAAATTCTTTGCCAACTTCAAAGTTTCCAATCTCACTTGCCAGTCCCAGGCCTTGACTTCCTCCAAGAGTAGCTAGTCTGAAGACTTCGTTGAGTGAGCAGCTTTTCTCATTTACCTTTATTAATAAAAGGACATTGGAAACCATCACTGCTCTTCTGATTGCATCAAGCATGGAATATGAATAACCACCAGCCACATCTGTCCCCAGCCCTATCTTCACCTTATGTTTCAGGACTTCAAGCACATTTAGAAAACCATTGCTGAGTAATAAGTTTAGAATTGGGACAACATGATATGGAAGCTCCTCATTCACGAAATATGTCCAGTTCTTCTGCAGAAAGGTAGCCGCCATGCACCATCACTGTCTTATTGGTCAGAATATTTTTATCATAGATATCTGTGTAGGTCTTATAACTGGGGAACAAGTTTTTCAGTGCTTCAACTTCATCCAGAGTTTCACTTTTATGGCTCTGAATGTGCAACTCATCGGCCTTAGCAGTGCTGCCAAGTTCACCTATCAAGGTCTCAGAGCAGGAAAGGGAAAAACGTGGTGTCACTATGGGCATCACTCTGGAATACTTCAAGCATTTCTGACATTAATCTTTTTGTTTCCCTGACTGATTCCTCAGTGATTTCCTTATATTCTGGAACACTGTTATTCAAATCCATGCACATTTTGCCAACAAATGCCCATTGCCCAAATTTATCTGTAATTTCTGCAAGGAGCAGGGATCCATCCTTGTGAATTGTTCCAAAGTAGCAAGCTGTGGTTGTTCCATTCTTTAATGTTCTCCTAACATCTTAGGTGTAGATTTCCTCAGCAAGCGTGGTGCTCTGGAATTTATGCTCCATAGGAAATGTGTAGATCTTCAGTCACTCCAAAAGTGGCAAGTCTACATTACTTCCAGCAAAGGTGTACTGAGGGGCATGGACGTGTGTATCTACCAGCCCAGGTATGAAGAACTCATGGTGGCCCAGCTCTCTTATGTTACTTGATTTGAAGCCCCATTCTTTGGATAGTTTTTCTTGCTGAGATGCTTCTTCTAAAAACACTATTTTGCCACTGTCGCTCAGGCCAAGGAGATGATCTCGAAGCACCTCCATGGGGGATGTCTATGTGGACTGGATGAAAGTCCCTCAGAAGATATGAGCCAGGGGCAGAATCCGGGTGGCACACAGGTCAGTGCAGGGGTTGGGTGTGGAGGCATACAGCGAGGCACGTGGGACTCTGCACTGTCAAATTCATTCTTACAAGTTATATGAATGCTGAAGTCTGTTTCTGTTTTGGCTTGTAACTAAATGTCCCCCGCAAAGCCTCATGTGGTCATAGGTAGGGTATTTCAGAGGTGAGTGGATATAAGGTGTGTGATACTGGGATCAAGGGCATATGATACTAAATTGGTATAGCATCATTCTGGGTGTGGCTAATGGAAGGCTCATCCTGGGTATAAGTGGCACCAACCAATAGGTTTGTAGCCAGAATGACTACAAGACTATAAAGGGAAAGATAGAAGGGAGGCTACTATTGTTTTCCTGGCTCCTGCCTACCATGCCATGGACCGTTTCTTCTCTGTGATGTCCCTCTGCCATGCCACCCTGCCTTGGAGCCAGCTGACTATGAACTGAAACCTCTACCATCTGTGAGCCAAGATAAACCTTTCCTCCTTTAACTTGTGGGTATCAGATATTTTGTCTGTCATGAGAAAGACAGTTTTCTTTACAAGCTGTGATTTAGTATGGGGTATGTTGCTAATGGTTTCTGAGTAACTTATTTAAATATTCCCTAAAGTAGTACACAGCACCAGATCTTTTATTTTTGGGTTTTGTTTTTAGACAGGCTCTTGTTATGTAATTCAGGATGGCCCTGAGCTCACTATATATCCCAGGCTGGCCTCGAAATCAAGGCAAGTGCTGGGATTACAGGTGAGTGCCACCATGCCCAGCACCACCAGATCTTTTCAAAAGGAAATGAAACCTATTTATTGTGTTAACAAAAGAAGGGGTGAGACCTCCATGTGTCCCAGTTTCTACCTCTGATCTGAGACCAGGACAATCTGTACCTCTGGGTGGATTTGGCATAAATAGATTAAATGTTAATGGATCTCTTCTAAACTACAGCTCATCTCTGTGGATCTCCATATTTCTAATCTTGGAGAAGTAGGAATACATCAGCTGAAGGATATGTGTAATTTCACTCCTTACTTTAACTTAACAAGTACTCATAAAATACTGCCTGCCAGACACTATTATGAGTTCCTCACAAAGAGTAACTCATTTTACTCCCTTACCAATTCTCAGGAGATAAGCTCTATAACTTACACCCTGGTGCTGTAGCTTGTAGTGCTCGCTACCACAACTGTCCATCAAAATGGGAATGACTTCTCATTAATCTGTCCCTCACAGGATGTAAGGGGCAAGAACTTTGTTATGGTTTAAATATGAAGTGACCCCCGGTGACTTGTATATTAGGGCTTAATCCATAATGTAGCAGTATTCAGAGTGGGGCCTGGATTGGATCATGAAGGCACTAAGCACATCAATGAATAGAACCATTCATTAGTTTAATGGGCTGTTAGGAAACAGGACCTAGTTGAAGGAGATAAGTCACTGCGAGTGTGCCTTTGAAGTATTTTCTCTTTGGGGGCTCTTTCCTTTCTACACTGCTTCCTGGCTCCCATGAGGTGAGCAGCTTTCCTCATCCACAGTCTTCTACCATGATGTTTCTGCCTTGGAGCCTCTTGACCCTAGAGCAAAACCCCTAAAACTGAGAGCCAAAATAAACCTTTTCTTCTTTAAGTTGTTTTTGTTGAGTATTTAATCACATTAGTGAAAATTTGACCAACATAAGCTTTAAAATCTTTTAAAAAAAAAATATCATTGGCCTTGTTCCTCCAGGGACTCAGTTACTCTGGTGTCAGAATCTGTTTGTTTGTTTGTTTGTTTTGTTTTTGGCATAACTTCTTTATTTTGCATTAAAAGTCTAAGTATTATTTTGACCAGGTTTCATGGGTCATTACAAAGTAAAGTTTTATTTAGTGTGAATTTTTAACCAAAAATACTCAAACATTATTGTATTTAATATATCACTTTTAGCATTATGTCATATTTGTTGATAATGGAGAAAACAATAGGAAAAAAGAGTTTTGAAAGGTTCTCCAAATGACACTTATTTGATTGAGTTATAATTCTCTTTGACATGTATATGACATGTGAGCTTTCATGCTTTGGAAGGTGGGCCTGACTGCACTAGGAATTCAGGGAGATTCAAGGCCACCTATTTGAGGCATGATACTTGGATTTTGCAGATAGTGTTATATTTCCTTTATGCCCATTTCCATTGAGATCGTTTGGTTAAAAGATAAAAGATTCACTCAGGTGGCTTTAAGTTAGGATACAAGAAAATAAAGGCTCTCATGTGGAAACACAAACCTGGGAACAAAAGCATTGCTTAGCCTCCTGGAACTGGCATCCCGAAATGTCAACGTCAGAGCTTTCAGATCTTAACACTAATAGTGAAGCAATAGCAGGATCAGTTGCTTCCTGCATATCTGTTCTGTACTTTCTTTATTGCTTAGCTTTGTCAGCTTTGTTTTCTTTAACTTTTTTTTTCCTTTGGTACCGGGGATAGAACTCCGGTCCTTGCACTTGCGCAGCAGGTGGTGAAACCACTGAGCTAAATCCCCAGCCCCTCGTTAACTTATTGCTAACACCAACTCATCACTTCTTTTTCCTTGAAACCTTCTAGCATGTACATGTGTGTGATTGTCTTCCTAGCCTCTCTTACTTCTGATCATGTCACTGCAGCTTCCACAGGTAACTTTGTTCCTCTAGTGTTCCGAATTCCTATTCTGCGATGTGCTTGGACCAGCTCATATTGTTTGTATCAGGATCACCTTGGCCAAAGGATTGGCTGTCCTTGGGCCACCTTCCTGTTGCTTGTCTTGGCAGTGGTACAGGGCCATGTGGATCCACGTGTGGATGCCCTTCATGTCAGAATACCGGTTATCTTGTGAGAGGCTGTGGATAAAGTAAACATCACAACTTATGTATGTAATGTACACTGAGAAAACTTTTTCCTCCTTCTTTTCTGAGCAGACTGTGGAAATTTCTCATGACTCACCTCAGTAGTGCTCAGAAAAGGCTATCCTTGGGTTTGGTTGGAGGCTTGACCTCTTTACTGTGATCTGTCTTATACTGCCTAGTAATTGTTTCGTTCTTGTATCTGCTGCTGAAGTGTAAGCCTATCGGCTTCGGGTCTGTAACCTTACAGTATGGACCTCAATTTATGATTACCAATTAAGCAAGCTTTAACAGTACAAGGATAGGCAAGGTTCTGTGTACTATTCAACCTCTGAAAGAGGAGGAAGTGTGGAAGAATTCCTTCTTCTTCTTCTTCTTCTTCTTCTTCTTCTTCTTCTTCTTCTTCTTCTTATTATTATTATTATTATACTAGGAATTGAACCAGGACCTTCATACTGAGCTACATTCCCACCTTTTTAAAATTTATTATTTTGAGATAGGGCCTCACTAAGTAGCACAGACTGGGATAAAACTTGGAATCCTCCTGCTTCAGCCTCCCAGAGTGTTGGGACATGCACCACCATGCCCAACTGGATTCTTCTTTTTGACAGTCAAGGTGTATGGATCATTAGAGAGGTTACTCTCCTTAAGAACTGGCTGTTTCGGGAAATGCATGGTCCTGGGCAGAGGAGCAGCCTCGGCATGGTTTCCTAAATGTTATCCTCCCTAAAGCTTCCCTTCTGATGGTAACAAGTATCATGTGGTCAGTGTGTTCTTGGTTAGGGAGGTTTGTGAAACATGAGCTTAAAAAAAGTAAAGTGGTTTTTTCATTGTAGTGGTTATCAAAATGTGGTCTGTCTACTGGTATACGTGACCATCTCATGAGGTTTATGGGAGATGTTTGGTTTTTTCCATTGTGTGGACATTTCTTTTGATGGCACAGGAGCAACAATGGGTCTGATTTAGAACAAATCATGGCAGCGACACTATGATGGTTAATTTTAGGGTTCAGCTTGACTGGGTTAAGGGTTTCCCAGATAGCTGTGAAACCTTATTTCTGGGTGCATCTGTGAGTTTTCAGAAGGTATTAACACGTTAGTCAGGACTGAGTAAGGAAGATCTGCTCTTACCCAATAGGCACTGTCTAATTGACTGACACCAGGAAGAAAGGAACACTCATCTCTTACATGTTCCTATCTCTCAGAGCTGGGATACTGTTGTCTTCTCGCCCTTGGGTAGTAGGACTCTAGATTCTCCTACTGTTGGATTTAGGATTTGCAGCAGGGGCCTGCTATGCTTCTGGTCCTAGTCTCAGACTGAGAGTTACATCACAGGCTTCATTGGTTCTGAGGCCTTTGATTTGGACTGAGCCACCCTGAAGATTTCCTAGGTTCAAGAGGATCTTCCTCCCTCAGCCTCTCAGGATGCTGGGATCACAGGCCTCTGCCAGCCCCATCCATTTTTCAAAAGTTTTAGCCTTAATGTATTGGCACTGGGGAGATGAGGAGAGACAGAGAAAAAATTTTGCCTATTGTGATGGTTAATCTTCATTGTCAACTTGATTTTCTTGGTAGTCACTTACATTAGGAAAGCACACTTCTGGTTGTATCTAGGTGAGTTACGGAGGTGTAACCTTAGAGGCTATACTTGGTCCTTGGCCACTTCCTTTCTGGTTTCTTCCGTGTCTCTCTGATCTTCAGCCATTGTGAAGTGAGCAGCTTTTCTCTGCCACACCCTTCTGCCATGATATTTCTGCCTTGGAGCCAGCTGACCATGGACTGAAACCTCTAAAACTATTAGCCAAAATAAGCCTTTCCTCCTTTAAATTTTGGGTGTTAGATGTTTTGTCCCAGCAACAGAAAGATGACTAATACACTTATGGAAGAAGTATTGAATTTTTGTTTGATGGAAGCGGACTTCAAACCTTTAAACCACTTGAGAACTATTATATCAAGAACAAGAGTAGGGCCAGGCTCATTGGTACACACATATAATCCCAGCTACTCAAGAGGCTGGGGCAACAGGATTACAACTTCAAGGCCAGCCTGGGCAACTCAGAAAGATCCTTCAAAACAAAACAAAAGCATGAAACATATCATTGTTCCTATTATGGAATTACATCTAATCAACTCACTAATGCTACAAAAACATATGATTTACAAATTAATTCCATCAGATAACAGATATTCCTTAAGTATCTACTGTGGGTAAGGCCCTGTTCAAGGGTATAGGGGTATAACCATGAACAAGAAGATTCTTGTCTTCATAATCATTCTAGCCAGATGTGGTGCTGCATAACTGTAATCCTAGCACTGGGAAGGGTGAGGCAGGAGGACTGAATTTGAGGACAGCCTGGGCAACTTAGCAAGACCCTGTGTCAAAAAACAACAACAAAAAAAACCCCAGAACATTCTAGACAAGAAAAATACTGAAATCTTCCTGGTGTGTTGTATTTCATCTAGTTGAACACTTTTACCATGGCTTTCTGACTTCACCCATTGTGGCTGTTTTTACCTACACCTGCAGCCTCTCTTTCTTCTCTAGTTCCCCTTATTGGTTCCTTTTTCTATGCTGCTGTGAAATGCTGAGGTTTGATGTGGGTTTTTCTCTTTTTTACAGTACTTTTTCTTCCTCGTGATAACATTCAATCCCATCACTTCTATTCTGTGCCAGGAAGTGTGGGTTGAAAGGTAATATAAAACCAGGATCATGTTTCCCTTTCAAGTTCTATTTGATCTCTTTTTTTTGGGTTCTGATGATTAAACTCAGGGCCTTCACCCTGAACTACATTGCCAGACATTTTTTCAGTTTTTATTTTGCGACTAAGCCACTAAGTTGCCCAAGCTGGACTGAAATTTGCAATCCTCCTGGCTCAGCCTCTGAGAGTGCCATTGGCTCTTTCTTGAACTTGAATCCTTCATCTTTCACATCAGAGCTACTTCGTCCTCAATCTGACACATTCATTATGAATGAAATCACTCAGCATTTACCCACGTTCTGAAGCTGGAAATGTGAGAGATGTTCCTTTTGTTTTGTTTTGTTTTTTGAGGCAGGGTCTTGCTGTAGAGCCCAGGCTGGCCTGGATCTTCCTACCTCATTCTTGTAAGTGCTAGAATCACAGGCATGAGCCCCCATATCCAATGAGAGAAATTCTCAGTCCTTCATTCACTTATTCAGCAACTTCATTCAATTTACAGTGAAGGTCCAGTGCTTGCTTCGGCAGCACATATACAGTGAAGGTCCGGAGTTTTACCTCTAAAATATGCTTCTAATCTGCTCAAGACTGCCACGCTCACCTCTTGGCAGGCCTGCTCCAGGAACCATCTGAGGACTCTCTCATTTCCTCTTCTGCCTTCCCCAAGTCCATGTTACACAATGACAATGATCTTGTGGGAATCGAAGTTACTCAGAAAAATGATAGGATACATCATAAGGATCCAGGAATGCAGGCACAAGCGCAGTGGTAAATTCTGCATGGAAGGCCCTGGGTTCAACTCCCATCACCAAAACCAAAGAAGTGATCACATTTAGCACAAGCAACAGTGAGACAGATTGACACTATATGTCACCTGATGTGATGCACAAGTCACAGCCTCACTTGTGTTGCATGCCTGTCAAAACGAATAACCTCATTCCCAGCACTCTGGGGGCTGAGGCAAAAGGATTGCAACTTTGAGCACAGCTTGGGTAACTTAACAAGGCTCTGTCTCAGAATGAAAACTGGGCTAGGGATATATCTCACTTGGAAGGCCTGGGTTCGATCCCTAATACCACTGCCACCACCCCTACCAAAAAAAAAAAAAAAAAAAAAGCATAACCTGAATCTAATCATGAGGAAACAATAGACAAATCAATCCAAATTGAGACCATTCTATAAAATAATTGGCCTGTTGTTTTCAAAAATACCAATATCATGAAAAACAAAGGAAGGTTAAATGCTTTGCTTTGAATTTATTTCTACATATTTTATATATTTTTCTTTATTTACTTGTTCTTGGAAGTACTTGGGATATGAACCTAGGGCCTCACATACACTATACTAGTTAGCTACCATTGTGCTACACCCCTAATCCTGAGTGCTTTATTTAAAGGAGACTAAAGAGATGTATAAAGCTAGATGCAATGCACGGTTCTGAGTTGGATCCCGGACTAGCAAAAAGTTGCTGTAAAGGATATTATTGGGCAAAAATTAAAAAAAATGCTGATTTAAGACCTCTTGACTAAATAGTTAAGGCTAAATTTCCTAATTTTGGGCCGGGGACTTAGCTCAATGGTTTTGCTACCTGGTGTGCAAGTGCAAGGATCCGAGTTCGATCCCCGGTACCAAAAAAAAAGAAAAGAAAATTTCCTAATTTTGTTAGTTGCTCTGAGGTAGTGAATGTCTGTTTTTTGGAAATACAGAGTCTACCATGAAAAGGTATACACACTTCAGGAAAAGAAAAACTTGTATAAATATTTTATTGAGACATCAGGAGATAACAAGTTACCTTGCCCTTTGCAATTACAAGAGGTGCTCCAAGTGGTGGCCATGAGCTTGCAGACATTATTAGTACAGCAAACTGCTGCTTGGGTAACCTTGGTCACTGAAATTGCTGCACATGCATTTTCAATTTCTTTTCTAAAGGCTGGCAGTGTAGAGGGTTTTCTGCCATATAGGATATCCTCCTCTAGGGTCCCCCATATAAGGGTAACACCATCTGTTGGAAAAACATCGTACTATTTTTCTTTTCCTGAAGTGTGTATACATTCATTTTTGTTGGACTGTATCTGTTGAAGTATTCAGAGGTAAAGGAATGTGTCTGTGGCTTACTTTCAAGTTCAAGGTGAAAAAGCATATCCAGTCAGTTCTCTTTACTCTACATAGCTACATTTTAAATGTCTCTGCAAATGCTGAATTAGTACATCCCCTACCTTTGCTCATAGGAGAAACAGAGTTAGATTCCTGCAAGCCTTTAGTCATAACATTTTGTGCACTGATCTATGTATAGCATTGTTTTATGTGTGCTAGTGTTTGAAGACACTTTATTTAATAAATACTGTTGATCCATTAACATTGTACTCACAGCCAACACCCCTATATGTAATTCATGCCCGAACAAAGATTGTTTAAGCATGTATTTTGTGTGTAAGTGCAGTCTATTAACACTAGACATCTCTTTAGTGCTATACCTATGGATCATATTTGACAGCAAAGTCACCAACAAAAAGCACAAAAATGTTTGAGTGGATGGGGGTATGGCTCGGTAGTAAAGCATTTGCCTGGCATGCACAAGGCCCTAGGTTTGATACCCAGCACCACAAAAGAAAAAAAAAGAACAAAAAAATAAGTAATGTGGCACAAAATAGACTGCAAAAACACAGTTGTAACCAGGCATGGTGCTGTGTGCCTGTAATCCTAACACTCAGGAAGCTGAGGCAGGAGGATCACCATGGGTTCGAAGCCAGCCTAGGCTACATAGTGAGTTCAAGACCAGCCTGAACTAAAACAAAACAAAACAAATATCTCCCCCCAAACGTAATTGTTTATGATATACGAGCTGACCGAAGTAAGAAGCAGTGTTAATATTGTTCAGCCTCAGCTAAGAATATTCAGTTTGCGGCGACTCAAATTTTTGTTCTGTGTATTTCCAGAAAAGACTGCAAATACGCTTCAGGTATTAGTGTTGGGGTTACAAATAAAAGTTATCAAGTAGGCAAATTCACAACTGCAGAATGTGTAAATAATGGGGATCGTATTTGTGTGTGTGTACACACACATTTATGCACACAGAGAGAGCAAATAATATTAAATGATACCATCAAATTGTTAAAGATTTTGGGACCAGGGTGGAAAATCTAAATAAATTAATTTTACTCCTGTGTTAAAATATTTCAATTACTTTCTTTTGCACAACATGTAACCTTTAAGAGCTGAAGAGTCAGGCACCTCTGCCTCCCAGCATCACTGAAATCACTGTGCTTCAGTCTCCCTTCCCGGAACATCTCCCGAGCTTCCTATCCAAATTAGATCCTGTCCATTATTCTCTCTCCCTAACCCTCTTTTCTTCATAGCACTTGTCAGTGTTCACAGTTACGTATGCAAACAATTGTGTTATTATTCAATAAATGTTGTGTATAAAATGATAATTATGAAGACATTTGAGAAATGTAGAATTACACAAGTGAACTGATTTAAATGTTTAGGCAATGGAAAATTATTTTGGCAAAGTTAAGTTCTAAATTATGTACAAAATTATTCATGCATTTCACATAGTATCAAGCAAAATGAGCAAGAATTAGAATGTAAATGCAAAAATGAGAATTCAGCTAGAATAATGAAGTTATAAATTGATAAAAATTGCTTTCTCTTTAGGCTCCTTTCACTGATTGAAATGGGTGAAGAAGAGGGCAAATTCAAGGTCAGTGCTTAATTTTACATCGTGGGTAACTGATAGGAGGTTGGTCCAGTTCACTGAAATAGGGATCATAGGAGAAACAGCGGGTCTGAGAATGAGATAATAAATATAGTTTGGGAGACAGGATGGAGATATCTGTGTATGGCTGGAGGAGAGAAATCTGGAGCACAGATATAAGAAGTAGAGAGTAAGCCATGAAAATGAATGTTATCACCCAAGAGAAGTTTAGACAGCTGAAATATTTATTAAATTCCTATTATTATATGAAAAAAATGAAGTAGACATTGGAGATACAACAAAATTCCTATCCCTGAGGAACAGTTTAAGGCAGTGGTGGTGAACCTATGGCACATGTGCTGCAGCGGGCTGTTTGTATCATTGAATGCTCTAAAAGATTCACCGTCACTGCTCTAAAGATTGAGCATGGGATAGGAAACAATCACAGAGGTAGTTTTTGTTTTTTGGTTTTTTTTTTTTGGTACTGGGGATTAAACTCGGGATCTTGTACTTGCGAGGCAGGAGGCAGAACCACTGAGCTAAATCCCTGGCCCCACAGAGGTATTTTTTGTATAGTATCTACTATGTACTAGGTCCTCTCTTGTGGTCCTGCAACAAATCTTACTGTTTCAGCGATAAGGAAATGTACAGTTTTGTGGGAGATTATAGACAAGAGAAACAACCTGACTGCTACAATGAAGGAAGTTTTAGGAGTGAAGTAAGAGAGCTACTGAATTCATTCAGGGTAGCTAATATAGATTATTGACTTTTGAAGGCCAAACAGGAAATGGCCAGGTAGAACGTGGGTCTCAAATGAGGAAGGTTTTCAAAAGGAGGTGGAATAATATATGCCAGGCATAAAGGTAGAAGAGCTTGGGACATTTAAGAAATTCCTGTACTTATCTATGATGCACACACATAGAGTGAGATTGTTTGCACAATTTAGCAGGTGCCAGATTATAATGAACTTTATTTATTTATTTATATATTTATGCATATCGGGGATCAAATTCAGGACCTTGTACTTGTGAGGCAGGCAGTGGAACCACTGAGCTAAATCCCCAGCTCCATAATGAACTTTATATGCCATGTCCTATGTGAGACTTATCCTGGGGATACCAGGAAGATGTTAAAAGGTGGTAAGTGGGAAAGTTACTTAATTCAATTTGCATTTTAGAAATATAATCCTAAAAATAATGAGGGGCACCATGGGTTGGCTTAGTGGAAGGGAGAAGTATTAGAAGAGAATTTATACAAATTCTCACTGTCATAAATATCCACCTACCAGCATCTGAGGCTGAGAGTGTCGCTTCTGTTGTTATAGATGAATGATTTATTACTTGTATCAAAGCTCAGCTCCCCTACTTGTGCACTAGATCCCATTCCCTTTTGCCTTCAAGGACATGGCTCCAACCAGTTTCCCTTCTTTTTCCTTGATCAGCAGTTTTTCCATCTTTTCTGAATTACTACCATCAGCATACAAGAATTGCTATTTTGGGGCCAGGGATGTAGGTCAGTGGCATCGTGCCTGCCTGGCCATGCAAGGTCCTGAGTTCAATCCCTGGTACTGCAAAAAAAAAGGAAAAAACCCCAACTATTTCATAAAGAAAATCTCTTTCCAGCCTCAGTGGTGCACACCTGTAATCCCAGCTACTTAGGAGGTTGAAGCAGGAAGACGGCAAGTTCCAGGCCAGCCTTGGCAACCTAGCAAGATCATGTCTCACAGTTAAAAATTTAAAAGAGCCAGAGCTGGGGATACAGTTCAATGCTATGTCCCCAGTACCAGAAAAACAACAGAAAGAAAGAGAGAAAGAAAGTATGAAAGAAAGAAAAAACCTTTTTCTTGATCTATTCCCATCCTTCTCCTGTGTCATTTTTCTGTTCCACTTTGCATTGAAACTTCAAGCTTCAAACCCTTGCCTCCCATTCTTTCTTGAACATACTCTAATCAGACTGTCATGTTCCACAAAGGCCTTTTTTATCACAGTTATCAAGGACCTACACTTGGCGTTGCTGTATCTAATAGACATTCTCCAGTCTTCATTTTACTTTACCTGTTGGCTGCATTTGAGACATTTGAGACAGTCAATCATTTTCTTCATCTGAAACTCAGTAATTTCTTGGCTTCCAGGTCTCCATACTCTCTTGATTTTCTTCCTAACAATGAAGATTCTTTCACTTTCTTTTACTACTGGGTCCTCTTTATCAGTCTGACCTTCAACTTTAGAGGACAGGGGACTTGTGTCTTCTGTTCCCCATTTATATACCCTTCCTCCTTGATCTCATTGAGTCTGATGGCTTCAAAAAATGCCATCTATATGCTGGCAAAAATACACAGCCATACCTCATTTTATTGCCTTTTAATTTGATATGATCCCATTCACTGATTCTTGCTGTTATTTCTTATGTAATTGGAATTCTATTCAGAAAGTCCTTGCCGACTCCTACAATTTCAAGAATTTACCTACTTTATCTTCAAGTAGGTTATTTCTGTTTTAATGTTTAGATCTTTGATTCATTTTGATTTCCGTTTTATGCATGATGAGAGATATGCATCCAACTTCAGTTGTCTGCATTTAGATAGTCAGTTTTCCCAACATCATTTGCTAAATTAGGTTATCTTCCTTCCAACGTATATTTTTGGTTCTTTTGTCAAAGTTCAACTAGCTGAATGTGTCTGGGGATGTTTCTGTTCCATTGATCACATGTCTGTTCCTGTGCCAATGCCATGTGGTTTTTTTTTTTTTTTTTGGTACCGGGGATCAAACTTGGGTCCTTGCGCTTGTGCAGCAGGCGGCAAAACCACTGAGCTAAAGC
Organism: Heterocephalus glaber; assembly: GCF_000247695.1. Next base: position 6,168,453 of record NW_004624770.1, on the reverse strand, counting down.
CGTGGCCCTGTTTGTTTGTTTTGTTTTGTTTTTTTAAAAATCATTGTTGCTTTATGGTATAACTTGAAGTCAGGTATTGTGATGCCTCCTGCTTTGTTCTTGTTGCCCAGGATTGCTTTTGCTATTCTGGATCTCTTGTGGTTCCATATGAATTTTAGGATTGTTTTCTCTAGTTCTGTGAGAAATGTTATTGGTGGTTTTTTTTTTCCAGTACGAGGGATCAAACTCAGGACCTTGCACTTGCCAGGCAGGCGTGCTGCCACTGAGCTAAATCCCCGGCCCTTGTTACTGGTATTTTGATTGAGATAGCATATCAGCTTTGACAGTATGGCCAGGTTGACAATATTCTTTGGCCTATTGAGGAACAGGGTATATCTTTCTATTTGCTGATGTCTTCTTCAATTTCCTTTTTCAGAGTACTGTAGTTTTCATTGTAGAGGTCTTTCACTTCCTTGGGTAGGTTAAGTTCTAGATATTTAATTTTTCTTGATGCTATTGTGAATGGTATTGTTTTCCTAATTTCCTTCTCAGTGAGTTCATTACTGTTGTACACAAATGCTATTGGTTTTTGTATTGATTTTGAATACTGCTACATTGCTGAAATTGGTTATTAATTCTGAGTCTTTTGGTGGAATTCTTTGGGTGTTCTATATAGAGTATCATGTCACCTGGAAATAATGATAATTTGACCTCTTCCTTTCCTATAATTATCATTTTTATTTCTTTCCTTTGCCTGGTTGCTTTGACTAATGTTTTGAGTACTATGTTGAAAGGAGTATTACTCTTAAATACCAAACAATTTTAAAAGTGCCTCAGACTTCATTAAGCCATCAATGGAGGCATAAAAAATGAAAGTTATTTATGAAGTTCAGAACTTTTTAAGAGTTTAAGCCACATTCCTTTAAGAAGAAAGGAATGAGAGAGTGAATCATGCCATTTTAGGAGTGTGGTTTGTTGTACAAAGTATTTAAATGTTTGATATGAAAGTATAGTTAGCGGACCAGGTTCAAGAGCATGAAACTTGAAGGCATATGTTTCTGAATTGCCTTGAAGCTGAGACAATAACCATTTAGCCTTGAGCAGATGTTTTTGCGTGTGAGAGTCTCACCTCACAGATGTACAGCCTTCTCCTTCAAATTCTACAGAGTAGCCAACTTTAATTCATTTTCTGAACAGATTTTAGGGATTTGGAAATTCAAAAGGACAATAAGAATAATTTTTTTTTTTTGGTACCGGGGATCAAACTTGGGTCCTTGAGCTTGTGGGGCAGGTGGCAGAACCACTGAGCTAAATCCCCAGTCCAAGAATAATTTTTAAGATGTGATAAAAATACAGCAAATGTTTAAATTTAAAACAATTATTATAGTAAGACATTTTGTCATTAATTCCCCTCACAATACACACTTATCCTGTCATTCTTGCCACTTTCTGGAGCAGTTCTGGAAGTTTTCTTTCCTGAGTGTCTTTAGTTGCCTAGTCATAGTGCCCGTATGTCCTGAATAGACTAAAAATATTTACCTTTCATGGTCGTTTTGACTTCGCAGAAGAGCCAGAAGTCACACGGTGCCAGATCTAGTGACTAAAGTGGATGAGGACGCACTGTAGTGTAATGTTTCTTGGGCCTACCTTTCTGGTGGGTGGCACTAGACAGCAGCATTCACTGTATTTTTTTTTTTAAATAACACCTTGTAAAAACACTTGACATTGCTTCAGAAAGTGCCAATAGCCAGGGGCGGTGGTGCACATCTGTAATCGTACTCAGGAGGCTGAGACAGGAAGATTGCTACAAGTTTGAGGCCAGCCTGGGCTACATAGTGAGTTCAAGGCCAGCCTGAACTATGCAGCAAGACCCTGTCTCAAAAATACAAAGCAAAAAAAAAAAAAAGAAGAAGAAGAAAATGGGAAGGTGGAATAAGTGTATTCAAAGCGAGGTGGGTATTTTGAGGGGGATTAATGGCGATGTGTCTTTCATTATAATAAATTATTTAAAAGCTATAAGCACACACCATATTTTATGATCAGCCCTTGTACATTGTCCTTCCAATGCCTGCACCGTTGGGCCTTTTTTTCCCATCCGTGTTCCATTTTCTTCTTGTGTGTGCCAAATTCTGAAGTATTGGAAGTACTAATTTTGCATTTTTTCAAAGTTATGTTTCATTACCTGATTTGATGAGCAGTATATGTAGACATGTAATCACACAGGGTGTTATTTTCAATGTTAACAGATAAGTATTTTTTTCACATCTTTTATTTTACAAATATTTTCAGGCAAACATAATAAAATCAGATTATCCTCTTCTTTCTTCATAATTTCTTTCTTACATAGAGCTCTAAAGTGCATTTTTTGTCCCTTAAGTATCCTGTTTTATTAAATTTTCATAGCAAAGAAATGTAAACATTACTATTACTAAAGTCCAAATACAGGACAGTGGTTACTAGTGCTTTGTAGAGAGGAATATATATAAATTTCTGTTTTGTTTTGGTGAGACAGGGTCTAGCTTTTTAGTTCAGACTGGCCTTGAACTCACTATGTAGCCTAAGGTGGCCTCGAACTTGTGGTGATTCTCCTGCCTCTGTCTCTCAGCTGCTGGGATTATAGGTGTGTGCCACCACACACAGCTGGGATATTTTTTGAGACAAGAAAATTTAAATTTTCATCAGTTGGGCAAATTATAAAGCAAATAATTAGCCTGTAATCCTGGCTACTCAGGAGGTTGAAGCAAGAGGATGGCAAATTCCAGGCAGTCTCAGGAAATTAGGGGGAACTTGTCTAAAAAAAAAAAATTATAAAAAGGTTGGTGGTGTACCTCAGTACTCCTTGGATCCAATCTCTAGTACTGAAAATAAATGTGTAAGGTCACCTTAAAAAGAAAGTATATATATATAAAAAAAAGAAAGTATATAATATTATACTCAGTATTATCTCAATCAAGCCTCTTCATAATTTGTATTTAATTGCATAACTAAAGTTTATGAGTTGGGTTGAGTCTAATGGAAACTTACAAAGAGGGAGTCCTCAAAGCAAACTGAATCTTCCTGCCTTAAGTGTTTATTGAACCATACAGTACTATGATCACCTCATAGGTTTCTGCTCTTCACCACCAATAATGTCTGGGGAAAGAAAAATCAAGGCTAATCCACTTGCTCAGCTAAGGAAGAGTAGATCTAAGATTCAGATCCACTGCATTTCGCTTCACTGAAAATGTTCCTTGGCTCCATTAAATTTATCCACTTGGCAAATATTTTTAAATACCTTTTGTGCTGATGGCATTTTACCAGAGCCAGCGTAGGCTACACGATGAATCAGGCATTGGTACAGTATGGAAAATTATATTCTGGCATCCTACAGAGTAGTCTGAATCCCTGAATACATTATTCCATGAGCTGCAGTTTTTAAATCAGTGAAATGAGGCCGTTATTAAAAACAAAACAAAAATAAAAGACAGGAAATCTCTTGGAGAACAGCACAGAGAACATGTGCAAGGAGTTAGTTTTCTTCTCTCAAACTCCACTTGGAGGCCTGTGCTGGAGTGGGAGGGGACTCTCTCTCTCTCTCTCTCTTGCTCGCTCTTTTATTTTATTTTATTTTATTTTTTTGGTACCAGGGATCGAACTCGGGACCTTGTGCTTGCAAGGCAGACGCTGGAACCAGAGCTAAATCCCCGACCCGGGAGGGGTCTCTTTTTAATTGAATTTAAATGCTAGAATTTGAGGACAAAAGTATCAAAAGACACTGTCCCAATTTTCCAGAAGACAGACATGCAAATAATTTAAATACGTTTAAAGGTGTATCAGGGTTCGCTATAAGAAGAAATTTAATATTTAAAATATCTATATAATCTATCTATCTATCTATCTATCTATCTATCTATCTATCTATCTATCTATCTATCTATCTGTCAGGGGCTGCAAAATGCAAAGGGCTGCCTGTGCCAGAGAATCAGAGGGCACTGTCAAAAGTGTAGGGCCTGGAGCTCGCTGCAGAGTCGTTGTGCGTCCGTGCCCGAAAGCCAAAAAGGGACTCATTGAAAGGCTCAAGTCCGCGCTGGAGGCTGAAGGGGCGGGCACCCAAATAGGCTATGGCCAAGACTGGAGCTCCGGGGAGGAAGCAAAATGGAGACTTTCTTCTTTCCCTTCTCATTCTGTAGTTCAGTCTGGCCCTGAACTCACTTCATAGTCCAGGCTGGCCTCAACCTTGCAGGGATCCCTCTGTCTCAGGCTCCAATATGCTGAGATCACAGGCGTGGGCGCTCCGCCTGGTTCGTTTTCCTTTTAATTCCATTCAGGCAGCCAGCCCATGAGTGGGTGCCACCCGCATGCAGGGTGGGTCTTTCCTCTTCAGAGCATCAAGCACCCAGACACGCCCAAGAAGTGTGCTCCACAAACCCGCCAGGCATATTCTTATTCAAATTGCATCGGGGGCCGGGGTTAGCTCAGTGGTTTCGACCCCTGCTGCACAAGCGCAAGGTCCCGAGTTCGATCCCCGGTACCACCCCCCCCCAACCAAAAAACCAAACAAATTGCACCGCTATTGGAATCACAGAGACTGACAAACCAGCAAAGAGGAAGGGAAGAAGTTGTTTCAGATTTTAGCTGCTTCAACTCTAAAATAAGAAAATAGGCACATTACACAGACAAGATGATACACTAGTCTTACAGTCACAATGTCGACTGTAATGCTAATTTTAGCGAAGCTTTTGCATCACTGGAGAAACGGGACTGTGTTTAGTGTATTATTATGCCTTCTCCCAAATCAGTCCTCTACATTTTTCCTTTAAAAATATAGAAGCCCGGAGAAAGCCTGGTTTAGGATTAGCCGGAAAACACTAGTGAGGATACCGAGGAGAGGCCGGCGGATGCCGCATTTCCCCTTGCACGTGACAGCTTTGGAACCCGCACCTCCTAGCTCGAGATTCTGGGAAGATTTTAATGCCCTCCAGAGCCGTCCCTAGTGACGTCAGGAGCGCTATTCCGCTCAGGGACCAATCAGGCGTCCGGACTCCGGGGAAGCCCCGGGCGAGGCGGCACGGGCTGTGCGCCTGCGCGAGGACTCCTCGTGGCTATATAAACATGGCTGGCGTGGCGGCGTAGCCCGGCCTGCCGAGCGCGCTTGGGGGTCCGAAGGCCGCCCGGGGCCGTAGTTTTGAAGTTTCTGGGGGGGAGCCGCCGAGCAGAGTTAGGTTCGGCGGTGGGTCTGAGGTGACGCGGTCCCGGTAGCTGCGCCCCGGGGCTCGGTTTAGCCGCGACCCGAGGCGCCGGCTGAGGCGGCGCACGTGTGAGCGCCGAGCGGGTGGAGTTGCTCGGCGGCCGGCTCGCGCGCCCGGGGAAGGACCGGGACCGGGACCGGGACCGGGACGCGCGGCGGCTGCTGCCCGGCCGGCGCCGCCTCAGCCTCCCCGCCGCGGCCCCCGCGCCCGACCCCGCGATGCTTTGGAGTCAGAGCGGCACTGGAGTCGGCTGCCGCTTGCCAAAGCCTTCCTCGCCTCCGCGCCCGCGCCGGCAGCGCCGCGGCTGCCGCTGATCCCAGGCATGCCGGCGGGCCTCACCGAGCCGGCCGGCGCCGCTCCACCCGCGGTCGGGAGCGCCTCGGGGACCGTGGCCCTGGCCCCCGCCGCGGCGCCGCCAGTCCGCGTGGAGAGCACCCCGCTGGCCCTGGGCGCCGTGACTAAGTCGCCCGGCGCTGTCTGCGTGGAGTCCCCGGCGCCCCAGCCCCTGCGGTCCCCCGTGGGGACCCTGGTAACCAAAGTAGCTCCGGTCTGTGCTCTTCCAAAACTCAGCGGCGGCCCTAGGCTGCCCGCTCCTCAGATCCTCACCGTGAAAGCCCCCGCCACCGCGACAATCCAGCTGCCTGCCAATCTGCAGCTTCCTCCAGGTATGTTGATCATCACTTCCAGCTCTTCCGTCGGTCCAGCCTGGGGTGACCCTGGAGACCTCGCAGCCCTGAAAAACTCCGAGCCAAGGGAACCTTCCATAATCTTGACTTTGCAGTGAGTGCACCGAAAGCAGCCCATTGGGCAGTGATTTGGCTCGACAGTTAATACACCCTCTGAGTCGTTACATTTGCTATTTAGTGAAGGAATCTTTTCCCCTAAGAAGACAGCCACTTTCTCCAAAGAAACAGTCAGAGCTTGGAGCTGTGCATATTTAGGAGGGCTCTTGAGGAACCGGCACCTAGGTAGTGTGTAGCTAGAGTTAATTTCCCTAGGGTTAAACGACCGGTTTATATTTTTACATACTAAGATTATGGTGTTTTAGAAGTGTCTTTTGGGCCGAGCCTAGTGGCGCGTGCGTAGAAGGCACACGCGAGGCTGAAGCAGAAGGGATCTCGGCGAGTTGGAGGCCAGGCTGGGCGACATAGTGAGTTCAAACCAGCCTGAACTACATAACGAGACCCTGTCTCAAAAAAAAAAAAAAGTTTTAAAAAAGTTTTTGTGTGTTAAGAATGGAAGAGAATTTTAAATTTGAGCAAGCCAAAAGAAATTTACAGCTGCTAGTATCAGAAACAAGTGCGGCTTCCTGCAGTCTTCAGATGTTTAATGATTGTAACTTTGAGGGAACAAGTGCGGCACTTGACATACTAGCCGTGCAGTTGTTATTTTTGAAGCGATGTGTGAATGTTCAGTTAATGAGTCTTTGACTGCTTTGTATCCTAGGGCTTATTACTCTGTCGCGCTGTTTCTCAAGATTTACACTGAGCATTTCCTTTGCAGTAATTTACATATGGTACATGTGCTGAAAGAAATTTGAATGTCTTTCCTCAACTGAAAGTTTTTAAAAAATTTGTCTTATATAAATTGTGCTTAGCAAAAATGGGAACTCGCAGGCCGGGGATTTAGCTCTGTGGTTCCGCCTCCTGCCTCGCAAGCGCAAGGACCCGAGTTCGATCCCTGGTAACCAAAAAAAAAAAAAAAAATTTGGAACTCTGACCTCCCAAAAACTGAGCCGAGAAACTTTTCTTAGTTTTGACTTAGATGTTAAAGAAGTGAAGACAGGAGTTCTTTTTGGTAGCTGTAGGTTTTTATCGAATGCTGGATTTGGTCATGAACATCATGGGCTGATTATTTTCTTCACTTTTAATGAAATTGTGTTTCAGTTTGGTGTGGAACACAAGATATCTATATGCTCTTTAAGACTGTGCAACAGTAGATAATTTGTTGGTTCTAAATTGTTGTCCTGTGTACTCTATTTTTTTTGGTACCAGCGGTTGAACTCTGGACCTTGCGGTTGCAGGACAGACAGCAGATGGCAGACGGCAGAACCACTGAGCTAAATCCTGGGCCCTTGTCTGGTGTCCTCTTACAAAGCAGTTCTAAGTGTGTTTGAATTCAGTTACTCCTATTTTTTTAGAATAAATTCCTCTCTAGTAACTGAAGTTTTTTGGGAAACATTTTTTTAAAAAGTATTAAGATAAAAAAGTCAAGAGTGAAAAGTTGCTAGTAAGTTGGAAACAAATCACTTATTGAGGGCTTACCATGCTAGGCACTTTTCATGCAATATATTCTTTTATTCATTGGCCACAATGGACAGCCAGCAGATAAGGAAAGAGAAATGATTGCCTACTGCTCATAGGAATCAGAAGGGGATTTGAATCCACATCTGTTAAACTCTGCTCTCTCCACAACACTGTACTTACTGCATGTATCTGTACAGTATGTCTCATTGAGTATCTGCCTAAAGGTTAGAGTTTTAGAGGCTAATCTTTCATTTTATGTATCAAGAAACCAAAAGTGACTTTTGCCTGAGTTAAATAGTAACAAATGAAGACCACAGCCTAAGTATGTCCCTAGAGTGACGCTAAAATATTTTATGCTCTTGACCATGGAGAATCCCGCCCCCCCCACCGCAACCCTTCCCCCCCTCGCCCCCGCCCCCTCCCCAAAAGTGGAGGTAGTTTTTTAGTAAATGTTAGTTACAGAGGAGGTTGGGGGGTTCTTTGAAGATTTGGTTTTGGGAATTTCTAATGATGTGTGGCAGAAAAGCCAACAATTGAAGAATGAAATTGAAACAAATACTAAAATAACTTTTAGGTTATGCATCCTGTACTGTTTCTCCTGTGCTGAGGATTAGCAATTGATTACTCAAGGATGTGTCAGTTCTTAATTTTCCAAGATAGTGCATACTTTTAAAAGTATCTGATTCTCTTCAGAATGTCCTCTGAACAGAACTGGGCTTTTTTTTTTTTTAATATATTGATTGGTACATTTTAGGTATACGATACATTTACATTTATCATTGGGTGTTTGTACCTGAACATGATGTATCTTAGTCCTTATTTTTTTCTCCCATTACCTGTGCACCCTTCACCCCCTCCACCCTTCCCTATTTACACAGACTTTGATTCCTTTTTTTTTTCTTTCTCATAATTTTTTCTTTCCCTTCCCTGAAGCAGGGGCTGGAAAGAAAAAGTTTAGGTGTTTGTGGGGTGGGCACTGTGAGGATATGAACATTTTTTGGTAATCTCTTCAGTCTTCTTTTTTGTCAGTGTGTGAGATTTTAGGCTGAATGATGGCCCTTCTATTTTTGGTCTCCTCTAGCTCTCGTTTGAGGGTTGAGTGCAGACTCAGATTACTTGTGAAAATTCTGCAGGACGGGCCAGGGATTTAGCTCAGTTTTTCCGCCGCCTGCCTCGAAGGCACAAGGGCCCGAGTTCAATCCCAGGTACCAAAAAAAAATATATATGTATTCTGCACGACAGTCATACTGTATGGAAGTTTGTGAAAGTTGCTGGGGAAGCAGTTGAGGTCCTGTCTTCATGCTGAGGCAGGGCATAGGAGTTGCATCTGTCTTACATTCCTGAACCAGTGTTTGGGTTTTTGTTTCTACTCTAGTTTTATGAAGTGGATGCAACAGTACACTGTATTGGCTCCACAGCCGGCCCCATCTGCTGTTTGGATCCCAGAGGCTGTGCATGAGCGTCATGTCTTTTTTTCTCTGGATAGTCCTCCCTCAGCAGGAAGTGCTGGGTGTCCTTGTGTCCTGTGTTTTGGTTTTCATAATACTTTTACACTTTTGTTACTTCCCTAAATTCCACAGAGGCAGGGACTCCGTGTCACTTTGTTATTTCTAGGGCCCAGTAAGTTGTCGGGCACAGAGAAGGCACTTATGTGATATTAGAATGCAAGTCATATGTGAAGAGTGGGGGCCTTAGGGATGCAATCCCTACACTGTAATGATGGCAAACCTTTTAGAGACTGAGGGCCCCAACTGCAACCCCAAACCCACTTATTTATCGCAAAGTGCCAACTCTGCAGTTAAACCTGAACATCTGATGCTTTGCGTGCTGACAGAGAGGGGCATGAGTGCCATAGGTTTGCCACCACTGCACAGGATTTTGAGGGCCATGACATTTAGCAGTGTGTTATTTTGATTTCATTGCTTATTCTGCTTAAATGCAGTATATACTTACGTTAAATACTGAAATGTAATCTCCATGTCACCAGAGTATTACTAGTAACAGTTTTATTGTGTCTTTTAAATGTTAGTATCTATAAATCTTGCTGTTTTTTCAGCTGCACACTAGTCCATTGCATTGACGTGCCTTTGATTTTTTGACCAGATCTGTATTTATAGGCATCGATAATTTTGCACTGCTTTCTTCTGTTAGAAATGATGCTATAATAAACATCTTTGTATATTTCTATGCTGTTCTATAAACATGTTTTATTATAGGATTAATCAGTACAAGTGGAATCATTGGTTCAAATGGTAGTACTTCAGTAGGCATTGCCCCCAGTTTTACCCCCCAAATGTTGCTTAAATATATAATCGACAGAATTAATAATTTTTTAAAACTACCCATGGGATCTAAGAAATCATTTTCAGACCTAATTAATGATAAGAATAGATGAGCCTTACAACTGAGTGAGGGAGTGTTGACTTTGACTACAGAGAAATGGGGACTGAATAATAATACTGTTATATAGATTTGAATAATAGCTATGGCTAAGAGGGCTGTTAGTTTGAAGTCATCTGAATATACGATATTGTAGTATCCTGGAAACTTTAGTCCGGGGCCACAGAATAAGGACCAGGTGGTTGTGTTCACCAGGTTTGCAGATAAGAGGAGCTTGGATGGTTAGCTTTTGGTGAACAGTGGTAGAATGTAGCAATAAAAGACAGAATATTGGCCCTGAAGTCAACAGACCTAGATTTGAATCTCAGATCCACCACTTAATAGCTTTGTGATCTTGGGTAAGTTTATTAACCTCATTCTTCATGTCAATTTTTTTTTAGCTTCTAAAAAGTGCCTTATAAGTTCTTCCTAGAAATTCCGTAAAGATTAAGTAGTACAGTACATGCAGGGCCTGGATGTTACAGAACTCTGAGGAACACCATTTATGTGAAATACAATGGTTCCTGAATATTTAAGGAACCTGTCATAGTAGTTAGCTCTAGGTACTGCACTTGGTGATTGCTATTTATCTAATATTCATTAGCATCTACTAAATTCTCAACAGTCTAAAATGGTGAATCTTTAACTTTAAAGTCTATCTGTGCTTATTTTGAGGGGGCATTAGAAAAATTATATTTATTGTAGAAAATTTGGGTAAAATGATTTGCCCTCCAAAATATTTTGAGTGTACTTTTCATCTTGTTTTTTTAAATGGCAGCTTCATTGAAACATAATTTTTGTTTTTTTTAAAAAGGAACCCATTATAATCAGTGTTGAAAAATTTGATAAAGTTATAGCCACAGCTATATTCAAGATACATTCATAGAACATTTTACTTTCAGAAGCTTTTAGTCTCTTTGGAATAAAAATGTATGCACAGTTCCTTTCTTTTTATATAGCTAGAATTCTGTGATACCATTTTCATGTTCAGTTTTTAACCAGTATATAGGGACAGTTTGCGCTTATAAACTCAAAAGTTTACTTTTTAATGGCTGCATAATCCATTAATGATTTTTTTATACTCTAAGTTTCATGTGTTTTTTTTTTAATTTTAGAAAAATCACTTAGAAGTAAGAGTAAACCAACTGTTTTTTGTATTTAGGTTGTGATGTGCTTCTTTATTATTTTGTTGTGACTGATAGTAAAAATTGGAATTTCTGGATAAAAGAAATATGAATATGTTGTTATTAGTATATTTTATTTATTACTGCATTTTATTGCTAACTATATGCTAGATTCTATGCTAAATACCATGGATACAGTAGTAAATAAGGTAGACAATTCCTTTTCTGGAAATCAAATAGATTTTCTAAATTTCTGTATGTTACTCTGGGCTGAGTTTTACTCCATCAGCCTTAGTGTTTTATACAATATATGCATATATAAAATCAACAACAAATGTAGAAAGTGAAAAGAAGAAAGTAAAAATCACCTGACATCTTACGGGTCTACTTAAAAATTAAGTTTGATAGAGTTAAGTAAAAGCTCTTGGCAAATCAGCTCAAATAGCCAGAAATGTTGAACATTTTTTCATATATTTTTTGGCCATTTGTACTTTTTCCTCTGTGAAATGTCTCTTCATTTTGTTTGCCCATTTCTTGACTGGGTCTTTAATTTTACATGGTCAGTTTTCTTTGAGTTTTTTATACATTCTGGATATTCCGTTTTTATACATTCTTATCTATCCCTCTGTCTAAGGAATAGATGGCAAAAATTTCTTTGCATTTTGTAGGTTGTCTCTTCACTCTACTTACTGATTCTTTTCCTTTATAGAAGCTTTTAAATCTATTAGTTGATTCTTGTTGTTATTTCTTTTGCAGTTCATTTTGATTTTAATTTAGTACACAGTGAGAGATATGGGTCCAGTTTCAATCTTCTGCAAGCAGAAAACCAGTTTTCCCTCCACCACCGGCTGAATAGGCTGTCTTTCCACCAGTGCATGCTTTTGGCCCTTTTGTCAAAGATCAAATAGCTCAATATGTCTGGAGATGTTTCTGTATCTTCTGCTCTGTTCTAATCATCCATGTATCTGTCTTCTAGTACCATGCTGTTTTTATTTCTATTGCTTTGTAGTATAGTTTGAAGTCTGGTATTGTAAAGCTTCCTGCTTTGCTCTTGTCCAAAATTGCTTTTGTTATTCTGAGTCTCTTCTGGTTCCATATAAATTTTAGAATTGTTTTCTCTAGCTCTGTGAAGTATGCTGATGGTATTTTAATTGGGGCTGCATTGAATCTGTATAACAGTTTTGGTAGTATGGCCATTCTGCCTATGGTGAGGGGAGACATCTTTCCATTTTCTCATGTCTTCTTCAATCTCCTTTTACAGAGTACTATTTCTTTTTTCTTTTTTGGTAGAGGTCCTTCACTTCCTTGGTTAGGTTAGTTCCTAGGTATTTCACTTTTCTTGATGTTACTGTGAATGGTATTGTTTTCATAATTTTCTTCTCATTGAGTTTATTATCCATGAACACAAATGCTAATGATTTTTGTATGTTGATCTTATACCCTGCTACATTGCTGAAGCTGGTTATTAATTCTAAGAGTTTTTTTGGTGGAATACCTTGGATCTTCTATGTGGACTATTATGTCATCTGCAGATAATGAAAATTTGAGTTCTTCATTTCCAATATGTATCCATTTTATTTCTTTCTCTTGCCTGATTGCTCTGGCTAATGTTTCAAGTACTGTGTTGAATGAAAATAGTGATGGTGGGCATTCTTGGATTTTTCTTGATTTTAGGAGGGAATGGTTTTATTTTTTTCCCCATTTAATATGTTGCTGGCTGTTGGCTTGTCATAAATAGCTTTTATCAAATTCAAGTATGGCCCATCTATAGCTATTTTCTTCAGGGTTTTTTATCATGAAGAGGTGTTGGATTTTGTCAAAAGTCTTTTCTGCATCAATAGATATGATCATGTGGATTTTGACCTATTTATGTTGATGTATTACATTTGTTGACATATATGTAAGTTGAACCATCCTTGCATCTGTGGGGTGAAACCTGCTTGGTCCTGATATATGATATGATCTTTTTGATGATGTGCCACATTCTGTTTGCTAATATCTTGTTGAGGATTTTTGCATTATTTTCATATAGGAGATTGGCCTATAGCAGTGATGGCAAACCTTGTAGAGGCCTGGTGCCTGAACTGCAACCGAAAACTCACTTATTTATAGCAAAGTGCCAACACTACAGTTAAATGTGAACACTGAGGCTTTAGTTTAGAAAAACAACTCACACATTAACATCTTTCGTCTTAAAAGAAAAACACATTAACACAACTTTCAATGATATAGCCAGCTTTTTCTTGAAAGGGAAAAGTTTGCATTTGGTATGCTTTTGCACAATTAACATGATCTCCGCTATTGTATATATGCTGATAGTTTGTCAAACCTTGGCTCATACTTTGTTAGAGAGCAACACATGCAGCACTCAAGTCATCTGCTAGCTTGTTTCTCATATCAGATTTGATATAATTCAAAGTTGAAAACAGCTGCTCACAAGCATAAGGTGATCCAAAGTAAGAAAAGCAATCCCAAGTGCTTTCACTGATTTAAAATCATTTGGCAGAGAATTCCACTCTTTTAGGATTTCATTTTCAGAACCACCAACTGTGCTGTCCTTTGTCATCTTGTCATACTCTTCTCAAGTGTTGCATGCAGGTCATAGAACTTATTTTTCCAGATAGGGTTTTCTTGAAATTCCAATAGCTCCATTTCCAGATTTCCAAAATCTAACCAGTATAAGCAAGAAAGATCAAGTTCTTAAAATTTGGCTAATCTGGAGAAGAAAAAACAAGGTTGTCTCTAGATTACAGAACTGTAGAACTCTATTACTAAAGTTCTCCTTTGCAGCTGCTACAATGCTAGAAAATTCCTTCTAGATTTCCTGATGGCTTATAGAATTGTCTGCAAATGTATAATTTTCTAAATACATTTTTAGATTTGGAAAATATTTCAGAAGCCCACTTTTCAAGGTCTCTTTAAAAAATCTGTAGTTTTCTCTCAAATGTTTTGATATCACAAAATATCCTTTCTGCTGTTTTCCCTACACCTTGTAGTTTTTTATTCAGTTCTTTGAAGTGTAGTGTAAAATCTGTAAAAAACATGAGGTTGTTAATTCAGGCCATGTCAGTGAGCCATATCCGTGCCCTTTTTCTTTCATAAGCAGCCTAATTTCATTCATGCAGGCCACAGATCTCCCCAGGATTTGTTCTCTGCTCACTCACAGGACATTGTATAGAAGTAAAGCATTATACTGTGCCTGAACCTCATCAAGAAGTATTTGAGGACCAGGCAGGGATTTAGCTCAGCGGCACCACGTCTGCCTTGCAAGTGCAAGGTCCTGAGTTCAATCCCTGGTACCAAAAAAAAAAAAGTATTGGAAACTGTCAAAAATTAAGAGCATGAACCATGATGTAATTCACCATTTTTGACATCTTTGAGGATATTATCTAATTTTTTGCTGCTTTCCCTGGCACAAAGAGTTTCTTGATGTATGTATAGTACAATGAAACTGAATGACTAGATGTTTTGCTTCTTTAACAAAAGAACTGTATGAAACCAGATGTTGCCCCCACCATGCAAGGTGCTCCGTCATTAGTAATTGAAACCAAAGCCTCCATCACAGCATTGTAGATATCTATCCCTTGTGTTCTTCTAGGTAAAGACATCAATTTTACCAGCTCTTCTTTCATGATGTTACCAACAGCATAACGCAGAATTACTGCTAGCTTTGCATGATTATTTATATCTGTGATTTCATTCAAGCACATGGAATAAATAACAGGCTGCCTTTTGTTAAGTCAGTGATGAGCTGCTGACTAACATCACTTGCCATGAACAGGACTTAATCTTTAATAGTATTCCTGCTAATTGGCATCTCAAAGATGTGTTACATGATTTTATCCTTGTTTTGAGAAATCATGAAAAAGGGAATTACTCCTAGACAACATGACCATTTTGATAAAATCCCCATCATAATGGGGTTTACCATGTTTTACTATGCACAGTGAAATTTGAAAGCTGGCACCTATCAGATGATTTGTTTTAGAAAGATAGTTGTAAAAACTAAGATACGAGGAATGACGTTTCCCCAGTTTCCTTTCAGGAATTCTTTTCTTTCAGTTTCACTAAGTTTGACAACACTTTTGTGGTTGGTGTCAAAGCGCTGCCTGACACTTATGTGCAACACACAAGACTTTCAGTACATAGAACTTATAATAACACTTTCCCATTGCTTCCGGTCACTCCAAATGTCTCTGTCCAGGCCTTTTGGAATGATCTTCCAACTGTGTGTTTTCAGTTTTGCTTCTTTGCTGTAGTCAGTTTTTGGTGTTCAAGACGTGGAATCTACAAAAATACAAAATTTTTAAAAACTGAAATATCTAATACAGATCTATCTCTATACCAAAAATAGCTAATGCTATTAATTAACACTACAGATTGGCTATTCTCTGAATCAACAGTCTATGGCAGTGATTCTCAGCTGGGGTCCTTGTGAATCCACTGACCCCCGGCTTTTGGCCTGCTCTGAAAAAGGCCTCTGAGTGCGCTTCCTGCCTTGTGGGGGCTTCTGCTAAACTCACAGCCAGTCCAAGCACATAGATGTGTATATATATATATATATATATATATATATATATATATATATATATATATATATGTATATCCCTATATGTATAATACACATCCTTATCTATAGATAAAATGTATCCTTATCTATATCGATATCTATCTGTCTATCTATCTATCTATCTATCTCCGTGCTCCTGTTTTCATAAACTTCACAAACAACTAAATATGATGCTACAGATTCAAATATGCCTGGGGGACAGCACAACATTACAAGAATCTCAGTCTCTTAATTGGAGCATCTCTTTACTAAATCTTAGATATTAAATTTCAATTTTTCATAAGAAAACCCAAAGTTAAAATCTCGAGTTAATAAAAATGAATTTATTAAAACTCATAGCCAGGCCAGGGATTTAGCTCAGTGGTTTTGCCGCCTGCTGCGCAAGCGCAAGGACCCAAGTTTGATCCCTGGTACCAAAAAAAATAATAATAATAAAAAATAAAACTCATAGCCAGTCCAAGCATGCATATATATATATATTTGAAGTACTCCATCTCTTTCAATTTCTTTGAAGAGCTCAAGGAACATTGATGATAAATATCCTTAAAGGTTTTGTAGAATTCAGCAGTGAATCAGTCAGTTCCTGGGCCTTTTTTAGTTGGTAAATTCTTTATTACTGTGTCAATTTTATTGCTTCTTATTGGGTTGTTAATTTGTTTTCTTGGCTTAGCTTTAGTAATTTGTATGAGTCTAGGAATCTGTTTCTTCAAAATTGGCAAATTTGTTGAAATACAATTTTTCAAGGTAGTTATGAACTTCTGGATTTCAACAATGCTTGTTCTGATTTCAACTTTCTCATTTCTAATTGCATTAATATGAATTTTTTCTTTCTTTTTCTTGATAAGTCTGGCTAAGTGCTTATCTATTTTATTCTTTCAAAGAATCAGCTCTTCAATTCAGTGATTTCTTTTTTTGGGGGGGGGGTCTCAATTTCATTGATTTCCACTCTCATTTTTATAATTTCCCTCCTTAAATTTCAGCTTGTGGCTGGTTGGTTGTTGTTTCTCAAGATTTTTCATAAGGCTGTTTATTTAGGCTTGCTCTATATTCCTAATGTGAGCGTTGATTGTAATGAATTTCCCTCTTAGGAATGCTTTCTTAGTGTCCCAGAGGTTTCAATGAGTTGTATAGTCATTATCATTAACTTCCAGAAATTAAAAAAAATTTTTTTTTTTTTTGGCACTGGGGATTGAACTCAGGACTTTGTGCTTGGCAGGCAGGTGTTGTGCTGCTGAGCTATAACCCTGGCCTGGTTTTTTTTTTCCCTGTACTAGGGACCAAACTCACGCTTAGGACCATTTTTCTTTTTTTTTCCAGTACCAGGGGTTGAACTCAGGACTTTGCATTGTTTTTTTTTTTTTTTGGTACTGGGGATCGAACTCGGGACCTTGCGCTCGTGTGGCTGACACCGGAACCACTGAGTTAAATCCCCGGCCCAGACTTTGCGTTTTTGAGGCAGGCGCGGCACCACTGAGCTAAATCCCTGGCCACTTAAAATTTCTGTTGTGACTCATTGGTTGTTTAGGAGAATGTTGTTAATTTTCCAGAAGCTTTTACCTTTTCTGAAATTTCTTCTGCTGTTGATTTCTATTTTTATCACACAGTGGTGTGATAATATGAATGGGGTAATTTCAATTCTTGTATATTTACTTAAGTAGGCTTTGTGGACTAGTATGTGATCTGTTTTGGAAAAAGTGCCATGTACTGCTGAAACAAATGCGTACTTGGTTGTAGAGGGGTGGAATACTCTGTACCTATTAGGTCCATATGTTCATGAATGTGATTCAACACTGATATTTCTTTATTGATTTTTTTGTTTAGTTGATCTATCTCTTTGCGAAAGTGGGTTGTTAAAATCCCTTATTGTGATTGTGTTAATGTTTATTTGCTTTTTTAAGTTCAACAGTTTTTGTTATATAAAGATAGGTGCTCCAGTATTTGGTGTATATATATTTATCAGTGTTATCTCTTCTTGTTGGATTGTTCCCTTAACTAGTATGTCTCTTCTAATCAGTTACAGCTTGAAGTTTACCATGTCTGATATTAGAATAGCTACCCATGCCTGTTTTCAGGGTCTTGGTGCATGGAATAGTGTTTTCCATCCTTTAATTTTTCAATCTATGAATGTGTTTTGGATTAGAAGAGTTTCTTGAATGCAACAGACTGTTGGATTCTGTTTCTTGATCCAGTCTGCCAAACAGTGTCTTTTAATTGGAAAGTTGAGGCCATTAACATTGAGAGATGTTATTGAGATGTGTTGATTATTTATTGTCATTGCCTTCTTTATCTGGTGGTGACTTGGTTTACTTTTCCTGACATTTTTTTGTTATTTATTCATTGACCTTACTTGTTTCCTCTGTGTTTTTAGTTGTGTCAGTTTCATCATTTCTGTCATGAATATTCTTAAATATTTTCTCAAGTGGAATCAGATGTCTTTTGAGCTGGTCTTTTTCATGGAAATACCTTCTTTCTCCATCTGATTTGAAGGATAGCTTTGCAGGATAAGATAGTCTGTGTTGGAAGTTATTTGCTCTTATTGATTGAAGTACTTCACTCTAAGCTGTTTCTGGCCTTCAGGGTTTGTGTTGAGAAGTCTGCTGTGATTCTAATTGGCTTACCTTTATATGTGATCTATTGTTTTTCTCTGACTGCTTTTAAAATTGTTTTTTCTTTTAATTTAATAATGATATGCTTTGGTGAGCTTTATTTTCATCGTATTTGTTTGTTGTTCTGTAAGCATCATTTGTATTTTAAACTTTTTTCTTATACAGTGATACCTCGGTTGTTGAACTCCTTTTGTTCCAAATTCATGCCTGAACACTGAATAGTTCAAGAACTGAACAAACTTTTCCCATAAGAAATAATGTAAAACCAAATAATTGGTTCCGAGGCCCAAAAATTACACTTGTAAATTCACTTTTCCAGACTTTAACAAATTTTGCAATGATTTCTTTCTTTAACTCTGTCATGGTTCTCACAGTTTTCCTCTTGGCTTTACTGCTAGTATCACTTTCTTTGGAGCTATGGTTATGGTATTTTGCGCAAATAAAGTTTGCAGAAAAGCACAGTGGCGAATGTTTAATGCACTAACATAGCACTTTACGTTGTCTGGGGAAGAGTGGTGCTTAGACTGAAGTGTCACCCTGACGCGTGACTCATTCGTGGGCCATACAGGTTTTTTCAAGTTGGATTTTTGGGTAGACTATCTCGCAAAATTGGGAACACTGAGCGGATATTTCTTCAAACTTTGGTGTTCAAGTAGTGAAATGTTTGAGCTTGGAGCCATTTGAAAACTGAGGTATCACTGTATTTGAGAAATTTTCTTCTATCATTTTTGGAAACGTGTTAGTAAATCCATCTGTGTTATCTTCTAGTTTTTCTCTAATACCAGTTAGCCTTAGATTGGCTTTACTGTTATCTAGTAGCTGCTGGATAATCTTCTTTTATTCTCTTACTTTCTTTGTGGCTTCTTTGAGTACTTTACCATAACTCACTATTTTGTCCTCAGTTGCAGAGACTCTGTCTTCACCGTGGTCATTTCTGCAATTTATGAATTCTGTATACAGTGGACCCTTGACTTATGGACTTGATGGGTTCCTGAGGGCTGGTTGTAACTCAAATTGATTGTAAGTCAGTACAGCTGAGATCTGGATGTTTACCTGAATGCATACTATAGATAACAAGAGGCAGGTGAATCTTCAGTTAACCTAATTAACCCCAGTTGTTTGTATGTCAGGGGTCCACTTGAGGGTTCATTGTAGTTTTTTATTTCAAGTATTTCTGTCTGACATCTTTTTGAGGGTTCTATAACATGGTTGAATCTGTCATTCACATTTTGAACTGTTTTGGTTGATTTGTCCAGTTTTTTATTTATTTCTCCTGTATACACTGTGGAGATAATTTAGTGAAATTGCTGTCAACTTTTGGGTCATTTGCTCTTCGAACTGGGCTAGTTTCTTCATTCCTGCTATAGTTTTTTCGTAGAGTTCTGTTACCTGGCATTTGCTTTTGGTTCCCTTTGTGACCCCTTGCTTTGCCTTGGGAGAGTTGGGACACCTCAGGGGTTTTCTTTAGCTTTGCTTCCACATGGTCCATTGTGTTTGTATATTTGTAGTTGGTATGGGATATATGTGGGTTTTTATATATATTATATTATATTATAGATATGTGTCCATATATATGCCCATATACACACACATAAATACATACATATATACTATTGGCATATACTGATCACCAATTGATCACAATAACTATGTCCCATTGGCCAAAGTATTACAGTCAACAATAACAAGAGTATCAAGCACAAACTAGATAATGATAAACTCTAATAACAAACTGTACCACCTTTAACCATAGGAACAAGATCTATAGTTGTAGAACAAACTCTTTAAGACACTCCAGGTATTTACATACAGTAAATATCTACTCGATAAAGCAGTTTTACCTCCTTTCAAAATAGAACAGTATTCAGCTGTAATAAGATAGAGTTAATTCCCTAAAGATTCATAAGGGTAAATGGTGTGGCTGTTGTTCCAGGCGGGGACTGTGCCCAGGACTCTTGCACAGTGCAGGATGGAGACTGTTGCACCTAGAGCAGTGTGCCTAGTGCTGAACAGATGCTGCTACAGTCCAGTTGTACCAGGCGAAGACTTGAACATGATTGGAGCTCCCTATGGAGAGCCCGGCCGTCCAGCACTGGTGCTGGGTGTTAGGCAGTCTCTGGCCAGCCTAAGATTGGAGCAGGGCAGTGATAGCTGTGTGTGGACTGAAGCGAGCCCAGGGTGCTGGGAATGGACTCAGACTGGACCAGTGTTTGCTCTGTGTGCCAGATGAATGACTCAGTTGGCGTGGGATAAACTTCAGGCTCTTGGCAGTGACTCAGGTGTGCCCAGTGTCCAGTACTGAAGACTCCTAACACAAACAGAGATCACTTGTTTATTCCCTTGGAGTCTGAGATCAGGCAGGTAGGCAGGGAGCCTCTCATGCCACTAATCACTGGCCCTGGTGTGTGCTGGCAAAAATGTTGCTGGGCTGCAGCCTCCTCAGTGTTTGGAGAGCAGATGATGGGATGAAGGGGCATACACCCCCCCAGATCTGTCCTGTGAGGCTAGACTCTGCCTCACTCCTTGGATCCCACCAGCTATTTAGGAAGTTCTCAGAGTGGCTGTTCCTGTGGTGAGGGCAGAGGCCCTGCAGGCCAGCCCTGTCTGGCTGCTTCCCCTCTTTTGAACTCCTATGCATGTGTTTTGTTTGATCTACAAGTTTCTTCTTTCAAATTAATTTTTTTTTTGTATCAGGGCATATGTCTTTCCTTTTCTTCCAATTAATTACCTGTGTTTTTGGTTGATTTTCTCTGAGTCTCTCAGATGTGACTCCTCTGTTTAGCCATGTGGGATCTCTGTAATGTGTTTTTCTCAATGTTCCACATATTAAACCAACTTTGCATTCCTGAGAAAAATGTTACATGGTCTTTTTGATATGTTACTGAATTTAGTTTGCTAGTACTGGATTGAGAATTTTTGCATCTTATGTTAACAAGGGATATTGCTCTATAGTTTTCTTGTGATGTCCTTTTCTGCTTTTGGTATTGGTAATAGTGACCTTATGGTTTAGATGTTGTGTCAGGTTATAGTGACCTTACATTTGAAGTCTGTGTTGCTTTTGATGATGCTTATCTTACAGAATGAATTGAGACATATTCCCTTCCTGTGGTTTTTTTGTAAAGATTTTGAAGGGAATGGTACAGGAGAATCAGCTGGAGGCATGGCAGCAGGAAGTTGAGAGAGTTTGATCAAGGGAGGGAGAGAGATAGACCCTTCCAGGCTATACCCCCAGTGACCCACCTCCTGTGACCAGGCTTCACCCCCCACCACATCACATTTAGCTATAAACTCATCAGCTAATCACACCCCCGATCCAATCACCTCCCATAAATGCATGAAGCTTTTGGGGGACATTTAGGTATAAACCATAACATCCATCTTTTGCCTAGTTCTGTTGTGCACATGTTGTGTGTGTGTGGTGCCGGGGATCTAATTCAAGGTCTCTTGTGTTCCAAACAAGCACTCTACCGCTGTGCTACATTCACATCCCTAATCTTTCTTGACAATGAGGTGTTGAAGTCTACAGGTATTATTGTTGAATTCTTTATTTTTGTTTTTATTTATATCTTTTTATTTTATATGTTTTAAGTTCTGTATTTAGGTGGATGTATGTTTAAAATGCTGTATAGCTTTTCTTGAGACAGAGTCTCATTCTGTAATTCAGGCTGGCCTTGAACTCATGGCAATCTTCCTGGCTCAGCCTCTCAAGTGCTGGGATTACAGGCATGTGCCACCACACCTGGCTGTTATAGCTTTCTGATTTCATCCTTTATCATTATAAAACACCACTTTTTTACTTTCTTTTTATTTTTTTTTTTGGTACTGGGGATCGAACTTGGGTCCTTGCGCTTGCGTAGCAGGTGGTGAAACCACTGAGCTAAATCCCCGGCCCACTTTTTTACTTTCTATTGACTTTTCTTATATAAACTACTTTGTTTGATACTAGTGTGACCACTCTAGTCATTGTTTTTGGAGGGAGGGGGTAATATTAGATGTTGAAGCGAGAGCCTTCTTACAGAGGTATATCCTCAACCCTTTTCAATTCTTTTCTTTTGAGATTAGGTCTTGCTAAATTGTCCAGACTGGGCTTGAACTTGCAGTTCTCTTACCTCAACTTTCCAGAGTGCTGGGATTATAGGTGTGCACTACCATGCATGGATACTTTCAATGTTTTTCAATCTTTCAGTCTAATTTATGTCTCCTGTAGTTAGCATATAGATGGATTTGGGGTTTTTAAAATCCAACTCTATACTGTCTGCCTTTTGCTTGGATTATTTAATCCATTTACATTTAATGTTGTATATAATTAGATTTAGGCCTGCCATTTACTTTTTTTTTTTTCCTGTGTTTCTTTTCTTTTTTGTTTCTCCAGTCCTTTCTCATTTATTAAATGGGTATTGTCTAGTGAAGTGATGGCGAACCTTTTAGAGCTTTCAATGATACAGACATCCTGCTTCGGCACACATGCCATAGGTTCACCACCACCGTTCTAGTGTAATCATTCCTTTATAATGTTTTTCAACATATTCTTTTGAATTTTTTTCTTAGTGGTTGCTTATAGAGCTTATGATATAAATCCGAAGGCTACTTTGCATTTATATTAACTTGTTAAAGTGAGATAGGTAGGCCTTTCTTTTATGTAGCTTAAAAGCTCTTACTTCTTTGTGCATGTGTGTATATATACACTTATTGCTGTTGTTATTGCATCTGTAGTATACAGTATAGTATAGTGTGTTACAGTTATATAGTGTTATGTTTTTAAAAGAAGCTGTGAGAGAACAAAGATATAATTTAGCATTTATATTACCTCCTTGGACGTCATTCTAAGTTTTCATTTGTTCCTGTGAAAGCGTGCTAACATCTTAAGTCAATTCCTTAGTGTAGTACAGCTTTGCTTCCACATACATTCTGTGCAATAATATTTGCAAAAATGTTACATTTCTATATACTGTAGTTCCAAAAATAAAATTTTATATATAGTTGTATACAGATGGTTTTTTAAAACTGGTGAAGAGAAGAGAAATAATATGCATTTTATATTGTGAAACTATACCGGATAATTACCATTACCATTGCTCTTTGTTTTTACATATGAATTTGCGTTACTATCTGAGGTCACTTGTTTTCAGCCTGAAGAACTTCTGTTAGTATGTCTTGAGTAATGTATCTACTAACCTTGTATACTCTCAGTTTTTGTTTATTTGGGAATGTTTTCATTTTTTCATTGTTTTTAAACATTTTTACTATGATGTATATTGATATGGCTCTTTGTATTTATTCTGCTTGAAGTTTTGTTGAGCTGTTTAGATGGTTTTCCCTCAAATTTGGGAAGCTTTTAGTCATTATTTCTTGGAATATTTTTTCTGTCTCTCCTCATTTCCTCCCCTTCTGGAACTCACTCACTCACATGATACCAGTGTTGATGTTCTTGTTGGTCTTCCATGTTTTCTGAGGTTCTGTTCATTTTTTTCTTCATTTCTTTTTCTTTGGATTGCATAATCTCTATTGATCTGTCTTTAAGCTTGCTAATTCTTTTTTGCCAGTTTAAATGTATTGTGGAACTCATCTTGTGAATTTCAGTTACCATACTTGTTAACTATAAAATTCCCCTCTCCTCCCCTCTCCTCCCCTCCCCTCCCTTCCCCTCCCCTCCCCTCCCCTCCCCTCCCCTCCCTTCCCCTCCCCTCCCTTCCCCTCCCTTCCCCTCCCTTCCCCTCCCTTCCCCTCCTCTCCTTCTTACTTTTTTCTTTTCTTGATGTTGGGGATTGAACCCAGGGCCTCCCACATGCCGAGCACGCATTCTACTACTGAGCTACCCTCCTAGCCCCGCCATTTTTTGAGGAAAATATCGATCTAGTGATAGATAGATGGTGGCACTGGTGATCAAACCCAAGGGCACTCTACCACTGTTGGGGAAGTAAATTCTCAATACCTTTTATTTTGAGACAGGGTCTTGCTGAGTTGCCAAACCTGGGCTTGAACTTGTGATCCTTCTGCTGCAGCCTCTTGATTAACTGGAATTACAGATGTATGCCACTGTTTGTTTTCTTTTTTGGGACAGTCTTTCTATGTTTCCCAGGCTGGCCTAGAATCCTTAGGTTCTAAGGATCCTTCTCAGCTTTCCAGATGCAGCAGCTAAAAGTAACAGGCATGGACCATCACTCACTCCTGGCTTCTAGAAACGTTCTTTATTTAAGATATCATTACCATGTTTTCTTCCATTGCTTTATGGCTTATTGTAGTCTTTTTAATATATTTATAATTAGTAGTCTGGAGTCTTTGTTTATTAAATCTGATATCCAGTCCCTTCAAAGGTGCTTTCTGTTACCTGCTTCCCCCCCCCCGTAACAGTTAATGTGTCATGCTTTTCTGTTTACATGTCTCAATTTGTTATTAAAAACTGGACATTTTAGATAGTATACTAAAGTATACTATAGTAGCAACTTTAGATATTAGTTCGTACGTGTGTGTGTATATGTGTGTGTGTGTACTGTTTGAGCATGTCCTCTCCCACATGAGAAGCCACTGATGTTCCTCCGCAAAGGGCACAGACTTGGGATGCACACAGTCATCTTGGCCAGGGCTCTTTCTTGTTCCCTGGTCTCTGTTGTCTGCCCTTGCTGGTGTCGCATCCAGCTGGGAGGATCTACTCTGTGCCAGCTGATTACTTTATTCTTTTCAACATTCCCTAAGACAGTAATGATGAACCTATGGCATGCGTGCTGCTGCAGGCTGTTTGCATCATTAAAAGCTCCAAAAGGTTCGCCATCGCTGCCCTAAGCCCTAACCTGCTATACAGATTTATACAGTGAATTTCTGGCTCCTTTGCAAGTATAGTTTTTGAGGCCAGTGTTTGAGGTTTTAACCTGGGGGACCCTTCTTAGTTGTTTCTTTCTTGGTTCTCTGGTGTGTACCTATGGTTTAGCTTCAGTCTCTCATGAAACGATCCATCTCCTTTTGATAGCTCCACTGTACTTGAGAATGCCCTTGATCTTCGTCACACTTTATTTGAAATAGTTCTGTTCCTTTAGGGAGAAATTTGGAGCAAGTGTGAGGACTGTGGCATGCTTCTCTCTGAGTGACACCTTTGCTTTAGGAACAGGATACTGGGTGGGGATGAGTGGTTCTCTGGTCTTCCCTGTTTGACTTCATCAACATAAAACCTCAATCCTATGAAGAGCTGGGGTTGGGGCCACTGGAGTCCAAGCATTCTCAGTGTATCATCCCTGAAGTAGATCCTTCTTTTTATGAGTGGGGATAGGTGGAAGAAGGGAGCCTCCAACCTCTTGGATGTACTTGTTATAAATTTATCCTCTTCAATATGTAGGATGTGGTTCTAGGGAGGGATGAGAAATGCTGCGGCTCACTCCTCCCAGGAAGATAGCATAGCCTTTGCTGGAAGCTTAGGAGAGAGGGAGCCTTGTGTTCTTGGCCACACTACCAGGAGTATAGTTTCTGTCATGTTAAGCTGAGAAAGGAGAGAGGAGGGTGGGTTGTTGTTCAGATGCTACCAATTCTAGTTATTCTCCATGATTTTCTGTAGGTCTTCATTGATAATTATGTATTTCTCTTCTGTATTATTTAGGTTGTTTTTTTAAAAAATAATGTTCATTGTATGTTTATTTTGTTGGGAATGGGTTTGAGGAGCTTCTCATGCTGCCATTGTAGATTTTGGACACTTGTACTTTGAATATATATGAACTAAAATGTTATTCCATTTTGTACCTTTTAACTAATGACATCCTTTGCTAATCAGAACGTCTTACTTTTAAAAGAATTGAATGTATCAGATTTTACTCATTTTAAAGAAGTCCTTCTGTCTCAAGTTCAGTGGTAATTTTCTACATTGTTTAAGTTAAATTTAGTTTTACTTTTTTACCTTTGTATTATTAATGTTGTGTGGGTTTTAGTGAATGTGTGAGAAACAGGTATCCAATTTTATTTTTTCCAAATAGACAACTAACTGACCCAACCTTATTTATTTATTTATTTATTTAGATACTGGGGATCAAACTTGGGATCTTGCGCTTTCGAGGCAGGCGGCGGAACCACTGAGCTAAATCCTTGGCCCCCAACCTTATTTGTTTTGTAGTCAGTTCTTTCCTCACAAGTCTGAAGAGCCTCTTACAAAAAATTGATACAGGTTGAGAATCTCTAATCTAAAATCTGAAACTTTTTTTTTGTGTGTGTGTGTGCAGTTACTAGAGATTGAATCCAGGACTTTCTCACTGAACTATTTCCCCAGTTTCTCTCTTTTAAAAAAATTTCTGAGACAGGCTCTCACTGAGTCACTGAATTGCCCAGGCTGGGGTTAAACTTTTGATCCGCCTGTGTCAGACTCCCATAGTGCTGGGATTATAGTCATGTGGCATTATACCTGGCTCAGAATCTGAAACTTTTGAATTTTATGCATATTGAATTTTGGATTTTTAGGTTCAATATGCTCAATTTTTAAAGCATATGTAAATATTTAAAAATCCAAAAAATTCGGGCTGGGGATTTAGCTCAGTGGTTCTGCCACCTGCCTCGAAAGCGCAAGGTCCCGAGTTTGATCCCCAGTACCAAAAACAACAACAAAAAAAATCCAAAAAATTCCAAAATCTGAAACACTGTGGGGCCCAAGCATTTTTGGGTAAGTGAGGATAAGTGATACTCAGCTGAGTCTATTTTGGGGTTCTCTATTCTGTACTCTTGGTCAATTTATTTGGTCTTGGGCTCTTATCGTATATATAATACAACTTTAGAATTTTGGTATCATGAAGAAAAAGTATTTTGCCTTCAAGAATATTTTACTGTGTGCTTATTAGATTTTTAATATGTTCAATAGCTTTCAGTGAAAACATTTTACCACCTTCTGTATGATAATTAGGCATGGAATTCATTGTGTACTAAGCATTTATTTACAGTGTTGAAATGGGAGAACAAAATACTGTACATGATGGTTATATTTATTAGCTCAAAAGTCACATTTTTTCCTTTTTAACCGTAGGAACAGTTCTGATCAAAAGTAACAGTGGTCAGTTGATGTTGGTATCTCCTCAGCAAGGGGTGACGAGAGCAGACATGGCAAGTACTGTAACTTCCAGGCCAGCAGTACCAGTGAACACGCAAACTGTCAAAATCTGTACGGTGACGGTAATATACCTTAATTGTCCTCCATTTCTCAGCTGATCTCTTCATATAAAGGTGTACATATTTGTCAGTAAAAATACTTTGGATGATTTAACTCAATTTTTAAATTAAGTGACTTTCTTTGAATATGCTAATTTAGTCAGTTTTTTTGTTTTGTCATTTGATAATTGCTAAAGCAACAAAAATTCAATCTTTGTACTCAAAGATTTTACAGTTCTCAAAGGACATGTTCAAAAGGACAACTTGCATCTTGAAAGAAGATAACCATTCTGCTTCAGTTTAATTTGTGGTAAAATAGACTCTTATGTATAGTATTCATTGTTATCCATGCCTTATAAAAATTAAGACATACAGAAAACTGCTGTGATACTTCATTAGCTTTACATTGTTAGAAAATGATTTATTTTACATACCTGGTGATCTTTCTAGATGACTGAAGCTTGAGTGACAGAATTTTAAAAATATTTCTGTGAATATATATATATATATTTTTTGGTACCGGGGATCGAACTCGGATCCTTGCGCTTGCACAGCAGGCAGCGAAACCACTGAGCTAAATCCCCGGCCCTCTGTGAATATTTTTATTTAAACACAAAATACTAAATATAGTTAAACATTGTCATAATGACTCAGGGCCATTTGAGTTCAAAATTTCCATTTTTGGTGGCAATATTATTCTTTGCCCATTTTGTTTGTTTTTATGTTCTCCTAATTTGATTTTAGGTGGTCAAGTAGTTATTTTTCCTGTCAATAATATTTGCTCTTGCTCTTTCTAATTTACTTTGTCTGTAGGTTAAGAATATAGAATAGCAGGGCCAGGAATTTAGTTCAGTGGCACTGTGCCTGCCTCGAAAGTGTAACATCCTCAGTTTGATCCCCGGTACAAAAAAAAAGAATATAGAGTAGCAGATTTTTGTTTATATTTAAATATTAAATAGGAATTTATATGGCTTCTGTATAGTCAGTCAAGTTTAAGATTTTAATGCAGATTGGTGTAGTACTTATTTAGTGTGAGACTTCAGATAAAAGGGGTATTTATTGAATCACTTGCCTCCTTAGAAATACGAAATGAGTGTCAACTAGTGAGTTGACTAGGTTGATAGTATAGAATATGCATAACACCTTAATATTATCAAGTTGGTTACAACAAATAAGTTTCCAATGGGAAATTGTTCTCATGTTCTCCATAGAACTGATTGATTATAATGACTAATACTGGTGACTTTGTTATCTTGTCCCTTCCCCCTCAGAATTCTAGCTCACAGGTAATGAAGAACGTGGCAGTGGCACCTGTTAAAACATTGGCACAAAGAGGAGCTACTGTGGCCCCCGCTGTTCCAAACCCTTCCTCAGTACAGGTAAGCTGTGGCTTACATGTGAATATGTGTGCCCTGGTTATTTTTGCATCTTTCTTTTTTTTTTTTTCTTTCTTTTCTTTTTTCTTTGGTGGCAGGGATCGAACTTGGGTCCTTCTGCTTGTGAGGCAGGCGGCGGAACCACTGAGCTAGATCCCTGGCCCCTGCATCTTTCTTTGTTATTTAGCTGTTGCCTGCCAAATGTGTAAGTTGCTGAATACATGACATTGAAGAGAGCAGTTCACTGATACATGGTGACACTTATTAAAGTGGGAAATGATGGAGATACGGGAAACAAGAAAATGTGGTGTATATTCTTGGATATGTTTTACTGAAATGTATTAAATTAATGCAGATACATCTAATATCTATGTGTCATGGTCTCTTGAAGTAGGTGCTGAGAGAGAATTTGGTGTCTGAGATATTTATTAGGGATTATTAGTACCTGTGGAATGGAAGGAGAATAAGAATTTAAAGTAGATGCAGAGCTTCAGCCAACCTAGTGGAGAACTTGGAGCACATATGCTTGTCAGCATTGTCCCATCTGGACCAACACTGTCAGATGGGCCATCCTTCTGGGATCAGTCACTGGATGTGAGCTGTCCTGGGAAAGTTGTACTTTTGAGCAAGGTCAGTATCTGCAGCTGAAGCAAACCTAGCGGAGCTGACAACTGGAAGCTGTCCAGGAGCATTCCCTTGGCTAGGATTATGCAGACCTTTCCCTTGTGATGGTTCATCACAGTCTGCTCCTTATGTCACTTGGATCCACTGCCTCATACGTGTTGGGACCAGCTGTGCTGGGGTTCTGATAGATTTCCTCCTTGGGGAAATAAAGAGGCGGTTAATAGGATGGTCGGCAACTCCACTGCTCCAGTTGATCTTGGGCTGCAGCTGACACTGATCATCTCCCTCCTCTGTCCACTTCAGGTTACCCTCACCTTCAACTACCAAATGTGCCAGGCTTGGTAATACAATTGGGCCAAGGACCATCATATTGTCTCATTAATTATTTAGACTCGCAGTACTTTAGTAGCTTTTTCGTTGAATATATTTCTTAAACATTGAGTACAGATATAATGCCACTGGTTAAAGAAAGATATTGCAGAGAAAAAACACACTTAGCAGCATGATATTAGATACTTAAGATTGCTATTTGTACATTGTGAGTTTTCATGACATGAAGAGCAAATTGTGCTGGGTAACTGAAGGAACTCCGCTATACTCATCCTTCATGGGTAAAGGGAATTTCTTGGAAGTTACTTCTTAAATTGTATCAGAGATTCTCCACATCCATAGACCTTAATCTTCCTTCCCCTTGCTTGCTGAAGCCATGGTCCCATGTCTGTTCCCTCTGGATATGAAGTCTTAATAGTTCTAGAAAGTGAAAGCTTGTGTTCATTTAGTTACTAATCGCAGTTGGTGGACACTAATTACATTTGTAATTTTTATAAAAAGGATATCTAGGAGGATGAATTCAGTTAGGTGTGAAAGTCTTTATTAAGCTCAAACTGAAACTGAGAACTTCTTTTAATTGTGAATGTAGGCTCCAAACGGTGGAAGCATGAGTACTACACTGTTAGTGTACCTGAGACTCTCGCAATAAAAATCACTGATTTTTAAAAATTTTCCCAAATGTTATAATTATCTTAAAATGTTCATGCTTAATTATCATTTTATGGTAGTTATTAGCTCCACTGTCAATCTTCATTTTGCTTTTTGTTGTACTGGGGATTGAACTTTGGGAGTGTTAAACTATATCCCCAGCCATTTTTAAAGTTTTAAAATTTTGAAACCAGTTTTGCTAATTTGCCCAGGCTGGCCTCACACTCTGTCTTCCAGCCTCTGCCTCCCTAGTGATTACAGATAGGCACCATTACCCAGCCTCCGCCTCCCTAGTGATTACAGACAGGCACCATTACCCAGCCTCCAATCTTGTTATTTATTATACTAATGAAGAAGTTACATATCAAAGAAAAATTTAGTAATATAGTTGTTAAAATGGTATATCTGGATTGCTTAATAGGTATTGTTCTTGTATTATTTTTCCATACACTAGTATATGTCTGCCATTGATCATTATTATTTCCATGTGGATTGTTTTTCCTAGTTTACATTGATGCATATTTTAAGTTGGGTTATTCCTCAGTGATAGTCTAGGGCAGTACAAATTATCAAAGAGTGCAGTTAATGATTCTGTATCCACTTTGAGAGGCAAAGCATCTTAGTTTGGGGTACTTCTTAGAAATGAGAAAGAACTTGGAAATGAGACAACTAAGACTCCTTGTACTTGATTTGTACTTATTTGACTAGAAAGGCAAATCTGTGAAAAAATTTTGAAAATAGGTATTTCCCTCCTAGCAATATTTGTTTAAAATGGCTTGAAACATGACATAAAAACTAGTTGAAAAATTTTATAATTAGTTTTAGACCATAGTGAGGAAGATAGAGTTTTTGCCTATTGTTAGATTAGAATATAAATGTGAAAATGATTTTTTTTTTAGAATTATTATTCTTTTTTTTTTTGTATTAAATTCTTTTATTGGTACATTGTAGGTATACAACACAATTACATTTCTCATTGGGAATTGTACCTTTACATAATGCATCTTGGTTCTTATTTTTTCCCCATTCCTAGCCCTCCCTTCACGCCCTCCACCCTTCCCTATTTACAAAGACTTTATTTCCATTTTTTCCATTTCTCATCATAGAATTAGTATTCTTAATCAAATATGAACAATCCTAAAATGATTACTCTTTCAGACAGGTATAGAAAATTACTCTCCTTGAAATGTAATTTGGTCTGCTAAATTTGCATGCAGTGTATTTTTCTAGCTCTACATATAACTGATTTTTATATACATTTATTTCACATATACTCCAGCCTTTTGATTCCTGTTCTCCAAGACATGCCTAATCAATGCAGCACAGCCTTGCAAAGAATGGAAATACCATTGGCTGGGGTAGAATACTGAGTCTTAAGTTATGATTAAATATAAGAGGGTCCATCCAACACTGGAATAGGAAGAGCAGGATTATATACCTCTCCATGTCCCTAAGAAGTGTAACTAGTGTGGAAGGTATGTGTATTTGGTAAGGCACAAGTAGTGGCTATGTTAGAAAACATTTTGAAGGACATATTTGTATTGGAGTGTGTTTGTCAGCAATACCTGAGGTAAATCAACTTGGAAAGGTTTTGGGCATGTGTAATCCCAGGACTTGGGAGGTAGAAGCAGGAGGATCATGAGTTTGAGGCCAGCCTGGGCTACATATTGAGACCCTGGGGACAGAGGAAGGGGGCAGAAGGGGAGGGTGAGGGAGAAGAGGAGGAGGAGGAGGAGGGCAGAGACGGGGGGAGAGGGAGAGGAAGGTTGAGAGGAGGTTTCAGGTGTCAGGAACCATGAAAGATAGGAGGGGGACTGGGGGAGTCCCAGTAACGCTTCAAATGCACACCCCCAGTGACTGGAAGCCTTCCCAGGCTTCCACCTCTTAAATATTCCACCTTCCAGTAGCACCATGGCCTGGGGACCAGGCTTTTGACACATGGGCCCTTGGAGAACATTTCAGGTCCAAGCTATAGCATGGAGAAAGGGTAAAATATTGACAAGAAATGTAAGAGAACTTGTGCCAAAGTACTTCCTCTTCTCACAAATGGAACACTTTTCCTCAGCTCACATTTCATTGGATCATGTTGTGCTTCAGGGGACAGTACTCCCTGGAGGAGCCCCTTTCACCAGTCATCAAAGACATAATTGCTAGCCAAAACTCTAGGTTATGCTTTCTTAATTATAATGTTAACAAGAGCTTATGACTGATTATAAGATACTCTGAAGAAAGGGTCTTATTTACTGTATATAAGCCTAGACATTCATTAAAAAATCTCTAGAATGGGCCTGGGATTTAGCTCAGTGGCACCGTACCTGCCTCGCAAGTGCAAGGTCCTGAGTCAATCCCTGGTACCGGAAGGAAAAAAAAAAACCTCTAGAAGGATTCAGAAGAAACTGTACAGTTGTTGCCTCTGGAAAGCAGGAGTAAGGTATGAACAGGAGGAAGGTGACTTCATTTTAATGTTGCTTTTGAGGTTTTCTCTATCTAATAGAATTTTACTAATTTAGTTGTAATTTTTAGTTTTACCTCTTTTGTTCAATATTTCATCATTAGCTCTAGTAGTCCTTATCAGTATTTTACATTTCCTTCCCTTTTACCCTCAGAAATTGTTGTGTGATATATGTGCCAGTCTTTCTAAAGAGGATAATTTTGGTGTGTGTTCAAATTGATCTGTCTTAACTATTGCAGAAGGAAATTTTCTTGAGGATTATAGCAACCTGACTTTTCTGTGTATGTGCTTGCAGAACGCAAGCATTTAAATTAAAATCATGGTGCAGTATTCAGTTTTAGACTATTGTGGATTGTGAATACTACTCTTTCCCACCTGCCTCCCACCCCAAACTTTTCTTATGTACAGCAACTTTTAATGTTTGAGCCAATGTGGTTTTCTGAATTATTACGTTGTGATTTCTTGTATTAAAATTTTTGCCCTGCAGGTGGTGCTAGAGTCACACCTCATTCCAATAGAGGGTGAGAGAAATGAATTTCTTTTCAGTGTGAAAATAATCCCATTTTGTAATATTCTTTATGCTTATTTTAATGGTCTATATAAAAGCAGCCTGGTTGAATATAAGATAATCAGTAGGTCACTTTATGTCATACGTAAGAAAAAGCAGAAAATTACCAGGCGGGTCATTCTTTGTTTTCATACAAAGACCTGCTATTTCAAATACTTTGTAGAGAGGCATGAACAGTATAGTTTGAGGATTTTTTCTTGGTACTCTCTTTCATACCCTAGGGTAGACGCACTGTTGCTATTCTCACTTTTGCAGACAGGAATCAGGATTTGCAGGAATAGTAACTGGCCTGTACTCAGTACTGTAGTGGTGGCCATAAGTAAGAGTAGGGAGGTAGGTGAGAGTCGGGCCCGGACCTGAGTGAGTACACAGTTCCGTGTTTGCGCTTTTGTAGACTCCTGGGGTACCCTGTCCAAGCAGAGGGGTCAGGGTTCACTGTAGTCCGCGAAGCTTGGATTGAGGTGCCTGCCCAGAAGTACTTAGCTCAGTGTGTACCGATTGAATTTCAGCCTGTGTCTCTGCCGGCCAGTGTGGCTTCGGTTACGGCTGTGAAGCCGGTGAAGCCTTCGGTGTTGGGAGCATCGTCTGCACCCTCAAGTGTGCCCAGTTCTAGAGCAGACAGCTTGGCCGCCCTGCAGACTGACCTCTCGCCGGTAAGCCACCACTGCCCCGCGTACAACGCGGTCTTACCGGTGGTCTTGGATCCTGCCTGCTGCCTAATATTTGTGGTCCTGTGTTCTCCATACTTAGGCAATGGTAGAAAATGTGAAGAAATGTACAAACTTTCTGGCAATGTTAATAAAGCTAGCGTGCCATGGGTCACAGTCTCCAGAGATGGGGAAGAGCGTGAAGGAGCTGGTGGAGCAACTATTGGTGAGTTGTAAAATGTTGCACGTTCGAACATGTTAAAAATGGGAGGTATCTGCATATTTTAAAGGCAGTTCTTGATCAACTTTCTTCTTGGTTCTTGAAAACTTGTAATGATTATAAAATTTACACAGTTACATTTATTACCTATTACTTTAAAAACCTTTTTATTTTTTATCCTATAGATCTAAGTTGTACAACATCATGTTTTGAATATATATTATTTTCTTGGTTTGAGAAGGCTGTTAGAGAGAAGGTTGACTTTTTGGTTAATTAGGAGATTTTTACTATATTTTAAAAGGTCAGAAAGACGGGCCATGAACAGATAATGGAATGTATTTCTCCTGTGGCCAAGCCTCATGCTTTGGGACCTGTGAGAGTTACATAACCATCTTAGGCCTCAGTCTCTTTAGCTACAAGATGAGAAGAATAAATGGGGTGGTCTTTGAGGTTTTAGCAGGAGCTAACTTCCTACTTTAGCTACCAAAGCACCCATCTTTAGTTTCTTGTTACCATTTTTCAGGTAACACTTTTCAATACACAAAAAAGGACGAAGGTTAGAGTTAGCAGATACTGCATCTGTCCTTAAGATTCAATGAGAATGTAACAGATGAACATAATCTTGGAGTATGTGTGGGAGGGCAGGCACTAGGGGTGGAACCCAGAGCCTAACGCATGGTAGGAGCACTCAGCCCCACCCAAGCCCAATTTTAGCTTTTCAAACTACTATAATCTATAGATTTCGCTGACCATGTAACTAATACTTTTATGCATTTTTGAAATATAAAATGGGCACTGCTACCAAGTGGAACCCATGTGTATTTCAAATATTGGTTGGGGAAATCAAGCATACTTTATTCAAATATATTATGTCTTTTAAAAATATTCTTACAGATGCTAGAAATAGAATATATTTGAAATCGTTACTTTCTCATTTGGGAAGATGTTTTTAAGATATTTAAAATTATATATCCTATATTCAGATTTTTAATTTAGATTTTGAGTGTCTTTTTAAAAGTAAACTGAACTTTTGTTCTTCCCTTTCCAAGGTGTGCAAGTTTTGAAAAGGGATATATATATATATATATATATATGTATGTATGTATTTATATATGGAGAAAGAAAGAGTGAGAGGGAGAGAGGGACAGAAGGAGAGGAGAAAGAGGGAGGGAGAGACTTGATTCTCTGAAATAAAATACTTAGATGGAGAGACATGATGAGAACCAATATATATTCTGTAAAAGATTTTGAAGTTTTTAAGCCTGGAAGATGTGTGTAAATTTTGTGGAGAGATAGCAATAGTTAGGAATTAATCAAATGTCCTTTCTAGCTTAGGAACTCTTTATCTTAGAACAGCAAACAGTGCTATTCAAATACTTTGGTCTCTGGATAGTTTAATATTCCTAGAAATCAAGGCTTCCTCCAGGCATTTTTATTTTTCTGTGGACCTGGAATGCAAACTGTGAAATTTAAAGACTTTTATTTTTTAAAGTAATAATAAAGCTGTTATTCATTAACATAAATAACGTTTGAATGAAAAATGTTTTTCCCAAAACAATAAAATTGAGTGAAGAAAATGGCATTGCTCTACATTTTGTAAATCTCTTTGATGACCAGCTTAACAGAAGGCACTTGGATTTTCTTACCTGCTTCTGCATTTAACCTATCTTGTGATGTGTTATTTTTTTGAGAGTGTTTGGGAAATACATGGTCTCATGTGAAGAGGTGGTTGGAATAGTGAGCAATGTAATAGCTTTCTCCAGGACACTGGCTATTCTGTAGCATGTACTGGCTTATCTTACATAGTGAATAGATTTTTTTACCCATCTGTGATTTTTGTCATAACATGTGTTGGTCATTTGGAAAATACCAGTTCACTGAGTTATGCAAATTTCCAAATTTTTTTCAGATATTTTATTTAAAATGACAAAATAACATGGTCATTAATTTCACCAACAGTCTTACCAGAAAATTCTTTTAACTCCTAGGAAGCCATCAAGTCCAGAGTAGTGATTATAAATTTTCCAAAATTGTAATTTTGACTTGAGAGCTTTAATTTTATCGTCAGCAACAAATACTATCAGTTATTTTTTTTTTATAGCAACAGGCTTCATTTATTGTTGAGAAAATGTCTACCACTTCAAATATTTGGTCGTTCTTTCCCGTCACTTTGTCATTCTTTCCAGTAAAAATGAAAACCAGCAGGTGGTTCAGCTGATGACTCAGTGGCAGAGTGATTTTTCTTGAGCATATTCCTTTGGTTTGCAGCACAAATGCTTTTTGTATGATTCTTCTTTATGTTCAGAATTGGAAAGATGTCTGCTGGAGTTGAAATGTAATAAAATTAACTTTTACTGTTTCATCATGGATGTTTAGAAGAGTAGCTGGCTCTTTTTTAAACTACTTGCATATAGCAGTGTGGAGAATGATGACAACTATTTTACTTTGCCCTTGCTCTCCTTTTTCCCCATGGTACTGGGGATTGAACCCAGGGTGTTGCACATGCTAGGCAAATGCCCTATTATTGTGCCACACCTCCAGTCTTTTCTTGAAGTTTTATTTTCAGACAGGGTCTAGCTACATCGCCTCAGTTGGCCTTGAATTTGCAACCCTCCTGCCTCAGCCTCCACTGTAGCGAGGATTGCAGGTAGGTGCCACTGTGCCTGTCAGACACACACACACACACACACACACACACACACACTCACACCCCAACCTTTATATTACAGTGAAAATAATTTTAGACCTCAAAGAGCCTTGAAATGATCAGTGGGAGTCTCCGGTTTTTGGAACTGCTATTATGGTCTTGCAGTAGCATTCTAAAACCAGCACAGTTTGATTAAGGTAATTTAAAAATTGATGAACCAAAGAAACCCTCCAATCCCCCAAAACAAATAGCTTCCTGTTTCCTCCCATTAAGTTCAGGGTCCTGAGTCTTCACTTCTTCGTTGTTCTTGACTGTCCCTAATAATGGCGCAGCATTCAGGCATCGGGTGAATAAGCATGCCATTGTGAACCAGAGTGCCATTAGCTGTGCTTTCTCGTTTCTCTGGTGGCAGGAGAAAAACACCTCTCTGTAATGATCGACTTTGCACTTATGGAAGCTTGTCTACAGGCATGGATTATGTACTTTGCCTCTTTTATTTTTTATTTTATTTAATTATTACTATTTTTTTTGGTACTGGGGATCGAACTCGGGACCTTGCGCTTTCGAGAGAACCACTGAGCTAAATCCCCGGCCCTGTTTAATTATTTTTTAAAGAGACAGAGCCTCGCTGTGGTGTCCAGGAGGCCTCAGACTCCTTGGCTCAAGTGAGCCTCCTGGCTCACCCTCCTGAGAAGCTGGGACTGCACTGTGTGCCACCATGCCTGGCGTTGTGTCTTTGAAAATACTTACATACCTAAAAGTGTTCTTTTTTTCCCCTCCAATCCTTAGGATGCAAAAATTGAAGTGGAAGAGTTTACTAAGAAACTGTATATCGAACTCAAGTCGTCACCTCAGCCTCACCTAGTTCCTTTCCTTAAGGTAATGTTATGTGTTTCTTTGAAGGCATTTTTTATGTCAGACTTCTTAAAATATTTTAAAGCTTAAGTATTTCATTATGATAGTAATTCAGTGTGAAGTTGCTCACAGTGTGGGACAAACCTTGGCACCTTTGTAAACTGTAAAGTAAGCACGTTCACAGTATTGTTTTCATTTGAACATTTTTGAAAAACAATAACATCCTATGAACATAACTTGATGGTATTATTTAATACTCAAACAGGAATGTATTCAAGAGATTGTTGACATGTGTGTGAAACCAGTGTCTTCTGTCTTGTTTAATAATTCCTGTTCTCCTAGAATTATAAACCACATAATAGTGTCACGTTTCCTGGGACAGTTACAATTTTTAAGAATTAAAGAGCTTGTTTAGGCCTAAAAAGTCCACTTAGATTCCTAGAAGTTACAAAGGAATTAAATGGAAATTTATAAAGTCATTAAAGAACTCCACAGCTATCATGAACTAACACTCATCCCCATAAATTTGGATGTAATAGCATCAAGAGTTGCCTTTTGAACATTTTGGAATAATTGTCTTGGGGAGTTAAAAGGGCCTTCACAGTTAAGACTCCTTTTGTTGCTTCACAAAAGAAGGGGGAAGGGGGATGGGAGCACCCTGTTTTCCTAGGATATTTAAATAATAGAAATTTTCTGAGAGGGAGACCCAAGTTGATGAGGAGGGTGCGAATCATGCAATGTAAAGTATGAGTGAAATTGAGACTATGTTAGCTGGAGAGGATTTGGGCTGAGGACCGGGAACTTGAAGGTTCAGGTCAATGCCTTATATCACACGTGGGAAGCACATCCATGTGAAAGGGATTTTTGTTTCTTTGTACTTCTAGAGCACATAGTTAGGATTGGATAGATGTGTCGAAAATGTGATGGATTATTTGTGAAATGTCTCCTGCCCTTCCTGGATGACCCACTTAATAGAAGTTAGAGGCCTTCTTCCCAGGTTTCTTTCATTGCAAAGCTTCTGGAGCTCTGGGCACAGTGTATAACAGTGACAACTCTTTCTAATTTGTGGGTTGTACTCATTGGATACACTGTGAGGGAGAAGGAAGAAAATGAGTGACCATCTATGATGTGACAGCACCGTGTTAGCTTTTCGTCACTGTAATGAATACCTGAGATAAAAAACTTAAAAGAAAAAAGGTTTATTTGACTCCCAGTTGTAGAAGCTCTGGTCTCTGACCAGTTGGCCCATTGCTTTGGTCTTGTGGCAGGATAGCACATCATGGTGAAAGTGTTTGGCAGAGTAAACCCTTTCCCCCCAGGGCTGGGAAGACAAACAGAGGACGATACCAGGGTCCCACAGCCTCCTTTGAGGCAGGCCTCCTGTGACCCAAAGATGAGGCCGTGCTCTAGGCCCCACCTCCTAAAGTTCCTGTTGCCTTCCAGGAGCACCATGCTGGGGACCAAGGACACCCAAGATCCGACCCACAGCAAATGATCCCCTAGGTTCTTTCACGAGATTTGCACCGTGTGTGTTCAGTTACTGAATCACTCTGAGAGTATGTACTAGGGAGTATTTTTCATTTGAGAGAGGACAAAACCATTTAGATTGGCTAACTTTAGACCAAACTCACAGGTCTAGAATTTATGACTCTACTTTAAATTATAAAATAATACCATGGAGGATTTGCACTTTGTATCTCTTTTCTAAAAAGTCCTTAGAGTTTTATTTTCCTTGTATTTTTTTTTTTTCGTCCTTGAGAGCTTTAGAGGGGATGGATGTTGCATAGAGTTGGGATTCAGCATTTTTAACTTAACTCTGCTCAGGCAATCAAGAGATAATTCAAATGTAAGTTTACATTATCTCTTTAAGTCTCATTACTTTAAAATTTTTTTACAATTATGTTTTCCTGATAATCCCTCTTAGATTTCCAATTTAAACTTAATTCACTTTCTCCATATATTTCCAAAGCAGTTTATTTTCTGCCATTTTTGAATTTTAGAAAAAGATGATGAGGGATTTTACATATATAAATTTTGAAAATCTCTCCAGATAGAAGTATTGTGAATCTAATCTCCTCCCCTCCCCTCCCCTCCCCTCCCCTCCCCTCCTCAAGTAAATGAAGTGGAACAATAGTTCTGCTTTACTTAAGAAGGGACTATGGTTTTATTTTTGTTCTTTAAACTTGTTTCTTGAGTACTTCCATTGTTTCTAGCTCTTAGTAGACAGTCTGGCTGAATCTAGGCGTTACAAGAAGGTAATGTTCCCAAACAGTCAATGAAGATAATCTTTACTACCCATCAGTTTTGTGTCTTGTTCTTACACACACCCCAGGCATGAAAAGGCGTGATTTTCATTTTAGACTCTTTACTTTTTCAGTAGGTTGCAAAGATAGAAAGTGATTTCAAATCCAGTCAGAGAATATGCTACCTCAGTTATGGAAATGGTTTTGGATCTTGAAATTCACTTTGTATTAGCTTTATTTTGGTGTAAAGACTATTTTTTTTGTCTAAAGTTGGAAAGTTATTTAATAAAAGACCTAGATTCTCTTGTGTTGTAAATAAGCTTAGATATTGAGATTACTAATGATCTATTATAGCTTTAGATGAATACAGAGAGGTGTGATACAGTGTTTTATTTTACCAAATTGATAATTGAGGTATCCAAAATAAGTTTAATATTGAGTCGTGGTAATTTCATATTAAAAAATTAACTACTGTTTGGCTTTAAATTGATTGTATCTTGGATACTGAAAGGATAAAATAAGGGGTACAGATTTTCTGAAAAGAAATATTGATACACTTTGATTTGCTTTATCCTATTAAAAAGACAAATATAAAATTTTGTGCTGGAGATGTAGCTCATTGGTACAGTGCTTGCATAGGATGCAGGAAACCCAGTTATATATTGCAATCCCCGTACAAAATTTTGTTACTGGTAATTTATCAGTGTTCTCTTTTCCTCTCTGTGTTTCTAGAAAAGTGTGATTGTTTTACGACAACTTCTGCCTGACTCCCAGAGCTTTATTCAGCAGTGTGTTCAGGAGACTTCCAGCGAGTTTGTCGTTGGCACCCGTACCCCAACAGTAACCGCTCCTCCTGTAGTGACAGCTGCAAGTTCCTCAGCCCAAACTGAAAAGCCCATCATCGTTTCTGCAGCAACAGTGCCCACACCTGTGTCTGTGCAAACTCTGAATCCACTTGCTGGGCTGGAGGGAGCAAAAACTGGCCTTGTGACCCTGCATTCAATGGGCCCGGCTGCTGTGCCAGGAAGAACAACAGCTGGAACTATTTTGCTCCAGACCTCAAAGCCACTCTTTACATCGGTACCGAATGCAGTAACAACAGTCTCGCTTCAGCCTGAGAAGCCAGTTGTGTCTGGATCAGCAGTAACACTGGCTCTTCCATCAGTAACTTTTGGAGAAAAGTCGCCTGCAAGTCTTTGTCTTCCGCCTGTGAAAACTGTTGCTGCTTCTGCAGGGACCATGCTGGACAAGCCTGTCATTCGCACTCCGGTCCAAATCAAACTTGGCCAGCCAGGTGCCCTCCTGTCACAGCCAGTTGGGATTCCGTCAGGTGTCAAAGTCAAGCAACTAGTGAGTAACACTCTGTTTCTTCTTCAGTTACTTATTTGGAAATTTTCAAGCATTCACAAAACTGGCAAGACGAGTAAAAGACTGCAAAGCCTTTATCAACTCTGAGCAGTTGTTAATTTTTATCTCACATGCATTGTTTTCAGATTTGTAGTCACATAAATGCATCCCCCCCCCCATTGGGAATTAAGATAGGGTCTCACTGAATTGCCGAGGTTGGGCCAAGACTTGCAGCTTTCCTGCTTGAGCCTCCCAGAGTGCTGGGATTATAGGTATGCATCACCACAACTTTTTGTTGCATCGTTATTGCAGAATTTATGGTATTGCACCCCTCAAAATGTTATGTATTTCTTAAAGAGAAGAATTTTTCATTTTTTTTTAGTCTTGGTAAGCACTCTAGCACTGAGCTACATACCCAGGACACAAAAGAATTAATTTATCTTTAACATAACAGAACGTGTAGTCACACATCAGATACTAATAATTGGTACAGCATTTCATACTTGTCCCAGTAATGATCTTTTAACTTTTTTTTTGTGATCTTGTTTCAAATGAAAAATTGCTTATTATGTACATTTAGCTATTTATCTTTGGCTTGGTAATCTAAAAGAGCTCTGCAACTTCTTGAGGTTTTTCCTTATATGACAAAGTTTTAAAGGCCTAGGCTAGGGCTGGGGATTTAGCTCAGTGGTTTCACCACCTACCTTGCAAGTGGAAGGTCCTGAGTTCGATCTCTGGTACAAAAAAAAAATAAGGCCTAGGCTCTTAATTTTGTAGAATGTTCCTTTATTTTATTTTGTCTGAACATTTCCTCAAGATTAGATTCAGCGTAAATATTTTGGGGAGGGTTATTACATAGGTGATATTATGATAACATTTCTGTTTACAAAAACGTGCTAAAGGGAGAAGGAAACAGTGAGAGGGATATAAAATAAGTTGTATTTTTTCCTAAACTTGGTAGGATGGGAGGTTCTTGAGTGAAAGAAGGAAATTTTAGCTGTTCATTGATTATTTGGTGTTTAGAATGTTCTTTATTCAGGTAAGACAAGTTT
Organism: Heterocephalus glaber; assembly: GCF_000247695.1. The sequence continues at coordinate 6,126,201 of NW_004624770.1, read as the reverse complement.
TAATCAGAAGACTGTAAAAGAATTGTTGACCCATGGGATATAGTACATAGTAAATTCATTAAAAGTAACAATGTTTCTTGTAAAATTCTTCCCTTTTTTATACTGTATCAGAGCAGGCTGATTTCTTTTGATATGTGGTGATTGCCCTTGTTTTCTTTTATAAATCTTTGTGTTAGAGGCTGTGTTTTGAATCTTATTGTTTGTTTGGGTTTTTTTGTTTTTTGAGACAGGGTATTGCTGTGTAGTTCAGGCTGGCCTTGAACTCACTATGTAGCCCAGGCTGGCCTTGAACTTGTGGTGATCCTCCTGCCTCAGCCTCCCAGTGCTGAGATTACAGGCATGCACCAGGAAGCCTGGCCTCACATTATTTTGTTTTAGTTTATTCTGCCTCTTGCATGTATTTCCCAGCCTTGTTTGTATGACCAAGAATATAGGCTACCATCTGTAGGTGATCATCCTTTGAGGTAGAAGGGCAGCTGTGGGCACACAAAGGAGAAGATTAGGTGGCCAGAGTTGGAGGGAGTCTTAAGTCATAGGCAGCTGGGAAGTAATAGTCATTTACCAGAAGATGACTATTATGTCTTTTTTTATCCTTTCCTTGTCTGAGTCTGATTTTAAAATGGAGAAATTGTAGTTGTTGTGTCGGATTCTTTTGGAGGCTGAAATTTATCTCAGGTATGAAACATTTGTAGAAGCAGTCATTCTTAAACAGTGTTCCAGACAGCCAGGTTTGGGAACCATTGGAACAAATGAGTCGCCCCAGGAGAGGCCACTTTTTGGTAGAGCCGAAGAGTTGAAATTGTCTTTCTGGGTCATAGCTGATGCTTGAGTCGGTGCTGATCTTTATTTTGCGTCTCTAGTACATAGGTACATAGGTCCCTCAGGTGAAGTTTTATTTTGTTGGCTGCTAGAGTTCTAAAAGTGTCCTCTGTGTGCTGTAGATTTTAAAATAATTTTATGATAAGGAAAAGACAGGAAAAAAACTAAGAATCCAGAAATTCTGATTGACCCCTCCCATTGCAGTCAGCAGGTACAGGTATTCCACTAATGACCAACCTGGTTAATGACTGTTCAGGCTTGGGACCCGCCACTCAGATTTACAACCGGTCTTTTTTTTTGTGCAGTTCTGTACATCTTGTTTATAGAGCCCCAATGTCTTTTTTGGTACATGTACCTCATTTATATAGTACTGTAATTTTGTGATTGTACTGTACAGTACAGTGCTATAGTTTTATTTGTTGTACATTATAGTACTGCATGTGCAAGTTATGCAAATAAAAACAAAGTCGTCAAGTTGGAGTTTTCTTTGACCATTTCTTTTTTCTGAATATTGTAATGTGTGTATTCTCTACAGTTCTTCATTTGATGACCAATTCATTTAATGACCTAGTTGCAGGATCATAACTTGGTTATTAAACGAAGAGGGTCTATAATGGATCTCAGCCTAGAACTCTGTAACGTTTTCATTAGATTATAATGCTTCTCAGCTTTAGCCAACAAATTTGATGTTAGTATCCATATCTACCTATTTAGAATGGCAAAAGGCACAGAGGTAAGACACTGAAAATACATTGTGAACTTTTTTATGATAGATTTACCTGGGACAAAACAGCATAAATCCTTCTGTATGGTAATGAATGCTACAGAGGGTTGAACAAGGGTGTTTTTTTCAAATCAAGTAATTTAGAAAATTAGTGTTTTAACTTGTTTGTTTGTTTGCTTGTTTGTTTGTATTTATTGTGTTTTTCTGAGACAAGGTATTGCTATATAGTCCAGGCTCGTCTTTAACTCAGTATGTGGCTGCCCTTAAACTTGTGATGATTCTCCTGCCTCAGCCTTCCAAGTGTTGAAATTACAGTTGTGTGCCACTGTGCCCGGCAAGTTAAAAATATTTTAAAAAATAAATTTAAATTTAATTTTAATTTGATGGAAAGTAAGGCATATCATTGAGTCCACTATAAAGTGCAGTTCAATTTAATCCTATGTCGGTGAGGAGGAAAATGCGCAGGATGCTAGAAAAGAAGAAAGCATTCTGTGTAGCTTATATACGATGTGGCAAATAACTTAAAATAAGAAAATTGCCATGCTGTATCTAATCTGTGGTTGGTGCAACCCACTACGGTGTGGAGAATATGCGTATGGCTATCTTGTTTAATGTCAGGTTTAGAAATTTTATCATTTATTTCCTTTAATGATTGTGGACTTAAGAATTCCTTCTTAGTATTTATTTCTTGATTGCAGTAGTAGTTCTGGAGAATTGTATAGGTTTCCTGCTTCTTGGATAAGATCTTTAAATATTGCACTTTCAGATTATTAGAAGACTCCTACCACTTCAAGGTTCAGACTTTATTATTATTTGATGAAATTATTCATTTTTAATCCACCACCACTTTAAAAAAGATATGTTTATCATTGCATGCTATTTTTCTATCTTGTTGACTGTTACATTTTACTATACTTGAGGGTTCTGCTAAAAAATTTCAAGAAAATTCACTAGAATTGTTCAGTTTATTTTAGGGTAAGCTTTTCATGTTGTACTCAAAAGGTTGAAATGTTGAATCAGTAGTTCTAGGAATTTTAAATAAGGATTTAGTTCTTATTAGTGAATTCAGTTCTTATAAATGGTTAATCTTACTGGCTATCTATCAATTTGAGCACAGTAGTTATTATATGGTATTGTACACTCAAATATTGAACTTAATATTTTGCCTTTGTTTTTATTTAAAAATTAATGAAAGAGGGTAGATGAATTGGATTATGGATTACTAGATAATAGACACTTTCAGGAGACCTGGTGCTTGAAAATTTTCCTTTGGATGTTTGTGAAAAAACTTGTTTGAGCAAAAGCTAAATTAAATGAAATTTTAAATTAGCAAACTTAATTTAATTTAGAAAAGTTAAATTTTAATTTCATTGTACTCATTTTTAAAATTTAAATTTTGATAAATTTGTATAACTAATTTCTCCCATGAAATTAAAAATAAAACTCCTCAAATCCATAGTACATGCAAATAAAATTCATGAATGAGAAAATTAATTCAAAATCCCTGGCATTTATTTTTGCCAAGAAAGGCAGAGACAGTTTTGGAAAGCTGCTACTCTTGGTAATCTATTGATCACTTAAAATAATTTATACTTAGAGGTAAGGTAAGAAGTTTTGGTGTCATTGAAGGTATTTTCCTATTTTAAGTATATATTTCTCCAGCTAACTCTATTACTTGCATTTCTTCTTTAACAGTATCACAGATATTTAATAAATAAGTGGCCAAGTATTTTCAACAATCATTCTCCAAATAGCACAGTTTTGTGCATATAAGAGAAAAACAGATAATAAGTATTTGAACATTATTAATGTGGTAACTGAATTTCATTATATTAAAGTGAAATGAACTCCTAAAATACATTGATCCGGAATAGTTTAAAAAATGGTATTGTATTGTATTTTTACTTGCACCCAATTATTTTGAAGGAGAAATTCTTTTAAGAATTTTCATTAATAAAAATAAATTTTTTAAAAAGAATATTCAACATTTTGTATGAAATAATCATCAAGACATAAGTCAGCCATTTGTCTCTGGAAAAATTTTTTCAGGGTATAAATTTTAGTCTTTTGATGGTAACCAGTATTTTCTGTAGAAAAGAGGAAATAAAAATCGAGTAGAAAAAAAAAAGAATTGTTAAAATTATTTTATTGGCTCAAGTAGTTGACCTGCAGTTTTATATGAACTGACCCAAGATCCAAAGTAATTTGTCTTTTTTTTCCTTTTTTCCATTAAGAGAGGACAGGTGGAATTCAGTTGATTTTGCTGTCACTTAAATAGGACTAATAAAAGGTTTAGTGAAGAAAGAGGTTGAATCCAAGTAGGATCCACCTTTTATTTACCATATATAATTAGGAGTTGCACAGAAAATTCAATCTTCATGGGCTATAATTTAATCAGCATTTTTATGAAAATGATTTTTTTGGTTTTTTTTTTTAAGGAGTGACCAAGTTTATTTGAAAAATAAAAATGAGTGAGGGAGAAACTGGCTCTGCAGAGTGAGCTGGGGCTGACTCAAAGAGGAAAAAGTAAGATGAAAGAACACCCTGGAGAAAGCACGAGGGCTATGGTGAGGGAAGCCATGATAGTGTCAGGTCGAGGCTATCCTGTTGAAAACCTGCTTAGGTTGCATGAAGAAGTCCACATGCAGGGCTTTGGAAGCTGCTCTGTGTGCATGTCCAGGATCTTGTAGTTAAAACCTCACGCCCACTTCCCCATCTGTCTTCGCCATGCCCTAATCTCCTGTGTCATTTTCCCAGAGACACACAGATCCCCATAATTCCTTATGGGGTTCTGAGGGAGTGGAAGGCTCTGTCTTGTATAGCTTCTTCAAACTGCAAAAGGCTGTAGACCCTACCTACTGGGGATTATGTGCTCTCCAACTATCTTGGGGTGCTGTGGCTCACTGGCTGCGTTGAAGAAAAACCTGTCAGAAAACAATGAGAAAAGAGTTAATGACTATTGAGCTTCACTATGAGCCCATATATGAAGAGCAGGTAGTCTTATTCTTTGAAATCTCAAGTCTTCCAGAAGCCCAGAGGAGTAGCTTTCTCTTTTTAGGTGATCTTGTTCTTCAGAGAGTTCAGATAGGACTGGCTTTATTCTAGAAAGATGAATCAATCCAATGATCTGTCTCTGCCACCTTCATTGCAGTGGTTGTGGCCAGGATCACTGAGAAGGGGTCTTTTCATTTTGGCTTTAGGTGGTCAGGAGGTGTCCTCTCTGTCTAAGTTGTTATGAGCTCTTGGTCTTCAGGAGAGACAATAGGTGGTCCTCCTGGGCCAGGAGCTGGCCAGACTCTGTTCCCATTCATTTGGATAGCCTGTTGTACTTGGCCCAGATTAATGAGATACTTTAAAAACTTTGTAGTTTCTGGTTCTACTATCATATCGGAGAATAGAAATGGACTCCCATACAACATGTCAGGTGGGCTCAAACTTAGCCCAGATTTGGACATGTTAAGAACCCTCATGTGCACTATTGGCAGCAGTCGGAGCCAGGACTTAGACGTCTCTTGGCAGAGTTTTCCCAGAGCTTGCTTTAGGGTCTGATTGGGGCCCTCTATCCTTCCAGAAAATTGAGGCCCACTTCCCATGTAGGATTTTTATACCTTATCACTATGTCCCTTGAGGAAGGACCTGAATAGTTCCTCAGGAGCTGAAAATAAGACTAGGGCCTTGAAGGGCTAAAGTGGTATCCTTCTTGCTGCTCTAGCAGCCTTTTGATTTCCCAGGGAGACTTCAGATGTGTCTCTTTGGTGCCCTTTACAGTTCATGACTGTGACCTGCCTGGAAAGACAGACTGCCTCAGGGAGTTGTAGAATTTCCTTCCTGTTATTTTATAGATGATTGACAAAGCCACTCCCATCAGTGAACCACTTCCTCAAGATTTTGGAGGGGCGTGTCACTGATGTTCTGCCTGCTTGCATAGGTCTGGGAGATCACTTATTCACAAGAGTGGCTAACTTATGGGGCTATAGGCATCAAAGAAGCAGAGTTAATAGTAGTGCAAGTTTTTATAATAACATCAAGGGTGTCTGAGAGCATGGCCTGATACTAACTGAGCCATTCCACTGTTAGCCACAAGTAACCTTTTGTCTCCAGACTAGCTCTGACCTGCTGGGGAGCCAGGCCTTCTAGTCTCTGTTAGTACAGTGCAAAGCATCTCTCATTAGGGGTCCCCTCAACCCCAACTGTGGCAATAGATCCAGAGGAGGTTTTTCTAGAGAAGTGAGTCAAAACAGAATGAAGTGGCTCACATGATGGCTAAGATTACCCAGGGTTCCTTGGAGGAGATGGCAGTGTCTGTGAACAGGGGCATTGCAGGTTCCCCTGGGCCTCTTCAGTCGTCAGAGCAAGAAAGGAGGGTTCTGTCTGGTCTAGTTCCTCTGGGAGTGGGGACAGTCAAACCTCCAGTTGCACAAGTCAGGCACATTAGCTGTCTCACGTACAGAGCAGAGCCCAGGTGGAGGCTTAGTGCAGCCATGTGCCCAGGATCCAGGCCTCTTACACTTGAAACAGGAGCTTTTTTCCTGGTTGTCCCTAGGGTTTTCCTTAGACGGTCTGGGTGATTTTAAAGCATTGCCAATTATGACAGCTATAATCTTAGCCTTTTTCTTTTGTCCTTCCTCTGGGTCCCAATTGTTGAACACAGAACAGTCCATGTCCCGCAATAGGGCCATAGGTGTCTCAGGCCCCATCTAAAGTTTTTGTAGCTTATGTTGATACCTGGGGCTGACTGACAGGTGAAATGATCTCCCACTAGCCCTTCTCCCTCCTTGGAAGATGGATTGATATTAGCGTATTTAGGAAAGACTTAATATACCTCTTTACCTCCATGGTAAAAGCAGCTAGCATGTCAGACATCATTAGTTCCCAACTGGTATGCCAGTCCCAATTTGGTTCTTTTGAAGGGGAAATAACCTTTCCAGGGTGGTTTCCTTCCCTTTTTAAAGCACGTTGTTCATTTCCATAGCCTCTTGTACATCTGTAACTGAGAAAGGGCCCTGATTTATTGGCTGGGGACATTGAGGAGGTGGAAGAGACCTTCACTATCATCAAACAGATCAGAGAGATTCACATCCCCCTGACAGACAAGTTGGGGTTCCAGGACAGGGCTGTTCTGTTAGTTTTTAAGCCTTTCCCGCAACAAAGAGTCACAAAGTCCACTTTATATTAGGCAGAAATGCTGTAACTAGAGAATGGTCTCATAATTTACAGTACTATCCCATGCCCATTTCTGACCACCTCCCAGGTCATACTGAACCAACCCAAACTGTATTGCAATAGTAGATAAGCTGTTTCTACTTTGTTTTTGTTTTTTGTTGTTGTTGTTGGTACCAGGGACTGAACTTGGGACCTTGCGCTTTTGAGGCAGGTGCCGGAACCACTGAGCTAAATCCCCGGCCCAGCTGTTTCTACTTGGGATTGTCAAAATGAAGCCTTTTCCACTCATCAAGAATATATCCTAGTGGAGAAGTTGGTGAAGTTTGTGTGGTGGCGAGGTCTGAGAGGTCCTAATGGCTCGGCTTAGGGCCTTGGTCTCTGGTATCTGACTTTTACTCCTAGCTGGCTATGCCAAAATATTATTGATAGCTCCTTCTAAAAGTTGCTTACCAAATAAACATTAGCGGGTTTTGGGTTGCTCCCCTCTCCTTCTGCAGTTAGATTCCAGGTTCTTCTTGTTTCACACAAAGAATTGAATGAAATGAGCAAAAAGCAGAACAAAGTTTATTTGACAAAGTAGAAGTGAAGAGTGAGGGAGAATCTGGCTCTTGAGTGTGAGGTTGGAAAAAGGAAGCTAAAAGTACACCTTGGAGGAGGCAGGGTGGGCTATCACGAGGAGAGCCGTTAGCCTGTAGTAGTATTCTTGATCTATAAGTTGATTAATGCCTGTTTAGTTAAATTTACTTGAATGTTATTTTAAGTTTTATGAGAATACATTAGAATTTATGGAAAATAAAGCTAGAGACATTTACAGTGTATATATTCTTTTATTTTTATACTAGTCAAAATGTTTTATTATGAACATTTGAAACAGAAAAATTGAAGTTTACAGTAAACATTATATACCAACCACCTAGATTCTATTACTTACAGCTACTTGACTTAATGTGTTTATTCAGCCTTCAGTCCATCTTGGTATCTTTTGATTAATTTCAAAATCTTCCTAAATAATTAAACATAGATGCCACTACCTGCAGTTAAATATTTGGGTTTTTTTCCCTTTTGAGACAAAATTTACATGCAATGACACAGACAAATGTTATGTGTACCATTGGAAAAATATTTTTAAGCCCATTCCTGTGTGTAACTCATCAGAATAATTTAATGTTGCCATTGTCTCAGTGTTCTTTCATGCCCCTTCTCAGCCACTCTGCAGCCTCATCTTCCCAGAGGCAGTCCGTAGCTGATTACTCTCTCTACAGATGAGCTTTGCTTTTTCTAGGACTCAGTGGAAATGGAATCATACAGTAAGGGCCTTTCATCTGTTTGTTTAATCCATACTTGTGTTTCTTTGGTTCCTTTCTGGATAGAATTTTAGAATCATTTCTTGTCAGCTAGCCAGATCATAATGTAATTAATTAGTAGATTTTATAAACTACTGAAACACCAAGTCTTTGGTATGCAGAGAGAAAAAGCTAATGTGTGTAATCTACCTTTCTTTCCTTAATTCCAAAGTATCTTTTGGAGGGAAGTAAATAAAGAACTTAATTTGAGGGTAAGGGATACTGGGTATTAAACCCATGGGTGCTCTGCCCTGAGCTATTTTCCCAGCCCCTTTTATTTATTTTGAGAACAAGTCTCACTAATTTGCCCAGGTGGAATTTGAACTTGTGATCCTTCTGCCTCAGCCTCCCAAAGTGCAGGGACTACAGGCATGCACCACTGCACCCAGTTAAGGACTTAATTTTTAAGCAGTGTAATAGCTTTTCTCTTTCTTGCCGTGTAAGAACAAATGTCTGTACTGTGGATCAGTTTTAATTTCTCTAAAATAATTTCAGTCTCCATAAATTGCCAAATAATGTGACTTCTTATGGTCATTTCTTGGAAAGAAGACCAATTAATTCTCTTACATGTTATCACTCATTATGTTTTATTTTGTTTGGCCAGTGTGCAGGAGTATGCTGCCCACACATTTTAGATTTGGTACATATGCTACCCAGGTATTGGAGTAACTAAGATGAGGACTGATGGGGATGGAGGGTTGTTAAATCTCAGCTCAATACTTTGTTATATTTTCATGTACCTATCAAAAAAAGTACAAAGACTCACTGGTAAACAACTTTATAATAATATTTTATTATTATCCTTTCTATTTAAAATGCCGAAAACAATGTCTAATAAAGAGTATCCAGAAAAAAATACAAAAAAATAGGGAAATCGGGCCAGGGATTTAGCTTAGTGGTTCCGCCGCCTGCCTTGCAAGCGCAAGGACATGAGTTCGATCCCCGGTACCAAAAAAACAAAACAAAACAAACAAAAAAAAATAGGGAAATAAGTCCAAGTTGTTGATTGCATTCTCTTGAGTTTCAGTCTGAATGCAAAAACAGGACTTCAGATGTGTATTACTTCATATATGTTAAGCCTGAACCCTAGGAATTTTCAAGACATAAATAAGATCTCAGCTTCATTGAAATATATTTTTCCAAGAGTTCTTTTCTCTTATCAAAGAATAATGGCAATTGAATTATTCCAACATAAATTTCTTTTCTAGAAGAGTTCTGTTGTCAAAGAATGATAGCAATTGAATTATTCCAACTTACATTTCTTCTCTAAGGGAATTAGTTCTATAGGATTACTTACAAAGATAGTTTGTATTGTTACTTTTTTTCATAGTGCATACTTGATTTTTAAATTTTATATACAGATAATTAGAAAGCAGAATAAATTGTACGCTCATAATTCTGTTAAGAAGCCTATCAATTGGCCAGGCTGTGACTTCTTTATATTAACCATGTAGGGTTAAAGTAATTCTGGATAGTTCACTGTCAAGAGGTAGCTTAAATTCATGGTGACAGTTTCTTCCTTGAATTGAAAAAAATAATATTCTGCTATTCTGGTTTTTTCTTTTAATTTGAAGCTAAAAAGTAATAACCCTGTTATTACTTTAATTTCTTTTCCTTTACCCTAACCCTCATTGGATTTCTTGACCTGTTATATTGGAGAATGCCTTTAGCATTGTCACTTTTCAAATGCTTTAGAAAGATACCTTTAAAAAAAAAACAGCACTTAAAAAGCTCATATCTTTTAGATGTATATGTTGAAATATTTATAGCTTTAAAAAGATATATCTGGGATTTGTTTGGCAGGGAAGTGGACAGAGGATGAAACTTGATTGTTGAAGAATTGTTTAATCTGGGTAATAGTACAGGTACTTTCATTTTATTTTCTCTGCTTTTGCATATGTTAAATTTCCCATGATAAGTTACAAAGTGAAAATAGGATCCATGTGGAAATTTTTATAAATTTGAACTGCTCTCTAAAAATAGTATGTCATGGAAATACCTGCATACCCATGTTTATTGCAACCCAATTCACAATAGCTAAGCTATGGAAGGAAACAGCCTAGGAGCCTGTCAGCAAATGAATGATTAAGGAAAAAAAAAATATATATATAACAAATATATATATAAAACAAATATATATATATTAATTAGCCATAAAGAAAAATGAAACCAGAGATCATCATGTTAAGGGAAATAGGCCCAGGGATTTAGCTCAGTGGTTCGGGCGACTGCCTTGCAAGTGCAAGGTCCTGAGTTCGATCCCCAGTACCCCCCCCCAATAAAAATAAAATCAAGGACATGTTAAGGGAAATAAGCCAGACTAAGAAAGTTTCGTGTTTTCTTTCATATGTGATCTCTTAAAATAACAAAGAAAAGGGAGATAACGTGAAAGCAGAAGGTGGACTGTTGGAGAAGAGGAGGGAACAAGGGGGAGAAGGGAGGGAGAGCCGAAGGGCTGTGGGGTGGAAGTTATCGAATGTTGTACATGTGTATGAATCTGCCAAAATGAAATCCGTTAATCTGTATAACTAATATGCATTCATAAAAATAGTATGCAATTTGCGAGATAGTCATATTTTTCTTAAGCTTTTGAATAAGACAAATTTACTCCATACAAATATAAATTTTAAGTAAACATTTTTCTTATGCTAAGATAAGGTATACAGTATGTACAGCTGGGTAAGCACAAGCTGTTGTTAAAAGTGAAATCTTCATCCTTTCCTGAAGCAGGTTTGCTTGAATGATGGACAGTTCTCCTTGTTTTAGGTAGTCCAGCAGCCATCAGGAGGCCTTGGAAAACAAGGGACCACAGCTTCTCATCCCTCAGCATTGACCATTCAGAAATCTGCAGAGAAGATTCCAGTGAACACTGTAGTACCTACTAGTAAGTGTCCTCCAGGTCGCTGCTAGCCATGCCAGCTCCATCACACGTTTTGTGTTTGGAATATGGTTGTTTTTTTTTTTTTTTGTAGATTACAAATTTTTTTAATCATGAACTTTTTAAAAAATTAATTTTATCAGTACATTTTGGGTATTCAGTATAATGACATTCATCATTGGAAATTTGCACCTTTACATAATCTGTCTTGGTCCTTATTATTGTCACCACTCCCTGCTCTTCCTTCAACCACTCCTCCCCTCCCTATTTACAAAGACTTTGTTTCCATTTTTTCATTTTCTCATATTAATTTCATTCCCTTCTTTCTTTTCCCCTACCCCTCACACTTCCCCTTCCCCTTTGCCTATTTTCTTCCTATTTAATATGGTGGGTTTTGCACCATGTGTTTATTGTTGGATTAAGAGAAGTTTGACCTTTTAAAGTTGTTCCTAAGAGAAGGCTGAAAGGTAACTATTTGTTACATCCTTTTTACAAATACAGATAACTTTTGAGGGGTACATGTTGTTTTGAAATAAAGGGGAGCAACTGCTCATGTTATTCTGTAATTAAAACATTCTGGTAGTAAATAAGTATTCTTTTAACTTAAAATTTTGTTACATCATGATTTCTTTTTAAAATACAATTTTTTTCTCTAAGTTTGGAAATCAGTCTCACATAGGTAAGTCAGAGTCTTTAAGTCTTTTAAAAATATATCCACCTAAGTGATAGATTATTAACATGTTTTAGTCACCTTTTGTGCATCTTTTTGTAGTGATGTTAATTCTACAGATAATTTGAGACCATATAAAAAAGAAACACAGAAATCCTTATAAGAATGATTTCTTATCCAGGGAGTATATCCATTATCCTACTTGAATTTAAACATAGTTTTAGGGCAGCTTGAAATTTTCTTTGATTATTCTATATATATATTAAAAACTGTTATTCTGAATTTTTCCTAATGTGGCGTGATTGCTCTTTTTGTATTCTATTTTTTTCTCATTTTGTTTTTGTAGCTTCCATTCTAAAGCAAATTACTTTGCCTGGAAATAAAATTTTGTCGCTTCAAGCATCTACTGCTATTCAGAAAAATAAAATAAAAGAGAACGGAACAACAGGCTTCAGGTAAAGAAAATAAATAGTTAAAACTTGATCTGGTTTTGATTAGAAGGAAGTAGTACTTAAGAAAAAAGTGTCAAAGAATAATACCTAAATAAAATAAAATATATTGATGTGTTTAAAAAATAGAACAGTACTTTATTGAGTATAATTTGTTATAGTGAAATACCCAAATCTTAAGTGTTTTGTTTGATGAATTTTGAAAAAGTGTACCTAGGTAGTGCAGTCTGCAGTAAGATGGTGAACATAATCATTCGTTTCCTTTATGCCCCTTTCAAATCACTTAGCTCCATCCCTGCCTCTGGTGGTCATTGTTCTTGGATCTTCCTTGAATATCACATAAATACTGTGGTCCTCCCTTATCTGCAGTTTTGCTTTCTGTAGTTTCAGTTACTGATAGCTAGCAGTGGTCTGAAAATAAGAAATGGAAAATTCTTCAAATTATAAGTTTTAAATTGTGTGTGCTATTCTGAATAGCATGATGAAATCACCTCGTCTAGGAGGGGAATCATGCCTTCATCCAGCGAATCCATGCTGGACGTACTGTTCGCTGCTCCACCCTTGAGCAGCTGTCTTCCTTACCAGATCGACTAGCATGGTGCTTGGTGCTTATGTTCAGGTAACCTTCACGTTTCCACTTAACATCATCAGCGAATGCTGCCGCCTGCGCAAGGCTCCCTCCCAGGGCCAGTGCCGTTCACTACATGCGTGTCTTACCTCCCTTTGTCTCATCATGTAGGCATTGTATCATCTCAGATCCTCACAAGAAGGCTGAGCAGCAAAAAAGAAGGTATTTTGAGAGACTGTGAACTGGGCTTTATTAGTTTTCTTTTTCATTTATAGATCTTTTGAAGTTTGAATATTCATTTTCTTTAAGTTGTGCTGAGGCTGTGGTTATCATCCTGTGTTGTTTTCAGAGGAAATATTGGAAGACAGTGATGTAGGTGCTCATTGCCTTCCAGTTCAGTGAGTTTTGATAAAAGGCAAAATCCAAGTACCACAAAGAATATTTTCAGCACACTAAAAGTTCCCTTTTATTCCCCCTCAGCGAGTCCCCACATTACACCGCAGACCCCAAACAACCACTGATCTGCTTCTTAACATTGTAGATTAGATTTCTCTTTCCTAGAGTTTTGCGTAAGTGGCTTCATAAAGTTTGTATTCTTCAGCCTCTCTTTTCTCAATATGTGTTTGATACACTTCTCTGTTGTTTATGTAGTTTGACTTTTTTATTGCTAAGTAATACCATCTTATGGTTTCCTCTCAATAGACATTTGAGTTGTTTTATTTGTAGCAGTTCTGAATAAAACTGCTGTGAACACTGAGTCCAAGCATTGAGCCTACATTTTTTTTTTCATGTTGTAAATACATAGGAGTGAAATTGCTAACTCATGGCCAAACTTTAAAATTTAGCCCTTTCCCATTGGTACATAGTTGGAGCCCATTTGTGGCCTTTATTTGCATTTCCGCAGTAACTAATGATGCTGAATATATTTTCATACCTTATTGTCCATTTGGGTAAGTTTTTGGGAAATGTCAATTCAGATATTTTTACTGCTTTTATTTTTTAATTTTTTTCCCATTAAGTTTATTGGTACATTTTAGGTATAAAATACAGTTACATTCATCATTGGAATCTTGTACCATTAC
>NW_004624770.1:6098451-6111369 GCF_000247695.1 Heterocephalus glaber | reverse complement strand
AATTTAGCAGGATTAGAAAACACAAGGTATATATAAAAATTCATGTCTATGTATACTTGCTATAAATGAAGAATTGGATATTGAAATTTAAAAGTTATGTAGGAGTACAAAGGACCTAGAAAAGGAAAAAGAAAAACAAAACAGTATTGGAAGGCACTTAGGACCTAATTTTAAGACTTCCTCTAAAGCTACAGTAATCAAGGCAGTGTTGGTGTAAGGAAAGACATACAGATCAGTGGAATAAAACAGAATCTAGGAATAGAACCCCATATATATGGTCCACTGAGTTTTGAAAGATTATTTAACATTAACATTTTATAGAACATAAACTCAATTCAAGAGCTGAGGAAAAAATAGTGTTTTTAGCAAATGGTACTAGAACACCTGGTATCCATATGTAAAAAATTAACCTCAACCCTTTATTTCCATACATTAAAAATAGTGAAAGGATCTATGAACCTAAATAGGAAGGACTAAAACTGACACATTAAGAAGAAATTATAAGGGAAAATGTTCATGAATTTAGGGTAGGCAAGAATTTCCTATGATACAAAAAACATGATGTGTAAAAGAAACTGATAACTGAGATTCCATCAAAATTTAGAACTTTAAATGACATCGTTAAGAAAATGAAAAGTAGTCCTTAAACAGACCATATTTATAGTACATATAACCTAAGACCAGAATATATAAAGAACTCTTACAGCTCATTAATAGACAACCCAATGAAAAAGTAGACACAAGAAGATGATAAATTGCCAGTACAGATACGTATTGACTTATCATTGTCATGACTTTTTCTTTTTGTTGGATTCTCCCTCTTTGCTTTTAATTTCTTGTCACGCCCAATGGATTAATTCTGCTGGGCTTCCTGGGGTTGTGATCCTCCTTGTCTTTTCCTAGGATATTGTCTAAAATTTTTTGGAGTGCTGGTTTGGTATTCTTGAAGTTCCTGGGTGCTCTTTGTCATGAAAGTATCTTATTTCCCCATCAGTTTTGAAAGATAGTTTTGCAGGGTACATCAATCTGGGTTGGAGGCTGTTTTCCTTTAGGGCTTGGAATACATCACTCCAAGCTCTTCTAGCCTTGAAGGTTTGCATTGAGAAGTCTGTGATTCTGATGGGCTTTCCTTTGTAGGTGATTTGTTTCTTTTCTCTTACTGCTTGTAGAATTTTGTTCTTCCATTAGGTTTCTGGAATCTTAACAATTATATGCCTATGTGTAGATTTTTTTTGATCAAGGATAGTTGGAGTCCTGTATGCCTCACTTATCTGTATGTCAAGCTCTTTTCCCTGCTTGGAAAGTTTTCTGCCATCACTTCTGTGAACATTTTTTTTATGTCATCTGTACTCTCTCCTGTTTCTTCGTTGACCCCGATCAGTCTTATGTTATTCTTCTTTGCATCATCTAGCAGCTGCTGGATTGATTTCTCGTGGTCTTTTACTATTTTAAAGCAACTTTTCTTTTCCTGGTCACTAATTGCAATCTTATCTTCTGTGTCTGAAATTCTGTCCTCACATTGCCTCATTCTGCTGCGTAGACTTTCAGTGGAGTTTTTAATCTCCTGGAAATCTGTATCTGATTTATGGATTCCATTTGTTTCCTATGTTGGGATTCCATCATGTTCCTCAGATCCTCTATTTTTTTATCTTGTGTCTTCTCTAGACTTATTAATCATGTCTTGCACTATGGGCCCAATCGCTGCTGTTATCTTAAAAATTATTTCTGATTTTATTTTTTCCAGATCCTCTTTTGTTGCCAGTTCAGGGAGTCCAGGTGGTTGCGTATCAGAGTGTTCCATTTCATTTCCCTTTGGGGTTGGTTGCTTTAGGTGATCTGGAAGTCTGGTTTTGAGACTTGTTTACGTGTCTTCTCATTTTGAGGGGAGGCCATGTTGCTGGTGCCTCAGCTCACCTCCTGTGCACTGCGGGGGTTGGTACCGTGGCCTGGAATCATCCTCCTGGGCGCTGTGAGCCGCTCACCTCCTGTCTTGCCTGCTTTTAAATTGTTTTTGTCATGAACTTTTCCTAATCAATTTAAGGTGATCATTGATTTTTCTCTATATTAGTATTATGAATTGTATTGGTTTTTAAATTTTTATTTTTATTTTTTATTATTTATTTTTTATTTTTTGTGTATCCTTTTATTGGTACTTTTTAGGTATACAATATAATGACATTCATCATTGGAGATATGCACCTTACTTACTCTCTTGGTTCTTATTTTTTCCCCCTTCCCCTGCCCTCCCTTCCACCCCTCCATCCCTCCTTATTGGTTTTTAAATTTTTGAATCTTAAGTCAGCCTTACATTCCTGATTACTAGCTTTTTAAATATTTTGCTCACTTTAATAAATATTTTGCTAAGGGTTTTGTGTATATGTTCACAGACTTTGGTGTATAGTTTTCCATTTTTATAGTGACTTTGCCAGATTTTGTATTTGTGATTATCCTGGGCTCAAAAAAAACTCATAAAGTCTTTGCCTTTCCTGAGTTTTAAAATTTTTTGTAAAATTAATGTTATTTCTTCCTAAAATGAAGAATGGCTTTAGCATTGAAATTAGATAGGCTTCTTTAGGGGATGGTTTTTTTGTTTTTGTTGTTTTTGCTACTGGGGATTGAACTCAGGACCTTGCACTTGTGAGGCAGGTGGCGAAACCACTGAGCTAATCCCCGGGCCTGGGGGATGGTTTTTGATAAAGTCAATTTTATTTACATATATAGGCTCTTTAATTTGTTATTCTATTTAATAGTTTCAGAGATATTTTTTTAAGGTCTTGTATATTTTAAATTTATTGGCATGATTTTGTTCCTAATACTTTTTTATTTTAAATATCTATAGATTTCTGTTTGTAGGGTAGTACCCTGCATTCTTTAAGGAATTTTGGGTATTTATCTTAGTGTTTGACTTTTTGGGGCATAAAATTATTAATCTTACATAATGTCTATTAATTTGGAGCGAAACTTCCTGTGTTCATGCCTAAGGTTTTAATCCATTTTAAAAATAATTAATTTTTGATTTTGTTATTCTTATTCATTTTCTCTATTTCATTTTAAACAAAAGTAAGCCCTTTAGGCTTAAGGTGCTCTTTTTCTAGCATCTTAGGTTGGAAATTTAGATCTTTAAATTTAAATCTTTTCTTGTATAAGCGTTTAGAACTCTAAATTTCTCTAAGTACTGATTTCTTATCCAACTAAATACAATTTTGGTTTCATTCACATTCATGATGTAATATTTTTTTTTCTTTTCCTTCTATTTAATAGTGTAAATATTTGAGGCTTTTCTAGGTCATTTTTTTCTAACAAAACTTTATGATCAGAGAACATGATCTTTAACATTTCAGTCTTCTTAAATTTGTTGATACACTCCAATGTGGCCCATACTGAAGACCATCTATAAGTACTTGGACAAAAGTGTGTTTACTTTTGAGAGGCTTTTGTTTTGGTAAATGTTAATTTGGTGAAGGTAGCTTTGTTTACATCTCCTGTATCCTGGCTTTTTTTGCTTTGTTTTTTGGACTTGTGTCTCTTAATCAGAGTTTGTATTAAAGTCTCCAGCTGTGATCATGGGTTTGCTTGAGAGCGCCTGATGCCACGCGGAATGTGGCTGTACAGACCAGGTCGGGGTGCTCCGGCCAGAGGCCAGAGCCGCTCAATTTACCCACTGTGTTCGCATTATCCAGTGGTGCATCCCTCTGATTTGTGCATGTTTTTGTACAGTTTTCAAAAAGTCTTATTTTTTAAAATTGTGTACTGATTTTGTAATTGTTATTAGTCAAGCCATTCTGCCATTTCCAAAAATCACAACCAACATTTCTTTTTTAATGGCTTATTGTTCTGATGTAGTTCTCTCTTTTCCTGTTTTTTAAATAATTATTTTAAAGCCAGTGCTTTACTATATCTAATATTCATTTTATCTGGGATTTTGTTTCTGTTATCTGGCTGTTGAGTCCTATTCCTTGGTGTATATGGTAATATTTAATTCATCGTCAGTAAAAATTATGGGAGTTTTAGATTAATTTACCCCCAGAGGACAGCAGAGAAGGAATTGTCTTAATCTGATTGGCGACTGAGCTGGCCCAGAGTTAATTTTCACCTTTCCAAGACTCTGTGTAACTTTGGTTCTCCCACCCAGGATGTGGTCCAGAAGAATTAGGGTGCTTTTCTTTGCTGGGTTATGAACCCTAATTTTTATTTCTCTGATACTTTCTCTAACCTAAAACTCACTGTGTTTTCCCTCGGCTTTCTTTGCTTGACTTCTCTGAATTTTTTCCGCAGTGCTTCAGTGGGAACTGCCTTATTTCTTCATAGGCTCATGGCCCATCCCTCAAGCGTTGGAAGCTTTGAGCTTCGACTTTCTCCATCTTCATGAGATCGCCTAATGCTCTGTTGGCTTTTCTACCTCTTAGCAGCTGCTGTCTCTGTGGCTGTTCATTGTCTTGTTCCACATCAAGAATTAGCACATGGCCAGGGGAAAAACAAGACCAAAAAAATGGGGTTACTTTAGTGAGGCTGTCTGCTCTAAGGCCTGTGGCCCCTCCAGACCTGCTCTCCTGGCAGCTGTCTGCTGCCTTCGGACAAACTTTAAAAGAACTCTTCTGGCTCTGTCAGTTTTCTGTACTCAACACAGTTGTCTGAGATGAATAATTAACTATAAACAGAAGAAGCAGGCTTCCTTGTGTACTTAAACATTTTTGTGTTCAAAGATCTGTTCGAGTTGGTTTGAAATTACTTTCTATTTCTGTATAACATTTTGATGAACACAAGTTCTTAAGTAGGTAAAGTTGGTAGTTTCTTTTGTGGAAAGTGCTTGTTTAGGGCTTAAGAGCTCCTGCTGGATACTATGAAGATACTCTCCTATGTTATCTTCTTAAAGTTTTACTTTTAATATTTAAATCTTTATGTCATCAGGAGTTGATTTTGTACTTGTTTATTCCTGTGATGTAGACTACAGAGCCTAGTTCCAGCAGCATTACTGAAGAGTCTGTCCTTCCTCAGGTACCTATGGTGTCCTGTGTATCATATATACAGGTGGCTTTTCTGACCTATCTCTTCTTTTCAATTACTGATCTTAAGTTTCCAATAGCATACTGTTTAATATACTGTAATTTCAAAGTAATGCTTCCATCTGATAAGGCACATTCCCTAACTCTCCCTTACTTCTTTTCCTTCTTCCATTTTTCTCTTCACAGTTTTCTCGACTGTACTTGGACTTTTGCTGTTCCCTATAAATTTCAGAATCAACTGGTTAAGTTCCACCAGAAATCTCTGTTTTGGTTTGAATTGGCATGACCTTGAATCCATAGCCCTCCAGCTGATTTCTTCAGAATTTTGAACCTCTATAAACATGCTTCGTATCTTCATTTATTCACATCTTCTTTAATACCTTTCCATTAAGTGTTATAATTTTAGCTATATAGTTGTGTACTATTTTTGTTGTATGGATCTGTTAGATTTATTTCTAATTTTTTGTTGTTATTGTAAGTAATAATTTTGATATGTGCCTTTTCTATTGCTTTTTCCTTGTTTGCCAGTGTCCTTATAGTCTTATTATTTCTAGTAAGTTTTAGAATATTTTAGGTTATTTATGTAGAAAATGTCAGGAATGACATTAGGTATTACAATTATGATTAGACATTTTTTGAGTGAGCCTTTCAGCATTTTAAAGATGTCATTCTGTTGTTTTCTGGTATTCATGTATGAGTTTACATTCAAAGATAAGAATGCAAGAAAGTCACCCTGAGTTAAATTATAGGGAAACAGCAACAATACATGTGGAATTCCCATGACCTCAATTGTTGGATGATCACATGTTGAATATTAAAAACTATTATAAAATATGGAATAAAAGATCAGAAAGTTATGTATTATAAATGAATACAAAGATAGGAAAAAGAACCAAATAGGACATTTAGAAATGAAAACTGCAGGGCCAGGAATGTAGCTCAGTGGCACCGAGCCTGCCTGGCAGGCACAAGGTCCCAAGTTCAATCCCTGGTACCAGAAAAAAAAAAAAAAAAGAAATGAAAACTGCAATTGAACTTAAAACTTCATTGGATGGATAAATCAAATTTAACCTGGACATCGAAATTAAATTTTCTATTTTCCGGAGATTTGTGACTATTCTGGTAGGAACCTTGGATGACTACTGACCTGGGACCACTCTAGCCCTGTTCTCGCCCAGATTCTCAGATCCAGTGCTCTACTGTGGCAGAGACCTGATAACTAATGCTAGCCATGGGCACCTGCTCCTAAAGCGCTTCCTCTAGGGTGTGCTCCTTGCTTATTTTTCCTGACACTTTTTTGGGTGCAGATTCTGTGAACCCAGCAATGGAATGAAAATGTATTATATTGGTCTAAGTATAATACTGTTTAATTGCTCCCTGGTAAATGTAGTTCACTTACTGCCTGAAGCAAGTGTTACCATTAGTATTTTCTTTGGGAGATTTCTAGCTTACTACTTTTGCTCATTTATCTGTTGGGTGCTTATTGCTTTCTAAATATATAGATATAGATATGGAGATAAAGATGTAGAGATAGAAATGGTGGAAAGTAATTCATGGTTGTATATTTTGTAAATATTTTTCTCTCAATCTTTTGTTTAACTTATAACTTTGTATTTGGTATCTTTGGTATAGGGAATTTAAGAATTTCATTATTAGGTTTACCAGTCTCTTGCTTGATAGGTTTTGAATTCTGAGAAATCCTTTGCCACTATGAGCTCATAATGTTGTGCACCCGTGTTTTCTTCCAAGGTATATACTCACCTCACTTATGGACGCTTACCTTTATATCTTCCATAATTTTTGTCTCAACAGTAGTTACCTGATTTGAAAAGCCACCTTTATCTTAATAAATTCCTATTTATATAAGGGCACATTTTGTTCAAGTCTTATGTTTTTATTTTTATGTTAATACTTTGATGCTTTTCCATGGTTATAACATCAATATTTGTTTTTATATCTGATATGATAAATCTTTTTCTTACTAAAAACTTGCTGATTTTACTTGTTATTTTTCTCTTCTGCGTAAATTTTTTTTCTTTTTTGGGTACCAGGGATCGAACTCGGGACCTTGTGCTTGTGAGGCAGGTGGCAGAACCACTGAGCTAAATCCCTGGCCCTCTTATGCATAAATTTTAAAGTGAACATAGCGGTTCTGTGAAAACTTTGTATTGAGATTTAATTTGAGGAGAAGAATTGGCTTTTTATCATCTGGAAGATTTCCGTCTAGAACCATGGTTGTATTTTTCAGTGTGGTAAAGATATAGATAACAGAAAAACTGAAAAAGAGCTGCATTCTCAAAATGAAAGATTATTTCTCATGTTCAAGAAAATTAGGAAGTGGCCCGACCGGTGCAGCTGCTACATTGCATGGTGTTAGGGATGAAGGCTCCTTGTTTGCAGTCAGATTCCCACTGGATGTTTGTAGGTGTGGAATGTGCTGAAATTGACTGACTCCTCTTCAAGTCTTCATACGGCATGCCCCCCCCCCCCGGCCCCTTGGTACTGGTGATTGAGCCCGTGGCTTTCTCACTGAGCTACATTATTTTATTTATTTTATTTTATTTTAGTTTGAGACATGGCTTTTCTAAGTTGCCTGGGCTGCCAGGCTTGAACTTGTGATCCCCTCCTCCACCTCCCAGAGGCCTGGGGTAACAGGTGTGCATCGCCATACCCAGCTTGCCATAGTCCTTTGTATTTCACAGTTCCTTCCTGCCTTGAAGGGTCTTTGCCTGATCTCATGTCTTGTGGTACTTATCTAAGTTATTTCACTTATTTGTCAACTCTTCTGTGTATTTCTTACCCCTTGGAGAGTTTGCGATAAATTTACTATTATTAAATTTACCTGCCATTTAGAATAATGCCTAGTCCATATTTAAGCACTCAGGTTAGTGTGTGTGTGTGTGTGTGTGTGTGTGTGTGTGTGAGTGAGATACTGGGGATTGAACGCAGGGCCTTCACACTGAGGTACATCGCAGCCAGGCCCCCAGCCCCTCACCCTCTTCTCCCTACCTTGTTTACAGATTTGACATGGGCCCTCACTGAGTTGCCCCAGCTCTAACTTGGGGCCCTCCTGCCTCAGCCCCCTGGAGTGCTGAGATTATAGGTGTGAGCCACTGTGTCTGGCTACATTCATGTATTTGTTGAAATAATGAATTTTTAAAACTATAACACGAGTGTTTATGATTTTGACTATTTTTAGATAACCTTTATTTTTACACTAAGATACACTTTGCAGTTTTGAATAGTACTTTCTAGTAATTTGGGCCATATGTAGTTTTATGCACATCTTTTTATAAGATTGACTTTTTATTGTTTTTCTTTTTCTTCTTTTGTGGTACTGGGGATTGAACACTAGGCCTTTTGCAGTGAGCTGTATCCTCAGCCTTATATAAATTTTTTTTGAAAGAGGATCTTGCTAAGTCGCTCAGTTGCCCAGACTGGGACAGAACTTGTGGTCCTCTTGACACAGCTCCCCAGAGTGCTGGGATTACAGGCAAGGGCCACCACAGCTGGCTTCAGAGCTGTCCTTTTACATCCTTTTCAGTTTCCCGAATTCTTATTATCATCGTTAACTTTAGTTGCTGTTAAAATGAAAGTAAAAATAGACCCTTCATGTTGACTTTTATTTAATATGCGATAGTAGTGTATCGCATTAGATCTTGTCTTGACTAAACTGGATGAGGTGTAATATAGACTAATAGCTGACCATTTTTCCCAAAAACTATTTGGTGAACTTAAATGTTTGTTGTTGATTTTTGGCTTTTTGCACTAGACAGTACCATTTTCTGTTTATCAGTGTAGCTGGAATGAATATTGGAAACTGTATGGTGCTTAAACACCAGAGGGTGCCAGAGATTCATTTTTTATGTCATACTTCTGAATCAGAGGTGACAAGTATTACAGTATGTCTGCATGTTTGTTGTTATGTTTAACTTTCAAAAGTTATTGTTTTGAGTATTTTGTGTACAAGTTTATCAGTAATATATATTGGTTATATAAAACAGTCTATAATACAGTGTTTTTTCAGGGCAGAGCAAGATTTTTTTCTTTTAAAAAGAGAAACCAGACCAGTAAAAATAAAACCCCTCTCATCGTGGAGAGGCAAACTAGACAAAGAAGCATCATTTATAGCAGCCATGCTCAGATTAGTCACAGAGTTAAAATTCAACAAAAAGTTCTCATGGTAACTCTTGGTGGAAATTAGGTTTCTGAATATACTACACAGAGGAATTGAGAATGAGATTGTGAAGTCTTTCAAAGTTTTTAGTCACATTTTGTCATAGTAAATTGATATTCAGTAAAGTTATCTTTGTACTTATGTGCAGAATGAAATGAGAAGAAGAAACCTTAGAGTTAGGTACACCATAAAGCAAAGGTTACAGTTATGGGCATTCTCAAGAAGGATCAAAGCTAAGAGATGGTGATAATTCTGTGGTTGTGGTGTGATTCACACTGAAACTTCCTTACCAGTATTAATAATCTAATGAGGATATATAATTACAGCAAGTTAGATACTTTTGAAATGATTTATGAGTAGATATTTGCTAATATGATGCAGATTAACAATTTCTGGGTTACCTGGAGAATTAATAAAAATTTTGGATTCTGTGCCCACTCAGAATGAAATATCTGGATTTTGGGCAGGAATATGTAGTATTTTAAAATTTTTTTGTTGTATTTTTGACATTTGTTACAGTTTAAATAAGTACAAGTATAGGGTAGCAGGGCTCAGAATATAATCTGCAGAAAAGAATTTCAAAACTGAATGGACTTCAGGGGGTTTGCAGAGTGTCCTGTCATCAGAATCACTTGACATTTTCATGGTGTTATCTGTGCTAAAACTACTGGTGCCTCAGCACAGAGCAAGGGCAGTGGTGTCAAACCACACTAGGAGCTCTTTGTTCTTTACCCTTGCACACTTGTAATAAATAAAAGGAAAAAGTGATAGCTTTTAAAAAAAAAATAATGTCCTTAATGTAGCAGCAGGAACTATTTTACTGACCCCCAAATGCACACCTGTTTAAGGTTCTGTGTGACAGAGCTTTTCTGCTGCATGCCACAGAGCAAAAATGTCTCAAGACCAGTTCTTGTGCTTGTTTTTGAGTTGTGAGCTGAACTGACCTCATATGTCATGGAACACCACGAACGATGGACAGGACAAACTATGGTTATTTAGACTTAGGAACTGATGTTTTTACAAAAATGAATGGAAAAAGCCTGTCACTTCAGGGGGAAAACATGACAGTATTTGTTACCAATGATAAAATTTGAGCTTTCAAGCAAAAATTAAATTTTTGGAAAGTTTATATCTACCGCCTTGAATTCTGGTACCGAGGATCGAACTCAGATCCTTGCGCTTGCGAGACAGGCGGTGGAACCACTGAGCTAAATCCCTGGCCCGAATTCAATAGTTTCTTAATACTAACATACTGTATTCTGATCTGATTGCTAAGATATATTAAAATGTGATTTTTGGATTATATATAATGAGTATAAATTTGGATGATCTGTATAGTTCTATGAACCAGTATTTTCCAAATTACCAGTATATGATGTTACAGAATCATGCATGGGTAAAAAAAATCAGAGTGTATGAGGAGCAGTGGATTTTACATAGATTTGCAAAAATATAAGACAATGACACTCATTATTTTTTAATTTTGACACTTTTCATAAAAATGTTACCTGTTAACAAATTTGATATTTTTTGATAAATAATATTCATTTTAGTTTCTAACAGTTTTAGTTTTCAGTGTGGTTTAAAATTATGGGATAGGTTGAGTTTCACCCTCAATTTACAGATAAGAGCACTAATGAAAAAAGATGACAGGAAAATTGTCCACAGTGATTCTGTTAATTATCAGAGCAGGCGCTGACTGGGCATCTTAAACTATAGAATCAGTACTGTTAAATTTTTGTTTTTTCCTCCATTTTTTTTATTACATGTTTGCGATGCACAGGGGAATTTGGTACATATACATTTACTTCTCTTTCCCCTCCACTTTCTCTCGCCTCCCCAGTCTCCAGGTCCCCTTCCCGTCATTTCAAAGAACCAACTCTTTGATTCTTTAATCTATTTTGGGTTTTTTTTGTCTCAATTTCATTAATTTCTGTTCTGACCATATAGTTTCAGATTTGGATAGTCCTTGTCTTTCTAGACCTTGAGGTGCATCATTAGGATACTTATTGGGGATTGTTCAATTCTTTTTATATAGGCATTCATAGTTATACACTTTCCTCTTAGAAATGCTTTCATTGCTTTTCATAGGTTTTGATATGTTCTGCTTTCATTATCATTTGATTCTAGAAACTTTTATTTCTTCCTTGATTTTTTTCTGTGATCCTTTGGTTATTCAATAATGTATTACTTTTAATCTAAGTATTTGCACAGTTTCAGAGACTGCTTTTACTGTTGATTTCTAGCTTTCTTCCACTATGATCCAGTGGTATACAGGGGATTACTTCAAGCTTTTTCATATTTATTTACACATGCTTTATGACCTAAGATATGGTCTGTTTTAGAAAAAATTCCATGTGCTATTGAGAAAAATGTGTATTCTGTTGTTGCTGGGTGACACACTTTGTAGATATCTGTTAAGTCCATTTGTTCAGTGGTGTGGTTTAGTTCTGATATTTCTTTGTTGATTCTTTTGTCTTTTGACCTAACTGTGAGAGTAAGGTATTGAAGGCCTCTACAGTGATTGTTTTGGTGTCTGTTTGTCCTTTTAGATGAGGTAGTTTTGTTTTGTGAAGTTGGGTGTGCCAACATTCAGTGCTTGTTTACAATTATTATCTCATCCTGTTAAATAGTTCCCTTTTCCAGTGTTTAGTGGATCAGTTCAGGCTTGAAGTAGGCTGTTTTCTGAAAATAAGCAACTCCTGCTTGTTTTTGACCATGGGTTAAATGGAATATCATGTTCCATTCTTTCACTTTTAATCTATATACTGCCTTTTGGCTGGCTGAAGTGTGTCTTCTGTAGGCAGTATATGATTGATTTTTGTTTTGTTTTGTTTTGTTTGTTTTTTTTGAGGCAGGGTCTCCCTTTGTAGTTCAGGCTGGCCCTGAACTCACTGTGTAACCCAGGCTGGCCTTGAACTCTTGGCGATCCTCCTATCTCAGCCTCCTAAGGGGTGGGATTATAGCCCATGGCCAGCCATGGTTGCTTTTTAATCCAGTCTGCCATTATGTGTCTTTTGATTGGTTGAAACAGGTGCCATTGAAATTTATTATTGTAAAGTGTTTATTGAATCCTATCATTGCATTATTTTCCAGAATTAATTCCTTTACTTTTTTTCCTTTTGTTTGCTCTTTTTGGGCTCTTTGGTGCTAGTGACGCCCGTGTCTCTATCTAGGATTCCCTTAAGTATTTTTTGTAGTGCTGGTTTAGTGGTCATATATTTTTTTCAGAATTTCTTTGTCATGGAAAGTCTTCTTCATCAGTATTGAAGGCTAATTTTGCAGGATATAAAAGTTTAGATTGACAATTGTTTTCTTCAAGATTTGAAAACTTCACTTTAGGCTCTCCTGTCCTTTAAGGTTGTGATAAGATATCCATAATTTTTTTTCCTTAGATTCTTTTATTGGTACATTTTAGGTATACAATACATTTACATTTATCATTGGGTGCCTGTACCTGTACATGATGTATCTTAGTTCTTATTTTTTCCCCCATTACCTGGGCACCCTTCACCCCCTCCACCCTTCCCTATTTACAAAGACTTTGTTTCCATTTTTTCCTTTTCTCATAATTTTTCCTTTCCCTTCTTTCTTTTCCCTACCCCTCCCACTTCCCCTATCCCATTGGACCTTTTCTTCATATTTCACATTATCAATTATTCATTTTAATCCTTATTTACACTTTCAGTTTCTCACACCAGAGAAACTATTTGGTATTTATACATGTGTGTCCTATTT
>NW_004624770.1:6056126-6098296 GCF_000247695.1 Heterocephalus glaber | reverse complement strand
AACATGGGTGCACATATATCACTGTGGTATGATTCTTTTAATTCTTTGGGGAAGATCCCCAGCAGGGGAATAGCTGGGTCAAATGGGACCTCTAACTGTAGTTCTTTGAGGTATCTCCATACTGATTTCCACAGTGGTTGCATCAGTCTGCACCCCCAGCAACAATGGAGAAGGGTTCCTTTCTCCCCACACCCCTGCCAGCATTTGTTATTGGTTGATTTTTTTGACAGCAGCCATTCTTTCTGGGGTGAGGTGGAATCTCAGTATTGTTTTCATCTGCATTTCTCGAATGACCAGTGATGTTGAACATTTTTTCATATGTTTATTTGCTGCTTTTATTTCTTTGAGAAATGTCTGTTCATTTCAGATGCCCATTTTTGAATTGAGTCTTTAAATTTGAGGGCGTCTGATTTTTTAAAGTTCTTCATATATTCTAGTTAGTAGTCCTTTGTTTGAGATACCGCTACTAAAATTTTTTTCCCACGTTGCAGGTTGTCTGTTAGCTCTGTTGGTGGTTTCTCTTGCAGTGCAGAAGCTTTTCAATAAGAAGAGATCCCAGTTGTTGATTCTTTGTGCTAATTCCCGTGCTACTGAGGTTTTGTTCATAAAGTCTTTTCCTATGCCAATGTCTTCAAGAGCTCTACCTAACTTATCTTCCAGGAAGTTTAGTGTTTCTGTTTTAACATTTAGATC
The DNA here is from genome assembly GCF_000247695.1 of Heterocephalus glaber. The sequence continues at coordinate 6,097,603 of NW_004624770.1, read as the reverse complement.
TTTAATCCACTTCGATCTTAGTTCAGTGAATGGTGAGAGATATGGGTCTAGTTTTAGTCTCTGACAGGTTGAAATCCAGTTTTTCCAACACCATTTATTAAAGAGGCTATCTTTCCTCCAGTGAGGATGGTTGGCTGCTTTGTCAAAGATAGGGTGGCTGAGTAAAGAAATCCTTAATTTTTCTTAGGGGCTTGCCTTGATAGTATATCTCCTATTTTTTCTAGCAGCTTTAAGCATTTTCTCCTTTTGTTGAGTTTCTGGAATTTTGTATATGATGCGTTGTGCTGAGGTTCTCTTCTGGTCAAGGCCTATTTGGAGTCCTATATACTTCTTATACTTGAATATTGAATTCTTTCCCTAATTTTAAAAATGTTCTCCTATGATTTTAGTGAATAAATTTCTTGTTCCTTTTGAGTTGCCTCCTAACTGTTCTTTTATTCCTGTAATTCTGATGTTGGTTTTTTTTTTTTTTAATCATCTAGCAGGTGTTGAATCCAGCTTGGATGTGTCTTATCATTTTTAGGGCATCATTGAATTTATGTTCTACTTGTCTTCTCGTTCTGACACCTTGGCCAAGCATCCTCACATTGGTCAAATCTGTCTAATGTTGGCAATATAAAGACAACCAGATAATGGGAACCAAAATAAAAACCAATTTGCAACAGCTATGCCACTATTAACAAAAGAAAAAAGTATGCACTAATGTTGCTTATTGACATATCATAGTAACTTAAAATAGCTACTGCTACACATTCTTAACAATAGAAAAGAGATCTGTAATAATAATGTAGATACAAAGACACACCAATTATTGATATACTGTAAATGCTAAAAGCAACAACTATACAACATTTAATAATAGAGAATTGAGCAAGAATAGCAGCCAAGTAAAGAGCTAAAATTTAATAAAGCTTAATAGTCATAATTATAAAATGGGGGAGGTGGGGAAAGAGGAAAATGAAAGAGGTAAAATTTGAAAAAGAAAAGGAAGATGAGAAAGAGGAAACAGATGAGATAAAACATCCAATTAAAGAATAAAATAAAGTTAATAGAATTAAAAGCAACAGAAAGAGACAAACAAGAAAAATAAAAGAATATACACAAAGGACAAAAGACAAGGGGAAAAAAGAAAAACAAATCAACCCTCAAAATACAAACAGACAATAAAAAGAGCAATGAGTTCAAAGAATTCCTCTGCATGTTTAAGTGAGTGGTTTCTTTCCAGGGCCTATTAGTGGTATTAGAATCTACCAGATACGGGTGGGGGATAGTGGATCCCAACTAGAGCCTATTTTGTTTCCATACTCACTCTTTGAATGCTAAGTTCTGCCTGCCGTTTCCCCTGGTCTTGGTCAGTCAGTGGCATGGTATCTGCCTTGTGGTTATATTCACTTTAGTGACTCTGCGTTTTTTTCTTTCTGTGGGCTCTAAGTTACTACTCCTATGTTTGACTAGCTTTATGGCCTGTGGGTTCATGAAGTGCTTCCCTAACTCCAGAGGCCCCTCTGTCCCTGCACCCTGGGATGTGGTGGCTATCAGAGCTGAGATGTATCCCTGATCACACTGGCAGATAGGGAAAGCAAACAGACCACTGAGCTCTGCACTGGAAGTAGACAGTGAGCGAGGCCAACCAGTCTCTTGGACTTTATGTTTGCATTTTCAGACCTAGCTCTCCTAAAACCTGTGCACAGCCTTGCTTCTCACCACAAAGGGTGGGACTGACACTCACTGAGTTCAATGCTATTTAAACTTCTCAGGGCGGTCTGTGACTAGCCCTCCCCTTCTCCATGACTGTGTTTTAGAGCTGTCTCCTGCCCTGTCACTGTGGTAGGGTGACACCAGAGACCCTGAAGTAAGTTTTTCTATGACTTCTGATTCCCAGAGTCACTTTCAGAGTAAAATCCCATCCTGAATTTACAGCATGTAATACCATAGGCTTTTCTTGGGGCCAGCAACTCCTGGTCTGGTGTTTGTTCCCAGAGCTGCCAACCCTTCCTGGGTTTACCATGTGTTTGATGCTGTATGAGAACTAAGTTTGGTATTCTAGCCTGCTTCCTTTTTCCTCTGTGTTGCCTTCAGTTTCTCCACTTTCTCTATGGTGTCTAGTTTTCTTGTTGGCTCTTTCTTGAATCCCAGAGGGCTACTTCTTACTCTCTTCATTTAGTTCTTTTCCACGTGTCTGGATTCCAGGTCCTGGAGAGAGCTGTATTTTGCTGCCAGCCTTTACCATTTTTTAGTATTCTTTAATTTTTGTAGCTTACTATTTTGGGGGACCTGGTCCACAAACTATTAGTATTGTCACCACCTAAGTGTATCTGTTTTTTAAAAACCCTCCAGATTTCTGTTCTATTATGGACCTACTGAATGATAGTCATCAGTGCTATGTAGGTATATGTTTGACTGTGAGACTTTTTCTTTTCTTTTATGGGTATTTTGAGATAGGTCTTACGTGTCTTGTTAGCCTGGTCTTGAACTCACTGTGTAATTTAGACTGGCCTCACACTCAAAATCCTCCTACCACAGCATCACAAGTACTGGGATGACAGTTCTGCACCACTATAGACCTGCATTTTAAAATATATTTTCTAGGTGAGTCCTAAAAACACCAAAGTCTGAGAAATGCTGAAGTATGCTACACTATATTTTATTTACTAAGAGGAAAGGCAAAGGGATTTCTTGTGAGGGGAATAGCTTCAACAAATACATAGAAGGAGAAATAAACAAGAGTCATGTTAGTTTACAGACATGGAGTAGTCAAGTGGAGGCTGTGCCCAGAGAGCTGAATAAAAGAGTATTGAAGCCAGATTACAAGACACTAGTAGTCTAAGGGAAAAATTTGATCTTAAATTGTTTTATTTCTTTAGACAGGGTCTCACTATGTTGCTTCTGGCTTGTCTCAAACTCCTGGGCTCAAGTGATCCTCTTGCCTCAGCCTCCTGAGTAGCTGTGCCTATAGGCATGTCCCACTTGGCTTATTTAGTTTATGTTTTATTTTATTTTTTGGTAGAGTAACATTATATTTATTATTATATTGACAGTCTTCCACATTTTTCCTTGTGAATAAGAGCCATGCACTCATAGATACATTAAAAAAAAAATCACAAAATCTGGATTCATGATCAAAGGTGGTAAAAATCCCAGAGCAGTTTGGTTCAGTGAATGGAACAGTAAGGCAGTACTAGCACATGCCTCTGATTGCCCTTTCAGTAGCTAGGTGCTGGTGAGAACTATATCCTGGTGCTGCTGTCCCAGCAACAAGAGAAGAGGAAGAGGCTGAACCCAGGCTCAGAGCCAGTCCTCCCGGGTGCTTTCATTCTGTCATTGGCCCTCCTCTGTCTAAGGCTGGTAAAGTGTGACTGCTCCTCCAGGAACCCTGATAATGGTACCATAGCCTCCCTGCACCGCCCCCCCCCCTTCAGGGCATGATGTTACTTCCATAGTCTCAATCCTCAGTGAGGACCTGCTTTACTGTAACTTCAGGTTCCGTTCCTTGAAACTTGAAAGCAGAAGCACACAGAAGACACTGTGGTAGTGTATATTTTAAAAACAGATTATTTATGTGTTCAGGTATTGTATAGAGCATTATCACATACTATTTTGCACAAAACTCAAAAGGTAGAAAAGGGTCTTTAGCGGGAAAGGTGAGACTCTTCCCTCACTTCTTTCTCTGCTACCAAAGTTTCTGCCCTGCAGCCTGTTCCCAGTTTATTGTGTATCTTTCTTTAGGTGTTTTTTTGGGGGAGGAACAGTGTAATTTATTGATGATACATGACAAAGTAGGGCTCCTAGATAGTCTTTTCAGCACAGATGCCAATGTACATGTTTTGTGTTGTGGTTTTACCCACTTACTGATCTTAGAGATTGTCTTATACCAACATATTTGTGTGATTTAATATTTTTAAAGTTTTCTAATAATGGATGGCGGTTTCCATTGATTTATACTTGGAAAATAAAACTCCAGTAACTTTAGCAGCTTGTGACTTTAGTGACTTGTTTTACATGATTTCTAGGAAGAGTAGTTTAGTTTTAATCAGATAATGCCAATTATCCTTTCATGGTGGTTATATTTATAAATTATACTCTCAGGAACAGTGCTTAAGATAGCATATTTATATGTGAGCTGGCGAATTTTAAGAAACTTGTCGATCTAACAGGTGAAACTTTTATCTTGATATGAATGGGGTAGAACATCTTTATTTTCAGTTAACTTAAGTTTCAGATGTTTTATCCATTTTTCTATTGGATTTTTGGTCTTTTCCTTATTTATAGGAACTCTGAATATATTATGGTACAGATTTCCCCCTACTTATGATGGTCTGACTTTTTTTAAAATCAGTACTGGGGGTGGAACCCAGGGCCTTCTCACTGAACTATATCCCTAGCCCATTTTTATGTTTTATTTTGAGACAAGGCCTTGTTGGCCAGGCTAGGCTGAAACTTTCCTCAGCCTTCCAGAGTGCTGGGATTACAGGCATACACTACCATACCGGACTTGATGTTTGAACTTTCAAATGACATGAAAACACTATGCATTCAGTAAAACTATTTTGAACTTTGATTATTTCCTGGGCTAATCATACATGGTATGGTACTGTCTTGTGATCCTGAGCATCAGCCACAAAACACAGCTCCCAGCGAGCCATGCAATCAGTGTAAACACCTGACCCTCTGTAATAACTACATGGCCAGCATTTTTGCATATAATATTTAATGAATTATTAATAATTATTAATAAATATAATATTTAATAAATCACACAAGCTGTTCAACAGTTCGTTATACCATAGGCTTTGTGTTAGGTGCTTTTGCCTAACTATAGGCTAATGTAAGTGTTTAACTAGGCTAAACTATGATAGGTTTGGTGCAGTCAATGTTTTTTCTGCTTGTGATACTTCTAACTCACAGCAAGTTTATTGGGCTGTAACCATCCTAAGTCTGGGAACATCTGCAGCTCCTTTTTGTAGGATATAAATTACTTCATTTAATCCTCAGTCTGAATAGGGACTATTATTTTCCCGAAGATGGAGTCTGAGAAAAGTTAATTACTTTATAGATAATAACTTGCAGTTCAGGATTCCAGTATGTAGGCAGTTAGATCCAGAACCTTCATTTTCACCCACTGTTTTCTGCTCCTCAGTACCTTGTGATAGATATCAGTGCATTGTTCTAAGCACATAGAAAGAAGTTCCTTCAGCATCTGAATGCAGTTTATATACACTCTGTTAGAAAGGTAGATGATTAATATGATCGGTAAAGTTAGTCTTGTTGGAGTTCAAGGTAAACACATTGATGACTAGGTTACAAGTCATATTAAAATCTACTGTAACATAGACAAAAATATGCTCTTACAAGTTGAAAAGTTATAAAAACAAAGCTGGCATTTCTAAAATAGACATTTGAAGTGGGTCTGGTATGTAGGTAAGGCATTGAAAGCTGGAAAATGAACAAGCAAGGGGCATGAAGACCAGCACCGCAAGGGATCACCGGAGCAGAGGCTGCAGTCAGGAGGAGCTATTGATAGTGGTGGATGGGAGGGGAAGGCGAGAACCTGGGTCATTGCATCAGAGGCCTTGAATGTCACATTAACTTCATGGAAACATGAAAAGTTTCTGAACAGGAAAATAATGTGACTCAGTCTACCTCAGAAGAATTAATTTAGTGCTATTGCAGATCTTAAAGAGAGTGGCAGAGATTTAAGAAGGCAGATTTGAGCAGAGGTTAACTTTATCAAAAAGCAAAGTTAATTAGAGGAGTTTTAGAAGCCAAAATACACATGTTGGTGATACTTCTTTAACTTTTGCCTATCACCATGTTGCGCTCCATAGAATCCAAACCTGAAGACCCTTTATTTTTGTGATACTGGGAATTGAATCCAGGGCTCACACATGCTAGTCAGGTGCTCTACTACTGAGCAACATCCCCAGACCTTTAAAAAATTATTTTATTATTTTGAGGCAGTGGCCTTGAACTTGAGATCCTCCTGCTTCTGCCTCCTGAATAGATAGGATTGCAAGTGTGTGCACATTCAGCTTGAAGGCTTTTTGTGCTGAGGCATTATTAAATTTCCTTTTCTGAGTATCTTTTGAAACATGAGAAGACACTACATTAACCTTAAAAACTTGGTACACTGATTCTCACTTCTTTAAAACTGAGTATCACCAAATCTAAATCAGAAGTAGCCTTACACGTTATAGCCCAGACTACTTGCCCTGGCCTGTCTTGGCTTTATTGGTAATGCCGCCAGGACAGTGTTTTCCTAGAGGAGATGTGCAGTGGCTTGGGTGCTGTTCATTGTGGCTCCTTTTCTTCTTTCCTCAGTAGGGGTCTTCCTCTGCTCCTGCTGCCAGCTGTAACCATGGTAACTGCAGCTGTGCTAGAGGGAAGTGTTCAGCTTGGGGCCAGATAGAAGGGGGAATGGCAGGGAAGAACACATCTTACTGGGAAGTTAGTGAGTTCCCTGAAGATTTGCAGGGAAGGGCTGCAGGTTTCTAAAAGACAGGGGAATAGATCTTCATTGACTAAATTCCATTTAACGCTAGTGCCATCCTAAGAACTGGTTCTCTCCTCTCCAGCCTGTGTGTAAGATCTCAGCAGGGCTGTGCAGGAGCCCTGCTAAAGAGACAAGAGCCTGTTTATGGGGGCCTGTGTGCCAGCACACGTGTGAGATTATAAGTGCCCAATCTTGGTTGTGTGTGTGTGTCATTTCATGGGGAGTTACTGTTAATAACTCCAGCTTTATATTTAAGGGAACAATGATGTTGTATGTCTAAGTCTGATCTTATTTCCTATCTTATCTCTAGTTTTCTTTTTCAAGTGTTTATTTCTTAAATATATTATTATTGTGCTTGGGCAGTCCATGTATATAGTACACCTTTCAAGAGGTGGAAGTGAAGTACTATGATTTAAAGTAAGTCTTTTTCCTGTCCCCACTTCCCCATTTCCCTCTCTGGAGGAGAATTTCTCAGGTATCTTTCCAGGTCTGTATTATGTCTATATAAACACGCAGTGTATTCAAGGTGCAGTCTCTTCATTCTATATCAATCCAGAGAGAGCTGCTTCACTCTGTTCAGGGCTCAAAAAGGACCTTAGAAAGTGGCTAATTTACTTACCTTATGGAAGAGGAAGCTGAATCCCAAAGATATTAAATAACTGGTTAGGACTGAATTGTTTTGGTGTGAATTGACTTTTCCCTGATGTGTTCTTGCTTTTTATTTTAATTTATTTTAATTGTAAATATTTCTGGGCTACCATATGATATCTTTATATATGTATATATTGTACACTGTTCAATTCAGGGTAATCATTTTTTTCTCTTCAAACATTTATCATTTTTTGTGGTGAAGATATTTAGAATCCTTTCTTCTAGCGCTTTTTGGGGAAACATACAGTACATCTTTGTTACCTGTAGTCACGCCTTTGTGCAATAGAACTCCAGAATTTATTACTTCTATCTAACTGTATCTTAGTACCCATGAATACTTGAGTTTTTTGAAATATTTATTACTGCAAACAATTTTTTTTACTCAGAATTTGGTCCCTTGTTAGGCTTATCATCTCTACCATTCTTATAATGTAGATGTTTAAATGTGTAGATGTTTAAATCTGGATATGTTACTTGATTTATCTAGATGGGAAGTTGATTCTTAGACTCATTCTCAGCATCCCACATCCCTGACATACCTTTTTGATGTTTGATAAGATGGAGACAACGTTTTTTTTATAAAGTACATTTCATTTGTTGATTTGAGAGATTGATTTTTAATTTTTTCTTTTCCTCAGTGCAGAGACATGCTTTTAAAGTTGAGCTTTCAGTATACTGTTTAGATAAGACAATTGTTCTTTCTCTTCACTTTCAACTGCCGTGTCTGGCAGTTTCTTTCTTTCATTTAGCGGTTTCTCCTCTATGTATTTGTACATGAACTCTGCCCGCCCCACTACTAATGTACTACTTTTTGAAGTTGAACACCAGAGGCCATCATTTCTGGAGTGTTTGACAATTATAATTTATTTCCCTTTCTGTGCACAAATACATTACCACAGGGAGCTTCGTAATTTAAGTCTGTTGACATAAGACTACATGATATATACCATTTGGCCCATGCAAGAAAGAGAAATAACATGTTTTGTATATAATCATGTTTGTGTAAATTACATTATGCATTGGTGTATGAATTACGACCAGTGACTTGCCTGTTACTATATGTAGCCGTAAGGATCCTGGGAGAAAATTTTAATATTTTTGTTCTCTCCTATCTACCCTTAAATATGTATACTCATCATAGTACTGTAGCCATGTGGCAGTTCTAGGAGATAAGTGTAACTGTTCAATTTTACTGGTACAAAGCAGCCAGCCCAAACATTTTGTATTTTACATGTGTATTTTTTTACAAATGTATCTTTTTTTTTTTTGGTACCAGGGATTGAACTCGGGTCCTTGCGCTTGTGCAGCAGGTGGCAAAACCACTGAGCTAAATCCCCGGCCCACAAGTGTATCTTTTATACATGCACATATATGTAGTTTTATATTTTGTATATAGGCCATTTGTGGCCAATTGCTTGAGGATGTGGTTTAATGTATTTACTTGGTATAGATAAAGCACACCAGAAGTCTGAAGCAGAAAATCACAAGCAGTTTTAACAATTTGATTCCAGAATAGTCAAGAAGCAGCTTCTCAAAGGCCTTATATGGGTCCAGACCTTTGAGGATAGGTGAGGGAGGGGTCTGGTGCCACTCCATGGAACTGTGGGGTACCCTGGGGAAACCTGAGGGGATTTTTAACCATCTTAGATGAAAACAAAGATGTGTGTTTCATTTCTGTGTTTTTCATTGCAGAGGATTTGTGGATGACTTAGTGTAACTCCAAATTCTGCTTGAAGTATGTCATAGCAGACAGGGAAGGATAAGCTCTATCAGACAAAGTTGCTTCTGATTCATCTTTCTGATTATTAAATGTGCACTAGTGGTTAATGAGTCCAATTAATTTTAAAAGCTTATAGGGAAAGTTAGCTATTTGTCAATTCTTTTGTTATTTGGATAAATGAAGTAAAATAATCCCATTAGTTGTAAAGAGAGATCTAATCTTTTGTTCTGTGAAATCATGCATTCATGTACATACCAAAACCCCCCAAAACATTAACTTTTCCTTCTATTAGAGATGAAGATGACATCAATGATGTGACTTCCATGGCAGGGGTCAACCTCAGTGAAGAAAATGCCTGCATTGTAGCAACAAACTCTGAATTAGTTGGCACACTCATTCAGTCATGCAAAGATGAGCCGTTTCTTTTTATTGGAGCTCTACAAAAGAGAATCGTAGACATTGGTAAGTACAGAGTTATGATTATTGACCTGATAGGGATGCTTGAGTGAAAGTGTTATCAAAATAGCCTGGAACTCTGAGGCTTAACTATGGCTCTAGAAGTAATCGGGATTTGCTGGGTGTTATAAAAAGACATTTTATTTTAGAAATCATTAATATAACCTAAGTCATACAGCCTGTATTTTATGGTTTAGATAATAGAAGCCAGTATTCTTATTCCTTGATGGGGTACTACACATTTTTTTCATTAAGTATATAATGTTGTTTAATATTCTTTTTTTCTATGCTGGTCTTTGGTTGGCTATTGGGCAGATATGTGTACAAATATACACCTATGTTACATGTTGTGTTTATAAAATAAAGCAATAGCCAATTAGAATATGTCCTTTTTTCCTTTTCATAAACCCTGAAATTTAAACCTGCCCTTTGTTTAAAAAAAATGAATTAAAAAAAATGAATTAAAGGTTCTCTCTAGGTACACAAATAGTTGTTAGATGATTGCAGTATGTGGAAAAAAAAGTGGAAGAAAAACCTATCAGTATTATTTTGTGGCCAAAGAGATTATTGTTGTTTAAACTCAGAGTCAATATCATGTGAAAGTCTGCGGTCTCCTCACGTTAACTAGACAAAGAGACAGATTAGGGAGAGATTTGTGTGAGTTATGTCATTTCTTGTGTCTGGACCTGGGGACTTCCAGAGAGCAGCTTTTCTCTTTTATCCATGTCAGATTCTAGGGAGAGGTACTAATGAGTTTTGCATACGCCTCAGTTGGAAACCTTCCTGTTTTATATGGAAGGCTTCATACAAAATGTGATGATTTCTGGTTTTTTTTACACCTATGATATATTTAAGGATTACTGTTACTTATTACTTTAAGTCTACTTCACAAGTAAATGTTTGAGCCACTTTATGCTGTACAAATGACCACTTTTCATTTCTAATTTAAATTAATACATTTCTTTTATTATGAACAGCTAGAATTTATGAGTAGTTCAGTAGATAGGAATTAAAAATGACTGTAAAACCTTTGCTGTTTGCTTTGTTTTTCCCTACCTCTTTTCTTCTCTCCCTTCCTCCCCCTCCCTTCTTCTCTCCATTCCTCTCTTCCCCTCCCTCCCTCTCTCCCAGAGGCTAGCTCTCTGGCCTCTCCTTGCCCGTTCATTAGGGCTCTACTTTTATGACTTAATTAGCCCTGATGGTCCCACTCCAAATATCGCAGGGGATGGGTTTCAGCATACACGGGAGGGAGCACACAAACATTAGGGCCATTGCAGCCGTGTTCTCATAAAAATTTATTCAGAGAGAAAGATGAGATTTGGCTTGTTGGCCATAGTTTGGCAACCTCAGTTTTAGGAGAATAAGGTGACAACTATTTCCATTTTGAGTTGTTAATGATAAAACACAAACTTGTCATATAATAGTAAACTGCAAAACTTATAGATTATATAAGCGTTGTTTTTTTAAGTGAAACTACAGAGCATATGGTGTTAATGTATTTCCAGGAATATTTTCCACTTTTGATAAAATTCCTCCTGTACAGATGAGGTCAGAATCAAGGCCATTCCTTAAATAGAAATTATGTTACCCAAAGATTTAAAAAAAAAATCACAGATTTTTCTACTTGAATAATGTTAGGACATGAAATGACAATATTTTTTTCTAATCACCTAAATTAAATCCTACAGATTTCTAATGAAGTCAGTGGTAAGCATGCGAGCTCTGGTGAGGCCTGTGATGGGTCTTCCTTCTTCACTTATGCTGATGTTAAAACGAGAATATTTTTCTTAAAAGTAGATTTGACTGTATAGTGTATTTTTTCCCGTACTGGAATTTGAAATTAGAGATGAATTCAGTTTTGTAACAAGGTAATAAATTACATTTTGAAGGCTTGGTTTAGGAGAAGTTGGGTAATTTTTTACCTTCTGCCTCAGTTTAGGCCAGGTTTTAAATACAGGTTTAATATTCATTATATGATAATGTCAGAATATATTTAAAAATTATTGTCTTAATTGAAGCACATTTTTACTATGGTTGTTCACCCTTTGATGAGAATATGACTGCTTCATATAAATTGGTATTCAAGTCAAACCACAGTATTTTTTGAATTTCTGCACTTACACATCTATGTTTAAAGAATCACAGTAGTAGTTTTAAAAGCACATTTAAATTAGACCACCTAATTGCCTGTATCTTTGGATTTAGATCTCAGTTGATACAGGTGGTTTCACTGTACCTGAGAAGTACTATTTAAATACTGATAAGGTTAATTTATAAATGAACTTGTGCCTTTGGGTATGTGGTCTAAATTGTTTCCCTGAAATTTTCTAGTTAGCAGAAAAGAAGAAAAAAGTTTTTCAAAGAAGAGAGAAGATATTCAGATGGATAGGTGAAATGATGAAGCTTTGAACCCATTTCAGCTTGTAAATTGATTGCCAGGTTAAATGATGAGAACATTGGTGTAAAATATAGGCATGATTGTTAATGGACAGAAATAGCTACATCTTGTGGACGAGACATTCACAGAGATGCACAATCTGCATTCATTGAAATGTCATAAATTGTTAACAGTGTCAAACAGGGTAAAATGTAATTTTCTATTTTTTTAATTACTAAAATTAACAGAGTAGGGCACTAATTTCTGCAGTTACCATTTTCCTCCCTGAACAGTAGACTTGATTTGTGTTCTTATTAACTTTGTCCTATAAATGACCTTGTGAGGAGAATGATTCTAGAGGCTAAGTGAAACAATGTCTATGTTTTCTGAGGCTTCAGGCTAGGTTTTATTAATGTAATGTCTAAGATCTTTGAAGTTGTGACTTTACCAGGAAAATTATAATCTCCAAACCTTTATTCATAATGGGTATGACTTCCAGGGGGAACAGAATACCTGCTGTGCTAATTATTTCAGTTATTAGCCACTACTAAAACATGTAATGGATTTTCTCTGCTTCCACAGGTAAAAAGCATGACATTACGGAGTTTAACTCTGATGCTGTGAACTTGATCTCCCATGCAACACAGGAGAGATTACGAGGCCTTCTAGAAAAACTGACTACAATTGCTCAGCATCGAATGACTACTTACAAGGTAAAAGAAATCACTATAGGAGTGCACACTCTTGTCTCTCCTCTGTAGTGCCAAAGGTATAGTTTTTTGAGTATGGATTCATACTGTAAATATGAAAATATGTTAAAAAAAATTGCAAATATATTTTTAAAGGAATGATTGAGACCTATATTTCATATTAGTAGAAAATCAAACGTCTTCTTAATTGGCTTTAGATAATGCTTACAGGAGAAATAAAATAAGAGCTGGAAATGATATCCGAAGCTTCTGTGTCGCTGTAGTTTGGAATATACATCTGTTCTGCCAGAGGCTTTTTGTTCTCCAGGTTTTGATTGGGAAGGAGGATTTATTAGGCTGGAGTATTAGCTATTTGTGTTCTCTTCAGTGGTCTGGACTCTGCTAACATTCCTGTTCCCTTTAGTAAGTTAAATAATTTCACTGAGTGCTAATACAGGGGCCACACATTACTGTTACTGGCTACTTTTATAAAGGATGAAATGTAAAAATATCCTGTCTTGTCCCTACTGATATGAACTAAATGACTTATTAAGATGAAAGCAGTTGATATATTTGAATTGTAGTTTTAGAAGAGGGCAAATATATTGGAAGGTAAGAGATTTAAAAAAATAAACTGAGATAAAAGAAAATCCTTTACTTCTTTATCAAGAAATGTTGATAACTAGATTTTTAACACAATGGTAAATAGGTAACCTTGTGAGGTTTTGAGTTTGCAAGAATGTTGATTGCCATGGCTTCCCAGCCAGAGATTGAGAGGACTCCAGAAAAATATTAGCTACCACCCCACCGGTAATTCCCTGGAAGAATCTTTCTGTTTTCCTTCCTTTTTGCTTCAGTTAAAACTTTGGAAGAATGGTATATAGTTATGGAGGCCCTTGGTTACATGAACTCTGTGAGAATTTCTAAACTGACCTAAAATATGAGATCAGGAAGAAAAAAAATTGGAAAAACAAGATAGCAGTATATTTGTGTGTGTGTGTGTGTATGTGTGTGTGTGTGTGTGTGTGTGTGTGTGTGAGGGAGAGAGAGAGAGAGAGAGAGAGAGAGAGAGAGAGAGAGAGAGATTGATTCTAGGGATTTGTCCATTTCTTTGTTAGCCAGTTTGTTGGGCATACAGCTCTTCATAGTATGATTTTCTTACTCTTTTTATTTCTTTTTTTTAATCCTTTTTATTTCTGTAAGGTCAGTAATAATGATCCCACTTTCATTTCTGATTGTAATTATTTGCATTTTCTCTTTTTCTTTTTGGTCAGCCTAGTTAATGAATGGTTTGTCCTTTGTTTTGTTTTGTTTTTTTTCAAACAGTCAACTTTTGCTTTCATTAATTTTCTCTGTTGTTTTTCTATTCTGCTTCACTTATCCCGGTACTAGTCTCTATTATTTCCTTCCTTTTGCTAGCTTTGGGTTTAGTTAGCTCTTCTGTTTTTATTAGGTGGAAAGGTAGGTTGTTGATTTGAGATGTTTCTTTTCTAACATAGATGTTTACTGCTATAAATTTCCCTCTGCTTACTGCTTTCCCTGCATTCTGTAAGTTTTGGTATGTTGTGTTTTCATTTGTCTCTTAAGTTTTTTTCTTGAGATATCTTTGACCCATTGGTTGAAATAATGCTGTTTAATTTCCACATATTTGTGAATTTCTCAGTTGTCCTTCTGTCCTTGATCTTTTAGCTCCATTTTATTGTGGTCAAGGAAGATACTTTGTATAATTCAAACATTTTATATTTATTAAGGCTTGTTTTTGTTGAGGCTTGGTTTTTTTAACATGTGGTCTGAAGAATGTTCCATATGTACCCTAGCAGAATGTGTATTCTGTTTTAGTTGGCTGTTGCGTCGATACATATGTTAGATGTGTTAGCTGGTTTGTAGTGTTAAGGCATCTGTTTCCTTGTTGATCATCAGCCTAGATATTCTATATATTATTGAAAGCAGGATATTAACAAGTCTTCAGCTGTTATAGGAGTGGAAGAATGAGTACTTAGTATGCAGCAAGTCCTTTCTTTAATTTTCTTTATTGTGTTTCTATTCCGCTTCATTTATCCCAGCACTAGTCTCTATTATTTCCTTCTATCTGCTAGCTTTGGGTTTAGTTCACTCTTCTGTTTTGATAAGGTGTGAAGTCAATCTCCAGTACTACAAAAAAAAAATCTGGAGGCTGGGGATTTAGCTCAGTGGTTCCACCACCTGCCTTGCAAGCATAAGGTCCCAAGTTTGATCCCCACTACCCCCCCCCCAAAAAACAAAAAAAACCCTAACAGTAGTATTTGCTTCATATATATGAGAACTCTGTTGTTTAATAGATACATCTATATTAGGCATCTTTCTATTACTGTAACAACTATTTGAGATAATCAGTGTAAATGAGGAAAGGTTTATTTTGCCTCACAGTTTTGGAAGTTCCAGTCCATGGATAGTTGACCCTGTTGCTTTTGGGCCCATGGCGAGGCAGCACATCATGATAGGTGTATGCACAGTGGAGCAAAGTTGCTGACTTCATGGTTGCCGAGTAACAAAAAAAGAGCAAGAGGGGCTGAGGTCCCGATAGCACCTTGAAGGGCATCCCTCCAATGACTTGACTTCCTTCTACCTGGCTCCCCTTCACTTCTTGTTACCACTGGCTGGGGACTAAGCCTGCAGCACATGGGCCTTGGGGAGACATTCAAGATTGAAAATGTTGCAGTGTCCTTGATGAGTTGACTCTTCCATCAATATATCATGTTCTTATTTCTCTGTTTTTTTAAATTAAGAAACAGGGTCTTACCATGCTGTCCAGGTTGACCCCTAATTCCTGGGCCCAAGTGGACCTCCCAACTAGCTGGTAGTATGGTTCCGTGGCACCACTCCCAGCCTGTCTAAGCAGACTTTCACTTAAATCTGTCTTGTCTGTTGTTAGCATAAACACCAGTGCTTTCCTTAGGTTATTATTTTCATAGAGTATCTTTTTTCATCTCACTTTCAACTTATTTATATGTTTTATCTAAAGTGAGTCTTTTCCAGATAGCATATACTTGAATCATGTGTTTTAATTCATTCTGCTACTCCCTGCTTTTTGATTGGGGAGTTTAATCCATTTACATTTAAGGTAATTACTGATAGGAAAAGACCTGTTATTTTGCTATTTTTTTCTGTATTCTTTATAATTTTTTTTACACTCACTTCTCCCATTACTGCCTTCTTTTGTATTTAATTGATTTTTTTGTCTTGTAATATTTGATTTCTTTTACTTTATGTGTGCTTTTTAGTTATTTTCTTAGTGGTTGCCATGCAGGCTATAATTAAATCCTAAATCTATAGCAATCTAGTTTGAATTGATAATTGGCTTATATTCAGTTGTGTAGGAGAAATCATAGTCTTCACCTTAACATTTAGAAGTATTGCCTAATTTTCCACATCAGGATTTCCCCACTCCTGCCTTAAACTTATTGTTCTTTCAGAAATACGTGTATCATCGTTTATACTGGGAGATTTCTATGACATGGGGCTGAGGACCTACTCAGTGGTAGAGTGCTTGCCTAGTGTGTGTGAGGCTGTGGGTTCCATCTTCAGCACTACAAAAACAGCAACATCAACAACAACAACAAAAACAAAGGGCCAAATACATAATATGTACAATTTAGTATGGAGAGAAGTTTTCTTAGGGCTTAGTGAGAGTACTGTTTAAAGATCTATTGTGGGTAGCTTCAGATAAAATTCTTCCGTTTTATTTCAGTAGCTTGTGTTCCAAGGATCTAGTTGCCCTAGGCCAAATGGATAATATCTAACCCACCTGGAAGACCTTAGTAACTTAGCTTAACGCTAGCAACTCCTTAACCCTATCTTCTGCTCTGTCTACTCTGATTGATTTTCCCCTGCCCACCTTTCCCCACTCATTGCTTTATACAGCTCAGGCTTCTGAATTTACACACACAGAAGGGCAGAAAGGATTGTTATCATCTTTCTTTAATAGAAATAGTAATCATTTAATTATATTTGAAGTTAGTTCAAAAATCACCCTTATTTTGTAGGCTCCAATTATAATAATCTTTGTATTACAGATTTAACCATGACTTTGTATTTCAGTTTATATTTGATATGATGTATTTTTATCTTTACAATATTTTGAAAATCTAATCCATGAATTTTATAAAAATGCAAGCCATTGTCACTAAAAGCAAAATGCCACCATCTCTTTCCACTCTTGAAATCCATTTGCTTTTGGTAATGTTTTACCTGGTTAGGTATAATTCTCTAATCATAGGCTGAGATTTAAGTGAAGAAGTGGAAAGTGACATGTCATACAGAGCTTTTGATCTGGCTGCCAGGTGCTTTCCCACTGAAGATATATTACAGTCTACAGTATGCCTGAGGCCATGGGGGAAGTTTCATTGTTTTCCAGTTGGAAGGTATTGTAGTGTTGCCTTTAGATGGGATTCACGGATGATGTTGATACCAGTAGGGCTAGATCATTATATTTTCATTGCTAAGCCATTTAATATATAGTGGCCCTAACATTGTAAAGCCTTACTCTGTTGGTGCATAAAGAGTTCAGTTAAATGGGTCTGCTGATACTGGAAGGAACCACCAGGTTGTTTTTTAAAGAAAATTAGGGACTCAGTAGGACTAGGGAAGGTACTCATTTGTTTAATAGTATCTGGAAGCTAAAGAAAGAATGCACATTATGCCAGAGGCAGTTGTGTCTAAGTTGGAAGAGAAAGAGAAATTTAGCATGGGTACGTGATAGGGTTACAGTTTAGGAACTGCACTCCCTTTGATTTAGTATTTGTTGTCCCTTCTAAATTAAATCCTGTCAGTAAACTATCCCTAGAGTGCCTGAGCACAATACTGTAAAGATGAAGTATTTAGGAAACCATTGTTACTATGTTTAACCTCTATGGTTGGCCTGTAATATATTTCATATTCTATCTTGTATTATTTAACTTGAAAAAACATTTAGGAATTCTTTTTGTATTAAATATGAAGTAAGATAAGTAGCACTAATACATCCTTGTTCCTTAAACTATGTAATACTCTTTTGATCTAGTTAAATACCAACAATAAAAATTTAATTTAAAAAGAATCTTGGACATATGAAATCTCTGGGTTAATTGCATCAGCCAGAAGCATAGGAATAAAGCTTAAGATGGGAGACAGGAGTGTGCTGTACCCCGATCTCCAGGCCTGGCACTCACTGTTAAACTAAATATTTCCATTTTTCCGCTGTACGACCTCCCTCAGATCCCTGAATTGCCGAGATAAGAGCTAAGTAGATGGCCCCATGTCCTAATCGTTGGTTGGGGAGATTCCCAGGCTCCCTGCCCCCCAAACCCGGCTCTCCCAGCAAGCCACACCCACTAGGTACAGTGTATGTATTATCAGGGAGAGACAGGTGGTTGTAGTGAAGAAAATTAGAAAACATTTAGATTGGAAAGCACTGTTTTTACTCTGGCATATCAGAATAAACAGAACAATTTAAATTGTGTCATTTTATAGAATACTTCAGACATAATTATACATCTATCGTGGCACTCATTCTTAAATTATATTCTTAATTTCTTTGGCAACAGTTTCTGTCCACATTCACACCTCCAAGGAACCCTCAGGTTTGGGATTTTGATACTTGGCGTCTTGTCTTTTGTTGTATTTTGATAGAAGTCGTATTCATTTGTCCAGGTTAAACCAGTCCAGCAGTGCTAACCTCAATGCTAACTTTCATGGTTGGTGTATTTTTCAGTGAGAAGATCATTCTTGCTTGTTCATCTTCACAGGCCTAAGAATTAATTACTCACATTAACTTCTACCAAAATAAAAAATAAATAAAAAAGATTTAAATTATAAGTAAATGGTATATATGCTCTTGGATTCTTTTTCTTGTTTGAATTTGCTTGTCTTAATTCTTTTCTCTACCTCAGCATGAGGTTTAGTAGAAATCTCTTGGAAACATAAGTGCTTAATCACCTCTGAAATTTTAAGGGTAATTGAACTTCCTGCATCTTGTTTGTTTTGTTGAGCTTGTTTAACATAAGCTAAAATATTACTGAAAATTTAGCTCCCTATATGTTGATGTACTGTCTTTAGTTTTATAACGATACCTAATGTAGAACGTGTTACCCAGGATCATCATAAGACTTTTTTTTTCCAGGCAAGTGAAAATTACATCTTGTCTAGTGATACTAAGTCACAGCTCAAATTTTTTGAAAAGCTGGATCAATTGGAGAAACACAGGAAGGATTTAGAAGAAAGAGAAATGTTACTTAAGGCTGCCAAGGTAAGCGCCTGTGCGATTTACGAGTGAACATGGCCTGGCACTGAGGTCAGAATTGGCCTCATCGTTGGTTGACTGTCTTGGTTTTATTAAGCCTTTAGGTTTCTCTGGAGGATTTCTTAAAATGAAATTACTAACAGAATATCTCACAGCCAGGATAGTGTGGTACAGTGGCTTTCAGTTAATTTAGTTTTTATCTCCTCACTCTCATTTCCTATGTGCCTAACATCATCCCCCCTTCCTCCCAAAACATTCTGTGAAAATTTCAGGGTCTTTTTGGAGAATTGTTTGATATGTGCCAAAGTAAAGTTGAGAGAGGAAAATTTAGAAAGTAGACAGGAAGGTTATGGGTAAAATTAGGTATAATTTGAACTCTGCAAACCATCATCTATGAAGGGTTAAAATGGGTTAGAGATTAAAAGGGAGAACAAGTGAGGCTGTTTACTTTCTTCTTTCTCCTTTATTTAAATGTTTCTCAGGACTATTAGTGCCAGATGGCGGGAAAGCTTAATTCCACTAGTTTGCATTTTGTAGCACTGTGCTTCTTCATAGGCTTAAGGCCTTCTAAGAAGTCTTAAAGATAGAGTGCTTAAAGTTTTTAATTTTTATTTTAAGCACTTTAGTTCTAATTTTTAGTGTTCTTGAAAGCTCCTTTCTATATAATTTGTTGCTATTCACATACTAATTACATTTTTTTTTTTTTTTTTTTGGTACCAGGGATCGAACTTGGATCCTTCCGCTTGCAAGGCAGGTGGTGGAAACACTGAGCTAAATCCCCGGCCCACTAATTACATTTTTGAAAACTAATTTATTTTGAAATACTTTCATAGTTACAGAAAGTTAACCAGAACTGTATATTCTCAGTTCTCTTTCCCAGGAAATCTAACTACAAGTGTACCTTCTTAGGTCCTGCTTCCAGATTCCCCCATTTGAACTATTTTCCTACATTTTCTCTATCTCTACCCACTTACCAACACACACGACACGTGCGCACGAGCACGTACTGTCATTAGTTTGTCCATGTCTTCTGTCTTCTCGCCTTCCCTTCTCCCTTTCTGTGTTTAGAAGGTTTTAGTATATTCACAGTTACAGAACTACGGGCACTAATTTTTTCCTAACCTTTGAAAGTATTCTTCAGATGTGATGTCCCACCATTCCTCAGCATTCTTACCTGTATTTGCAAAAAGAAAGACCTTCTCCTAGTAACCCTCCCAGTCAGGGAGTCAGCTGCCATCAGTTGCTCAGGCTTTCATTCTGATTTTACCTGCTGTCTCATCTACGTCTCCTCACATTTCATTTCTCATTCAGGAATATACATTGCATTTAGTGTTACCGCTTTTCAGATTCCTTCACTTAGTCTGGATCTTTCTGGTTCGTTCATGTCCTTGACAGTTTTCACGAGCACTGCCTTTACCCTGTGTAAGATGACCCTCAACCTGGTATTTCCTTGTGCCTTAAATTATGTATTCTGGGCAGGGCTGCACAGAAATGATCGTACATTCTTTTCAGCTGATTGTATCAAGGGCAGCTTGATATCCTCATGTGGATGACTGCTAGTTTTTTCCATTTTAAATGAGCTCTTTTCCCCAATGTAATTTTTTAGTTTTTCGTAGAAACATTTTAAGGTGATATCAGTATCCTGTTCCTCATCAAAGTTTTATCCTTAGCATCCATCAAGGTGTTTGCCTGAATCAGCCATTTCTGTGGTGATTGCTAGAAGCTGATTCTTTATTCCCATCAACTTTTTTATTAACTACTATATAAAAGAGCTTTCTTTTTTCCTTTACGCATATCAGTAGCAGATTTTGGATTCTGTTTGACCCGACCAGTTATAATCTTACTGTCATTATTTATTTTGATGCCCAAACTGCTCCCAAGTGAGAGACTTTCCAAGCTAACATATCAGTCCTTTGTCATCTGTTCATCACTCACTGAGCATGTCCTTACTTTCTGGCAGAATATATTCCAGACCCAGCTTTTACTGTTCCTGCCCCAGCCCTGGATCAGCTATTTACCAAGGAACCCTGTTTCTTTTTCCCTGAGGGTGATAGTTAGAACCCAATAATAGAGCATGCTCATTGCTTATGGCCAGATATAGGAAATACTGTATATGGTATGGATATCTGTGCATAAACATATATCTGTATATATACATTGTAAAATTATGAGTTCATATGGATAGCTCCAACTGCAATCCAGGAACTCAGGGGTCTTTTAAACTTTAATCTTTCCATGTTCATAAAAAATTTTTTCCAGTAGTCAAAAACTTGGCCTCCATTATCCTTGATGTATTTAACTTAGGTCCTAACTCAGTTTACTTATTTGATTAATGTAACTGATCTCTCAACCAGCCTTGCTGGCAGACTGATCTGCTATCACTACTCTTTTCCCATCCTCATTACATTGTCCATGCTGTTGGCCACCATGCTACTGACCATGCCTCAGTGGAGCTCCCTACTCCTTTATTTATCACCTTGTATTCTTGGGCACTGGCCTGGTGGTGAATTACCCCAACACCCACAAAGATGGTGGCTTCAACATTGTGTAGCTTCCAGCTGCCCCAGTGTCAAACCCAGTGCTAACCTATAGGCTCAAAGAGGGGAAGGGAGATGGGACAGAAAGATGTTCCTCTTTGAGAATAAGTATTATAAGCAAGCACTCAGGCATTGTAATGAGGTGGTTTACTGGTGTTTAATTTCAATTACTGGGCTGTAAATAAGTTCATAAACTATTAAATACTATTTTATTCATTAATGGATGTAAGGTATTATACTTACTCTCAGTCTTTTGACTTTCCCTCCTTTACCGGACTTCTAAATGTTGGAATGTCCCAGGTTTCAGCTCAGCCCTTCTTTGTCTTTATTCCCTTTTAAGTTTATATTTCCAATTTAGTCTACGTTTGAAACATTGGTTCATAGAGCTTACTGCATACTTGGCATCACTTCGTTGGCATCTCAAATATAATTTGTCCAAAAGGACTGCTGATTTTTCTCTTTTCATGTAACTTTTCCCAACTAGTGAATGAGGCCATCATTTACACCAATCAGTGTTCAAGCCAAAAACTCAGGTGTCATCTTTAACTCCTTTGTCTTTCCTCTCCTTCCTCATTCAGCTCATTTCCTGTTCATTTCCAGAATGTATTCATCTCCTGTCTTCATTGTCAGTGTCACTCTTCCAGTCTAAAGCATCTTTCACTTGGACTTCTGTATCTTCGGGCTGATCTCTATTCCTTTCTACAATCTGTTCATCATACTATTGCTTGAATACTGTTTTAATATCATAAGAAACCTTCAGTGGCTTCCTATTGCACTTAAAATCCAAACTTCTTACCAAATTTTAAAAGGCCTTACATTTTCTGGCATGTTCTGGCCTCTCTGAGCTTGCCTAGTGTCTCTCCTTGTGCCATTTCACTCTAAAGCAGTCGCACTAGCTTTTCTGTTTCTTGACTGTGCCGAGCTCATGCCCACCCTAGGACATTAGACTTCTAATTAGACATCTAAAGCTGAGCACTGAGTTCTTCTCCCCTATGCCTGCTTTTTACTAGATCTCTTCCCTCTCAGGAAGTTGGAATTGCCATCCTCCCACTTGCTGTTCAGGCTCCTAGAAGCCATTTTTGTTTCCTCTTCATTTTTTACCCTCTGTGCAGTCCACCAATAAACCGGGTTGGCCTTCTTTGCAAAGTGTGGTTTGAACCTGTTTGTTGTCATCTTCTTTGCTACAGTGCTAGACCGGGCTGCTCTCATCTTTCTCCCAGTCCATCGCTTGCTCACAGCCGTTGGCTTTAGAAAGTCTCCTCAGTGCATGAAGTGTGTACTGTGCCCTGTGACATAGCTTCCAGAGCCACCCTTCATGGTGGCTCATTCTTCTATGCTGTGAACCCTCCTGTGGCCTGTTACAAGTGGAATTAACCTCCCAGGTCTTTATCATGGCCTACCGGGCAACACATGACCTGCAGCCTTTCTCTCCTTCAAATTGTCTCTATGCTTTAAGCTCATGGGCCTTCTCCCTGTCCACAACTATGTTCTTATTTTAAATCTTTGGGATTTACTGTGCTTCCTGCTTGAAAGTTCTCCATGGACTCAAAGATCTTGTCATTCAGACCTCTACACAACTGTCTCTCCTCAGAAATGCCTTCCCCACTGCCTTAGTTACAGAAGTACTGCTCTGTCTTTTGTCACATTGTTCTGTTGTATTTTCTTTCTAGGACTTTGTATCATCAACGACTTGTTTTGTATTTCTACCATCTAAAATGTTTTACATATCATAAATGTGTTTAATTTTTATAAAATTTCTTTTGTTATTTTTCTGTTCCTAAAATGTGAGTTACCTGGGAATACAAGCTTTGACTAGTTATTTGTCCTCTGAATCTCCAAAGCCTAAAACAATGGCACACGAAGTCTGTTCTACTGATGACCAGTAATAGAGTATGCCTGACAAAGATGTGCAATATGCAAATGTGCCCATTTTATATGAGGCCAAGAAATTGTACATACTCATACAAATATGTTTATATAACATCATGCATATTTGCATATAAACACAGCTGTTCACGTATTCATTATCTCCTAATATCATAGGTAGGATAACAATGGTATTTGACCTAGTTTGGGTTCAAATAAAGTTGGTTTAGTACATTGCAGATGAAAATGAAGAAAAAACATTGCTAGTTTTGAGTAAAATTTTGTGTTAATATTTAATTGTTTGAAATCAGAAGATCCTGGTAAGTCTAAACAGATGATCTCTCACGTTTTCCTTTGACAAGGGTACTAGTATATCGATAAAAATAACAGGTAAACTTAGTAAATAAGAGAATACTTTGGTTTTTATTTTGTTATCTACCTTTAGCTTAGTTAGCCAAGATTGCATTTTATAGAACAGATATTCAGATTTATAGGAGTTAAGCAAATCTGGTAGGATAAAAAAAAGATACGCCTATCCTAAGCATGTTTTCCTGTGGACAAAATGGTCATGGTATCATAAATGAAGCGCCTTACCCATTGTCCATCATATCTTATCTATAGATGATAATAACTGTCTTCTTATACCAGCCCTTTACTAAAACTGTATTATGAAAAATGACATTGAATTAATATGTATGAAAATTTATTGTGCATAACATTCTGTCAAATGTTATAAAGGACCCCAAAGAAAAGATACTCTCATGAAAATACTAGAATGTATTTCCTACTTTTTGACATTATGCTTTTAAAGTCAGAGATTTGGTTCAAGGTTAGTCAGATTCTTGATTTGAATAGTGCTTGAAATACCATATGTGTTCCAAAAATAGTTTTACCTGAAGATAAACCAGTTTTTATGTTTTCATTCATTTGAGCCAGTAGTTCTTTTTCTTCATCTGCACCATCCACTTTTTAGTTTCCAGTGTTCAACAAGAGCAGCATCATGCCTCAACTGGACCTGACTGACATTGTTAGCATCATTTTCAGTCTAAGCTTCCTCCAGGCTTAGCACTGCACCAGCCAGCCCAGATGAGGAGGGGGAGTGAGGGCGGGAGTGCACCCAGACTGGACTGAGGCATTGCCCCTGGAGCTAGGGTTTTCAGTCACAAGAGAAATTGTCATTTATTAAATATTTAACTGCGACCATGAGGTTTAGATGCTCATCATTTCTATTAAAATTTTCTTTTCCTTTGATAGAGTCGTTCCAATAAAGAAGATCCAGAACAGCTGAGATTAAAGCAGAAAGCCAAAGAGGTAGGACTTTCAAGTTACCATGTCTTTGTGTTGGAGGGAAGGTTGGCATGGCTCTCCTGGCAATTAGGTCAGGGTTTATTTTGCTGTTGCATACCATTTGCAGAAGCCTTGGGGAAGGACAGGAACTGCTAAAGGCAAGGGCAGTACTTCAAATGAGGTCAATGAGTTATGTGCTGTCTTTTTAAAATTTATTTTCAAGGCTTGGGCCTGTCTAGAAATGGCTCTTTGTAAACTACAGCAGTATACTTAGAAGAATATAATGTGGGATTAAAAAAAAAAAGAAACTTTGGAGATTTAGCATCTGGGACTGTACAATAGGCTACATTTTTCCAGGGTAATTGTTCGTTTTGTAAATCTGATACTGCTTATAATTCTTTGGCTGGGAGGCGGTACTGGGATTTAGTTTTAAATGGAAAATGCCTCTGGCTTTTAATTTTCTGGGCCCAGCAGTTTTCTGTTCTGGAATGGAGCCCTTGTTTCACACAGTTCATGTTTAGCTGCAGGGGTTTTAGTTTATAGCTTAGACTGGTTAAGCTTTTACTCCCAGAGGCCTCTGCATAGCAACTGTAGAAATCAACAAATAAGTTCATTTATGTCTGCAGCCTCCTCTCAGTAGCTGACTTTTTACATTTCCCAATATCCATTTCCTGACTTTTCTAGCCCCAGAGAAAAAAGCTCCACTAATTGGAGCTTATTTTAATTGAGCCTTAATATTGGATCTCACTGGAGTTGCCCCCAGAGCTGCTGAGAACAGAATGAAATGAAAGTACCTAAGGTTCAGGATGTGGGGTGTGTGTGTGTATGTGTATGTGTATGTGTGAAATTTTTCACTTGACCTGCAGATTCTTTTCTCTCCTGAATAAATCATCAAGCCTGTTCACATTTCTGATTAAGGTTCTGACAGCAGACGATAATAAAGACAATTGAGGTGTGAGACGTGTGATATGGAGCTGAAGAAATTGGTTTCTATAGTTACTTGACTGATTTCATGCAATTTTTAAGGATCTTTGTGCTAAATAAGAGTGATTTTCTGAGCAACCTTTTTCCTTAACTGTGCCTCTTGAACTATGAAATTTGTTGTTGCTTAACATTGCTGCACTTGGCTCCTAGGTGCCAGCAGCAGCAGCAGGTTATTTATGAATGTTTTAAAGGCCCTTATTGTTTGGATTAATGTAGGAGCTGAGGCAAAGCAAATGGAAATCTAGTAAGATTCTTACAATCAATGTGTTGTGTTTTCATTAACATAGCGAAAGAAAATACATGAACTCTTAGTCAAGGGATATCAGGATTGGAACAAGAAACACTAGAAAGGGAGAATATTAAAAAGGATTGAAATCAGAATCATTTATTTTGAACAACAAAACATTCCTCATACTAATATCCTTTTCTTCAATTAAGGACTGATGGCATGCTTACCTAACTTCTAATGTATAACCTTTTTGGAAAATAGTTATTAGAAATCTCACTCATTTACCCTTAAAGATCTTACCCTGTCTATGCCTCTTTCATAAATCTTCCTAAGCACCTCTATTTTAGATTAATTTTTCCTTCAGCTTTGTATAGGGTGGTTTTGTTTGTTTGATTTTTTTTTTTTTTTTTTAGTATTGTGTTTAATTATTTTCTGAGGGATGAATAGGTGGACAGCATTTTTCAAAGACATTGAGAGAAGTGAGGGAAAAAAAGTGCCTCTTACTGAGAATAGGTGGTAGCAAACCTGTGTTTTCTCTCCATTTGCCCCTCCATGTCATTTTTTTAAAAGCAAGATTAAAAGAACTCTACATAGCTTCTAAGTATTTTGAAAGTGTTTTTAGTTGCTTTCTACTGTAAATCCTCTTTGATCATAAAAGAAATCAAATACACTGGCTCAGGTCCAAAAATAGAGCCATTCTATATGAGTTGCAAATATTTGAAAGTTAAATATTCTCATTTTTGTCATCCTTCTGTCCCCACAGCTCTTAGTGGTCAGTGTTGAAAGGGTTCCCATTCACAATCAAACACACAGAGATGCCATATTTTGTTTGATTGCATACGTATTATCCCTACTTTAATATAGAGTTGAATTGTTCTCTTGGATGGTAATTTGTAAGGTTGTGTACTAATTGCTGTCACATTGGTATAAACTATAATAATTTGGTTTGTGATTTTGTGGGTATTTGACTACCTGGGAAGCTTTCTTGGTTCAATTGTAAAAAATTAACACAGAGCCATTACAATTGCTTGATTTAGAACTGTTTTGCTCTCCTTTCCAGGTACATACTTACCTACCAAGATGGCCACAGGAAATAGATTAATGATAGTATATTATAAGCACAAAACACCATTCTCTTTGGAGAATGTCTAGGCTTTATGCTGGAAAATGTTTCAGCCTGATAGTTATTTAAATATTAAATCCAACCTGAATCCACTCCATAATCCATGTTTGCTTTCAATTGTTAAGGACTAGAATTTTGATCTTGAATGTTTCTCCTTGAGTCTTGTCTTTTCTCTAATACAGTTTTAGAGACTATTCATTTCTTTGTTGCATTCTGAGTATATGAAGAAATTTTGTTAAATGGGTCAGGTTTTTATGATGGTATCTGATAATTTCTTTTCATTCTTTCTGTCAACTTCTTCCAACTTTGTTGTTCTCATTTGGCACTTGAAAATAAATAAGTTGCCTTTGGGTTTGCCTCCAGTCTAGTCTAAACCCATCGAAGTGGTTCCTGCTGTGTACGGTTCTTATTGACCTGACAGGTTACCTATTTGATAACCTTATCGTTGTTTGACATAATGTCTGTGCATGTCCCTATAACTGAAACATGTTATTTTAAATTTAAGAGACTATCTTTTTTTCCCTTTTAATGTGTTTGCCGGGGGTGGGGGGGGAGCGGGGAGCATATTCTGTCCTGTAACTAAATTTTCAATACTAGCACTTTCAAAATCTGCATTGTTTTGGATACTTCACCAAAATGTAAGTGCTGATATTCTTTCATTTTACCATAGGTTTGTGAAAGGTTTTAAATAGACTACTAATTGTCAAATGCTTACTTCAAACAAGCAGGCAAATCTTTGTTTACTGCAGCAGCAGACTTGTTGGAATCGTGTGTTCTAGATTAACATCTAGCCCCTAGTGTTTTCATTTCTTAACACACCATCCAGAATTCTGCAGAGCAAGCCATCTGACCTTACACTTCAAACATCCCGATTTCTTAAACATTTGTTATATTTTGTGACCCTTATTTCCTTTTGAATTTCTTCTTTCTCCTTTGGGAAATTTGAGCTCAGTGCATCTGTGCAGAGTGAGACAAAGAATTCATTTACTTTCTTTTTAAAAATTCTTAGCATTTTCTCATTTTTCATCAGACAATAGAGGGAAGAAAAAGGAATACCTGCTGGCAGATTGACTTTGTAGAGTAACCTGTAGGAACTAAGCAAAAGAATAAGTATCAAATAATTACATATATAACAGGTTAGGAAACATGTATCCTGAAGTATTTAGGATTTTTGTTTAAGAAATTGTAGGATACAAAAACTATACATACAGCTCTCCATAAAGCATTACTAATGAATTATAAGATTGATTTCTGATTAGAAAATATATTATTTTGGAATAAGAAGGGCAAGATATATTTTTCAGGTGAAATTGGAAGATATGAAGTCTGTGAAACATGACAGTTAAGGCTAACTACTGAATTGTAGCATTTAAACAATGCTAGCTCTGTATGATTTGAAATTCATGGAACATGAGACAGGGCAAAAGCAAATTTATCATTAAAAGTACATTTTAGCCATCACATTCAGGTAGTATGGAGAAGACTTTCTTAAAATGACAGGGTTTAACGAGCTTGTATATGGCATAGAGAAACAGTGATTTAAACACTGATAGTCTAGAACAGTGATCCTCAAACTTTAGTGTGCATGAAAATTATCTGGGAGGCTTATAACAATACAGATTTGGGGGCCTGACAGCCACAGTTTATTATGATGCCATACTGGGGTGGGGCCTGAGAAATTTGCACCTCTAGCAAATCCCCAGATGCTGCTGCTGTTGCTCACATCCACAGCAGATCATACTTCGGAACCATTGGTGTAGAAGGAGAAAGAAGAGTGCTTTAAAGTTTATCATTTTTATTTTTCCCTTAACTGGTGAGTGGAGGTTAAACAAAAATAGTATGATTTGGGGATCTGAGATTTGTTGTGTTGGCAGAGTTCCGTTACCATACAATTAACATCCAGGAGGTATTTTCTTGGAAACAGGACTACACTAGATATTTTCATGGGTATTCTCAGGAGACTTGTATTGGTGGTAGAGATTAATTGGGTGGGTGCATGCATCCTTATTTTTGAGATGTAGGCTCTGTGTATCTTGAGAGACATATCATTTTCTTTACTGAAGAGGTACATGTGTTTAAACAATAACAATAACAACAACAAAACAAAAGAACATTGATCCAGAAGCTACGAGTCTTGGATTCCATGTTCAGCCTGCCATTGTATCCAGATCTCACTTTTGGAAAGTTACTTTATCTCTTTGAAATTACCTCAGGGGGTGTGTGTGTGTGTGTGTGTGTGTGTGTGTGTGTGTGTGTGTGTGTGTGAGAGAGAGAGAGAGAGAGAATATTTAAAATGAATTTTACAGTACCTCTTCTGCTTATGAACAAGGCTGTCTTAATTTAGGGAAAGGTGAAGCATAAAAGGGAAAATCAGTAGCTTAATACAACTATGGAAACATTTTAGATAGATGCCTCATGCTCTCAGACTTAGGTTTGAGGCTGGCCATGGATACTTTAGCCATGCACCTGCCTCCAGAGAACCAAAAGAAAGTGAGAAGAAGAAAGGAGTGTAAGGTTGAGAAGGCTGGGAGGTATAAAATCTTGTACTTTAGAATAATCTAAATATCTTGTACATTTTCTTATCATTTTTAACGTTAAAATTAAGTCAAGTATTATGTTTTAAGTTAAAGGGAAAAGGTGCCTGATTGAGATTATGAGGATTATTCCATTTTTCTGAAGGTAGGAATGGATGAGAAGGGACGGTATATCCTGTGAGCCATCAGAGTTATCTTTCAAACGGAAAGAATCCCAGGTGTTCTGCACATTGTCCTTAGTGACAGAAGATGGTGAAAGAAATAGACTCTGACTTTTGAGATGGTAGAATTCCTGCCTGATACTTGTCTCTGAGGGCTTGGAAAGGGTTCTGTGTTTCTAATGTGGTTTCCTTGAATTTTGCTTGAGGTGGGGGCGGAGATTGGGGGTTAACTTGCTTTTCCCTCTTTTGGTTTAGTATTCACCTGTTAACGTTTTTTTTTTTTTTTCTGTTTAGTTTGAAGTACAATATTTTAGAATTGAATCTTGCTTTCTCCAGTAAATCTGATATTTTTTAGCACCAACTCAGAAGAAATTATAAGTATCATTGGGGATTTCAAAGTTTGGTCAGTTGCTTTTTCCCACAGCATATCTACAGTTTTAATTTTCTAAAATTTGTATTGTTTGTTATTAAGGTTTTATTGTTATCTTTATGCACTTACCTTTCATTGTAAAATCTCAGAAGGATTTACTTAACTCTTCATATGCTGACTTCAAAACTTAGAAGTGTACTTTAGTTCTCTTATTTCCTTAGGTTCTTTCAGATACTCCAGTTTGGTGAAATGAGCTCCTTTGGTTGCTACTAATATACTAATGGACAACACACACCAGTCTTGGAAAGACAGGAACTTACCTCTCAGCTTTTCCCGTTTTTAGCTTGGGAATTACTCATTGTTTATTTTGTACTACTGCTTTCCTAAAGCTCATGGCAGAGTCAGACTGAAGATGATACCTCCTCATATTTTTTAATCATTTGTTAGCGAAGGACTGAGCCAACGTCACCATTTGTACTTTCAGTGCTCATATTTTTGACCCCGTGTCTTGCCTGCCATAAGCATGCAAAAGAAACATACTTTTGTATTTCTAATACTTCCAGTGTTATAACTATCTAGATAAATTTGGTTCTTCCTATAGAATATACTGTGTGTTTGTCCAGGCATTAGCTAATATGACACTTGATACTTTTTATCTAGCTCCTGATTCTTAATCTAAGCCTCCTGGTTTTTGTTTTCATAATTTTTTCTTTTTTCTTTTGTTTTTGAAATTTATATGCTTAGCATCAACAAATAACTTCTATTAAACTCAACCTCTGAAAGCTTGTGTGATCTTTAAGGTACTCTACTAATGGTTTTGAGTTTTGATTAAATGCCGTACTTCTAAGAGTTGTACTTAAAAATGAAGAGACAAGTATTGAACACCAGGAATGAAATAATCTTCAATTACTCTTGCTCTCTGGGGCACTGACCTGAATTGTAGGGGACTTCTACTTCCTATCAGAGACACAGAGATAAGGGGAATGAAGAGCTCTGTCATTTTCATTAACCTTGAAAGAGTGATGATATTAAAGAGAATGTGCCATGTCTGTGTAGTTTGTTTAGGAAAAAGTGTGTGTTGCAGCTGTTGGTGAGCAAACAAGCTTACATTTTATTAAGCACAGGCTAAATAACACATCACATAGCAGAAATTTGTTAGAATTCTGGTTAAACTACCTTCTGAAAGTTCCAGTTAAGATGAGTAAAAATACTCCATACTGTCTCTCCTACTAAATTCAGCTGTAAAATCTGGGCAGAATGCATGGAACAGCAATTTGAGAACATTGAAAAGGAAACAGTAGGCAGATGGGGGAAGAAGATGAGAATTCAAAAGACCACTGTGGCATTGGTGAGGTTGCCATCCTGCCACTCTCTACCACCGTTCTTCCTGCTGCTTGCTCCAGATGTGAACACAAACGCAAAGGTGTGGGGCAAAGCCAGGTGACCGAAGCGCTATTTTTTTAGCCAGAGAACCAAAGAGGAGTTCTAGAGAAGGAGAAGATACTGCAAAGATGGTAGAGAAGGGAGGAGCTCAGGAAAGCAACCCCATGTCATTGTTTAAACTAGTAGGTCCATGAGCTACATATTTGTTATAGGTGCATTTCAGTCTGGTGAGCACACTAAAGGCTTTAAGAACTGAACCAAGAGACTACCCACCAGGTCCCAGACTGGCTACTGGGTAATGCATAATTGGGACAGATCTAATTAGAGTTAAAACTAAATTGGCTTTGGAGCCAAAACCAGCAAAAGTCCCATTGGTATCGGTGGCCTGACCTGTCAATTACATGAAAAACAGAAGTACCAGTATTCTGTAAAGAATTTCAAAAAGACACAGAGTTGCATAATATTCAAAATACGTACAAACTATACAGTGATTGGCAGAATGGACTAAAAACTGTGACTGAGCTGTATCTCTCTGTAAGAAAATTGATTCAAATGTAACAGTATACTTAGGTTAAAAGAACGGGGAAATTGCTTACATTAGAAAAGAAGAAAAGTCTCAAATCAATAATGTAAGATTTTACTTTAAAAAATTTAGAGAAAGAAGAGCAATATAAGCCCAAAACAAGCACAGAGAGATGAATAACAAGGATAAGAGCAAAAATCAATGGGAAAAAATGAAATTCAAAGCTGATTCTTTGATCAAAAAAATTGTTACCTCTTAGAAAAAAAAAAGACAAATCACAAATATCAAGAATAAAAGATGGGGTATCACCGTAGACCCTGCAGGTGTCAAAATGTAGTTAACAATTTCTTGAAAAATATGAATTGTCAAATCTTAGCTAATTTGAAATAGAAAACATTAGGTCTGTACTTTTTAAATAAATTTTATTTGTAGTAAACAAATTTAAGTTGTAGTTAAAACTAAAGCACAAATCACTTTATTGATTAAGTTCTACCAAACATTTATAGAATTAACACCACCTTTATACAATCTCTTCCAGAAAAGAGAAAAAATGAAAATACGTCTAGTTCGTTTTATTTGGCTAGCATAACCCTCATAACCAAAACCAGAGAGGTGGTACAAAAAAGAAAACTGCAGACCAAAACCTCTCATTAAGATAGCTTCAAAAAAATAACAAATCAAATCTAACAATATGTAATAAGAATAATGCACCATGAAAAAAAAATTCACCATGGACACATAGAGTTTATTCCAGAAATGCAAAATTGGTTTAACATTTGAAAAATTAGTCAATATAAACTTCCATATAAGTAGTCTAAGAAGAAAAACCATGTGATTGTGTCTATCAAAGTAGAAATGCTCTGATAAAATTCAGAATCTGTTCATGATTTGAAAAAAATATGTCTTAGGGATCTAGGAATAGAAGGAACTTCCTCAGTCAGGTAAAGGCAGCTTTAAAAACCCTGATGTTATATCATTCCCCCCTGCCCCCCCAAGTACTGGGGATTGAACCCAGGGCCTTGAGAATACTAGACAAGTACTCTACCACAGAGCCACATCCCGTCTTTTTTATTTTTAATTTTGAGACAAAGTCTTGTTAAGTTGAGCAGGCTGACCTTCAGTGTGCAGTCCCCCTGCCTCAGCCTCTCATGTGGCTGGGATCAGAGGCATGCCCCGTGGCCTGGCCTAATAGCATTCTCAATAATAAAAGACTGAACACTTTCTTCCAAAGATTAGGAAGAAGGTAAGGATGTCCACTTTTACCACTGTCGTTCAACATTACACTATAAATCCTTGCTAGTACAGTAAGGCAAGGGAAAGAAAAAAAGGCAAGTAAACCCAAACAGAGAAATAAAATAACTTGTCCTTTTATTTTCTTAAGTGTGTCTTCCACAGATCAAAAATTTTTAATTTTGACGAAGACCAGTTTATCAGTTTTATTCTTGCATAGATATGATTTGTGTGCCCTAAGACCTCAAGTCATGACTAATTTGTCTCTTTTTTTCTAGACATTTATAGTTCTTTATTCTGTGTAAGATAGGCTTAAGTACAGATTGATATATTTTGCACTGGACATACAGTTGCTCCTACAGCATTTTCCAAAAAGACTCTGCTGCACACTAAGGTGATAAGGGTGGATTTTAATCACAGTAGACCTTTTCAAAAGGGAAAAGAGTTCAGTGTGATTGAAACATCTCAGCTGATTTGTACAGAGGTTGTGGGGCATTCTTAGTGGGACCATGAGGGAGCATGGAAATGAAAAATGTTGAAAATTGGCAGAAGAACTGGCCCATTTGAAATCTGCCTGGGCTTTCTAGCTGGTCCTTACTGAAGTTAGGCTCCTGCTCCTGCAGAGACAGGTTGGAGGCAGCGGCTTTGTCTTCACATCTTCACTGGAGCAATAGCTGGTTCCTTGGTCAGCCTTGAGTGTTCTCAGGTAGGCCCTTCAAGTGGAATTAGGTCATCTTGAATTGTTAATAAATTGTGTTTTGTTCACTTCTTTTCAAGCTTCCATTGAGGCCTAGTTGAGAAAAGGGCTCAGAGGAACTTTGTAGAGTTTGGTCATGAAGAGAATTTTTATCATTTCTCAACTGAAGTATTTTCCAACCTGATCAAAAATTAACTGGTGATATTTACACAGACCTTGTTTTGGGATTCTTTCCTCTGTTCCATTAATTTATGTGTCTTTCCCTTTGCAAATATCATTGTCCTGATTACTATAGCCTTACAGTAAGTCTTAAAATTATGTGATATGACTTCTGATTTTGGTCTCCCCCTCAAATTAACTATTCTAGTTCCTTTGCCCTTCCATATAAACTATTTACTGACTTATTTGGTGCTAGGAATCAAACATAGGGCCTCATGCATGCTATGCAAGTGCCTTACCACTGACCTGTATATTCCTAGCCCCCCCATACACATTTCAGAATTAATGTGTTCATATCTATCAAAAAGTATGTGTTGGAATTGTGTTAAATCTGTAGATCAATTTGGAGAGAATCAAAACCTTTTATTATGTTGAATCTTACAATTCTTTTTTTTTTTTTCCCTCAGTACTGGGGATCAAACTCAGGACCTTGTGCTTGCCAGGCAGGCCCAGCACCACTGAGCTACATCCATAGTATATGTTTCCATTTATTCATGTTTTCTCATTTCTTTTCTGTTTATTTTATGGCTTGTAGCATATACACATCTGTATTTGTTAGATTTATTCCTCAGTATTTCAATTGTGGGAACGCTATTATAAATGACATTATTTAAAATTTAAGCTTCCAGTTTGTTATACCTTAATGGTATAATCATAAGATGATTTTTATTTTTTATTTTTCATAAGTTAACTTGCTGTTTTCTGCAGAGATAATTATGCACTCCTGTCTCACTGTCAAGCTTCTGCCTCTGGCTGATTGTTTTTACCAAACTGAAATTCAGCCATAGTTATGCTAAATTTGTATTAACGCCCAGAACTCCCTCCCCTTCCTTCCGGGTGTAAGTGCCTGGCTTCTCTGTTTTGGGTGGGTTAGGGTATGCTGTTTCTGAGAAAGTTTGTTACAGGTGTAGAGCCAACCAAAACTGCTATCAGCTTTCATTTTTATTAGATTTGTGCAAAATTTTCTAAAATATATGTGAAACTTCAGTTTGCAAAGTAGGAAAAAATGTTTTATTACATAGAAAAAGGAATTTGAAGACAAATCAATTAAAAAACTTTTATTTGATAAGACTTTCTTACAGATGTCATTTCACTGTGGGAAGGACTTTAAATATGATTTGTTGTTTGATTTTGTGCTACAGGATAGATTAACACAAATTTGTTTTTTATCACCTAGAAGTTCTAGGTTATTGCAGCATTAAACTAAATTATCTTTCTTATTTAAAAGGCCAGCAGCAACAAAAGATTTTATAACTTCTGAAAACACTTTTCTAACATTACATCTATAAGAATATTAACAATTAAAGAAGGATTTCTGCTGGGCATGGTGGCAAATGCCTGTAATCCCAGCACTCAGGAGGCTGAGGCAGGAGGATTACCATGAATTCAAGGCCAGCCTTAGCAAGAACCTGTCTCAAAGAAAAGAAAGAAAAGGAAGGAAGGAAGAAAGGAAGGAAAGAAGGAAAAAGAAAGAAAGACTTTCGTCCCGTAATTTTTGGAGCGAGTAGAAAATGATTTTTCATTTACTTTCTTTGGTTAATTATTGTCTAATATGTTCAGGCTACTATAACAAAATATCTTAGAGTGAAAACCTTATGATGAACAGAATGTTGCTATTTCTGACAGTTTGGAAGCTAGAGGTCCAAGACCCAAGTGCAAGGCAGTTTGGTGTCTGAGGAGGTCCTACTCCTCGTAGATAGCACCTTCTCAACACATTCTCCCGCGGTGGCAAGTGACTCTCTTTGTCTCTTTTATAAAGGAACCAGTCCTGTTTGTGAGTGTTCTTTCTCTGGCCCTAATTGCTCCCAGTGGCCTCACTTCCTAGTATCATCTTGAGGGTTAAAATTTCAGCATTAGAATTTTAGGGGGACACAAACATTCAACCGTAGCAATTGCTTATTTTACTAAATACTCAGTTATCCTGGGTGTCTGTCCTGATACTTAGATAATTTAAAGTGCCCTGAAAGTGGAGTTTATTTACACGTTAACTTCTTGAGAGCGACCACTTCACAATTCCGTTTTTATACTACTTTCTTACAAAGCATGTGCTTACATTTCTTCATTGCTTTTAGAATAATATTCCCAGTGTGTATAGGATGTCTCCACAGGTTCCTTTCAGTTGACTGGGTTGGATCCTATTAAATATGTGACTATCAGTCATCCTGTGTTCATCAGCTTTCCATTACTGTGACAGAATAACTGAAATAAACAACTGAAAGGAGGAAAGGCTTATTTTGGCTTCATTGCTTTTAGGCCTGTAGCATTGCAGAAGCATTGCGGCAGAAGGGACTGGCGGAGGGAAGCTGCTTACCCAGTAGCCACCAGGAAGCAGAGAAAGGGGGAAAGCCAGAGAGGAAGGGAACTGGGAATAAAATACACCCTTCAAAAACCACCTCCCCCACCAGCTTCCTCCAGTTAGGTCCCACCTCAGAGTGAGGCAGCCCTGTAAACCCAGCAGATCAGTGAGGTTAGAGCCCTCCTGATCCAGTCACTGAGCACCAAGCCCCCAACGCAGGAAGCCAGAGGGACGACTTATGTCCAATCTGCAACACAGCCGAGCGTCTTCCCTTACTTCCCTCCATAGTGATAAGGCTTGGATGGGACCGAATACTATTCCTCCTCTGAAAAAGCGTAAGGACTTATGTAGTGGCATTTTATTTTGACTTTCTCACCTTGTGTTTTAAAAGAATGTGTGCCTCGGCACTGGTGCAACTCAGTGTAAGGTGCTGTGTCTTGCCTCTTCTGGGACGCCGTCCACGCACACCCTGTACACTGTCACCCAAGTACTGAAGACAACACCTGGTGGAACCGGGCATTCTGAACTAAATGTGGTGAAAGTTGTACGACCAAACAGTACTTTATCACTCTGAATTTTTTCCATGAAGAAAAATAGTTAAATCCATGATTTTTATTTGCAAGTGAGAGAGTCTAATGTACAAAAGGGTTTGTAATGAGAACACTGGCTGTTTTCATCACTTACTGCTGCTGTGACTGGTATGAAATTGTCCCAACCTCTCAGAGCTTCATTGTCTCTGTTAGAAAATGGGGGATAACACATACATGTGGTTTTTGTATGTTAGCAATTAGTGCATACCTTTCAATGTGATTGTGAGAGTTAAAGTGATTGTAAATCATATAAAATGGTAAAACTATGTCTTATGTAAAAACTTATTTTAAAGTATTTTTTTAATCTAAAAAGGTTGACTATAGTTAGAGCAGTCCATTCTCTCTCCTACTTGCTGTTCAACTTATTCTTCAGAATTTCTTACCTGTGCTTATCCTGGCCAGAAATTACGCTTTAGATGCCTTCTTTCCTTCTTGTTTCATCCCATAGTTTCCCATACCTAAGTTCTGTCTTTTTTGCTAAAGATTAAGAACTAAAGAGTTATGGAGTTAAGAAATCAGGAAACCTGTGCTTGGCTGTAAGGGAATCTAATACTTATTTTATACTATAACTTTAGTTGGGGAAGGATACAGAAATCAGCTTAGTGACCAGTTTCTTCCTCCCTCTGAGACTGACTGCGTATAAACACTGGGTTTTTCCATCTTTAGTTGCAGCAGTTGGAGCTCGCCCAGATACAGCACAGAGATGCTAATCTCACAGCTCTTGCAGCTATTGGACCAAGGAAGAAGAGACCGCTGGAACCTGGAAGTGAGGTACTGCTATTATATGTTGTTTTTTTTGTTTTTCATGTCAAGAAAGCAAGCTGAAAAGAAGCAAAGATGTGGAGGTAGCTTACTGTGCTCTGCATGCTGTTGCTGCCAAACTCTTCTCAAAACTCCTCTATGCCAACTTTATGAAACTTTATCTTTTGCCAGGTTTTAACGATGTATATCCTCTTGCACTTTATTCCTGCTTATTTTTTTATACTTTTTCCTATCCCCATCTCCAGTCATACTGAGTCAATTGTTTATTTCTGTGTACCCTTTCTAGCAGTTTTATGTAATCCTCTCCTCTGTTTGTCATCTATTAAGACTGAATTTGCCCTCTTGTTTTTCTTCTGTGAGCCCTGATTGTTTATTCCCACACCAGCTTCCCCTTTGCTCAGTACAGACTGTGTGCACATGGCTTAATTGTTTGTTATTATTTTTTGTTTGAATATTTTTTCTTCTGTTGGATTATAAACTTCTGAAGCAAGGACTGTTATCCTGTCTCGGTATATTCCCTACAGAGCTGGACACATGTATGCTCAATAAATATTGTTAATTGTGGAACACCAGCAAAGGGTGTTACCTCTCCAGAGTAGTTATTTAGGATAATATTAGACTTTGGGTTGAATCGGCAGAGATGAGATTATGGCATATTGAATTATCTGCTTTCTTGGTGCATTGAGAGTTTTGAGAACTCAGGCACATGCATTTCTCCTGTATTTCCTGGAATTTAAGCTTAGGTATTTGTCGAACTTTTAAGTAATGACATCTTGAATTGAAAATACCCATTTCTGGGCTGGGGATTTAGCTTAGTGGTGCCGCCGCCCGCCCTGCAAGCACAAGGACCTGGGTTCGATCCCCGATACAGAAAAAAAAAAAGAAAAAATACCCATTTCTTAAATCAGCTGGTGACATTTTAGTACAATTCTCACTTTGAAATTAACTGAAGACTCTTTTCTTTTTGTTGGTTTTTATTTTGTGGTATTTTAACTATAAAGACCCTTGTGTTTTAAAAATGGGAAAGAGGAGCACATCCTGGTGCATGCCCATTCAGTGTTAAAGAATCTTGTTGATTTATTGGTCCCTCCATTAACTTGGGTTGCGGTAGTCAGGTTGTTGAAAACCCTTTACTCACTTGTTTATTCCCTCATAAATAATGCAGAAATTGGGTTTGAAATTATTTTCGTTTTTTAATATTTTGTACTGTGGAAACAGACTTCCTTTTTGTTTGCTTCTCACTTTATAGACAAGAACTTGTTTGATTTAAATTTGTTCGAATAAGCATATCCTCGAGAGAGGAAGGGTGGAGTGTGATTCTTCTTCAGAGAGTAACTCTTTGTTAAAATCTAGGTTTGTTTCTATTAAAGGAAAAAGCTTTCAGTTTGAAAGATCAACTAGAATGATGGTGATTTTAAAAAATAGTAAAAAACCGGAATGTTAAACTTTAGTAAGTTTTGCATTCAGAGATTACCATTTTTGTTTACTGTAAATTGGAGGAATTAGTTTTAGAGCCTTGTGTTTTAGTAGTATTTTTGTGTCATGATTTTAAAAAATGGCAAACTCCCTTTTCCTTAAAAATATCCTAATTGTACAAGTCGTGTATAACCTGGCCTTTGGAAGTTCACACTTGATATCACAGATGTCTTGGTAAAGTTGAGTAGCATTAGCTACTGTCTCCTCATGTTATCCTGACAAAGAACAACAAGTACCGGTCACTGTTTTGACCCAAATCTTTATACCATGAGCCTGTTGGCTTGAGGAGTGGGAGTTAAGGTTTACTTGTGGGGAATATTGTAAATATGTCCTTTAATTACTGTTGTGGTTTGAAGTATATGAAATTAGGTTGTTTTGTTTTGGTTTGTTTTTGGTACTGGGGATCAAACTCGGGTCCTTGCACTTGTGAGGCAAGTGGCGGAACTACTGAGCTAAATCCCTGGCCTGAAATTCGTTTTTAAATTAATGTAGCTGTACACGTAACTGATACGGTGAAATAGAAGCTACTTCAAAATTTAGGGTATTTGCATATATTTTTTTTGTATGGATATTATGCAGGTAGGTAATATGTTTGTAGTCCTTTGGAATTTTAAAATATTAATTCTGTGTTAGAGATCATTTGATTAGAAAGGATCTGCCTTTTTCCCCATTAGCAATAATTTCAAATAGTTACGTGATCTGTTAATGATCCATCATAAATAACAATGTTTATTTTTGTCGGATACAAAAACAGGTTTATTTTAACTTTGTAGTAAAAAGAAATCACATCATTGTACATAAAATCAGTTTTTGTAGCTATGACAGTCCAGATAGTCCCCAACTTACATTGGATGGACTTAACAATTTTAAGACCCCACGATGACGTGAAAACCATATTATTCAGTAAAAACTGCACTTCAGAGTTTGAAGTTTGATCTTTTCCTGGACTAGTATTATGCAGGGTGATTTTTCTTGCAGTGCTGGCCAGCAGCAATGAGGAGCCGCAGCTTCTAGTCAGCCACTGCATTACTAAGGAAAGCAGCTGCTTCTTGAGTGTGCTGTTGCCAAGCTATGATGCCCCTCTGTAGGTTGGGTTATTAATTGCATTTTCAACTTACTATATTTTCAGTCTATAATAGGTTTACTGGGAAGTTTAGGAGCATCTGTACAAGTTACGGAGTGTCACCACTTTTACTTTAAGTACTTTTTTATTAACATAAATAAATGAAGCTTCCCAAGAACATTTAACTACTCACTTGGCTTCAGAAACCCCATTTCTGTAAACATTAGGTGGCTTACAGTACCAGATCATCTACATGGCACTTTATAGTATTGGTGTACCTACTGTATTTTACCTAAAACAATATTCATTTGTTAGCCAAAATGAAGTTTAAATGTGCATAGGTATATCCTCTTTCTCTGTAGAAGAGTAAAGTGCTTCCCTGTATAACTAATTCTTGCATGTAACTGTACAGACATTTCTCCTTTAAGGGCAGATTCAGCGACTAGGTCTTTAACTGAATTGATGGCTAAATGAAGAATTGCATATAGCATGTATATTACAATATTCAGAACAAAGAAATGGTCAAAGGAAACTTTTATTTGTTTACTTTTTTGGTGCCAGGGATCGAACTCAGGACCTCAGGTCCTTGCGCTTACGAGGCAGGCACAGCTCCACTGAGATAAATCCCCAGCCCAGGAAACTCGTAACTTGATGAGTTTGCTTTTATTTGCATAACTTTTACGTGCAGTACTGTACTGCACAGTACAATAAGCAAAAGTTACAGTACTGTATAAACAAGGTGTATTGTACAAAAAGACATCAAGGATCTATCAACAAGATGTATAGAACTGTACCAAAAAAAAAATGGGTCGTAAGTTTGAATAGTGGTTCGGTGGTTAAGTCCAAATAGTGGATAACCAGGTAAGTCGTTAAACAAGGAATGTCTGTAAAGTGCTTTTTGGAACTTTGGGTTGGCAATAAATTTCAAAATTTGATTGAAAATTTATCAAATTATATAATTCTGATCTTAGAAAAGTACAGCTTTTCCATAGCTGAATTCTAAGTCAGAGAGGAACATCAGGTGTTGATACTAGTTTTGCTATTTCTCTCAATTGAGACACTATTAAAATGTATTTTTATTGTACTTTTTAAATTTTCTGAGCCTTGAAAATAAGGTATTTCATCTTGGTATAAGGTATTTCTTCTTCAAAATACTTATTTTTTAAACCAACTATTTAAAAAATATTATTAGCTAAGTAAATGTTATTTGAATAGGACCTATAAAATAGTTCAGTTGCACAGCCCTACTCCTAACCACTTATGTTCAGGGGCCTCATTCTAAGATTAACAATAGAAACCATCACATTGCAGTATTTTGTGAGCAGATTTATTGGATGTAGGGGAAAGAAGACCAGAGAGACAACTTAAAATGACATGCAAAAATTTTGTTCCTATTTTTCCATTTTCTCATATTAATCCCATTCCCTTCTATCCTTTCCCTTAGCCCTCCCACTTCCTTCCCCTTTGCCCCTTTTCTTCCTATTTCACATGACCTATTATACATTTAG